>OY986055.1:5021618-5458581 GCA_963920205.1 Stenodema calcarata | reverse complement strand
CGGTGTCAACCAAAATCTGTTCAAATTTTAATTCAAATACAAAGACGTAGGGAGCGGGGGATTATTTATTAAATATAATAATTATTTGAATTATTGAATAACAACAGTGCCGTACAGCCCATCTATCTACCTACCGCCCGTCAGTAGTCGACATGGTTTTGCACTAGTAGTCGACCTACATGTGTTAGAAGTCGACAGTATCACTTGAGTCAGTAGTCGACAGGTTTTTCGTCATTCCATCGTTTTCGAATTTTACGACATCTAAATAAAACACATTCAACTGTGAATCGGAACTTGAAAATAGATTAATAAGATGTACCTAATGAAGTTATCAGACTTTTTATTTGCAAACAGCTCATTATCAGTCTCAAATTTCAATAAGTACTTAAGTAAAAAGGTATGAAAACTATAGTCGAAAACTCATTGTCAGAAAATTGACATTACAGTTGGGCTTAGGTACCTATTTACACATTTTTTTGACATTTTCATGTCTTTGCTTTGGCACATAAACTGAAACGGGAAAAATTTGTTCCCTTGATTCACCCTTTCCCTCAGATCACGTCAGAACACAAGCGACCGGCGGGAAATTACGTCAGATCCTATGACGCACGAGCGTATGACGTAAGACGGCTGGCAGGAGGCCAACTAGTACGTCAGAGCCTATGACGCACGAGCGTATGACGTAAGACGGCTGGCAGGATAACTAGTGCGTCAGAGCCAATGACGCACAAGCGCATGACGTAAGACGGCTGGCAGGTGGCCAACAAGTACGTCAGAGCCTATGACGCACGAGCGTATGACGTAAGACGGCTGGCAGGAGACCAACAAGTGCGTCATAGCCTATGACGCACGAGCGTATGACGTAAGACGGCTAGCAGGAGGCCAACAAGTACGTCAGAGCCTATGACGCACGAGCGTATGACGTAAGACGGCTGGCAGGATAACTAGTGCGTCAGAGCCAATGACGCACAAGCGTATGACGTAAGACGGGTGGCAGGTGGCCAACAAGCACGTCAGAGCCTATGACGCACGAGCGTATGACGTAAGACGGCTGGCAGGAGACCAACAAGTGCGTCATAGCCTATGACGCACGAGCGTATGACGTAAGACGGCTAGCAGGAGGCCAACAAGTACGTCAGAGCCTATGACGCACGAGCGTATGACGTAATACGGCTGGCAGGAGCCAACTAGTGCGTCATACGACGAGACCTTTTATGTCTCTGCGCCCCCTGTCACACCCACACCGCGTACCTCGTACTTCATTTTGGTTTATTATCTTCGATAATGAACCATTGGAATCGCCCAAAAAAAAAAAAATTTTAACCCCCCCCTCAAAATTTGTTGGTTTACGTTTCAAGATCGAATAAAAAAAAATCCGTCCGTCCGCCGTACGCCGTCCGCGGCACTTTGCCCAGTTAGCGTTGAGTTAAAATTACGAAATTTTTTTTATGGGTTTCGACCAACCCCACAATGGTCCTCGAAACTTTTCATAACCCTAGGTCAAGGGGAAGGGGTTCAAAACGAATTTTGAAAATTTGAAAATCTCATATCTCGAAAAATTCATATAGAACGGTATGTTTTTTATTTCTTTTTCTTTACATGGGCTTTCCACCTCAGCTTGCAGTCGAGAGTCATGCCAATGTATTTCGCCTCGTCCGCTCAAGGTACTGTTTGTGAGTTAATATTAACTTATTAAATTTTAATGGGATTACGTATGTCTTCAGATTCGTGAAGTTTATATGGATAGGTTTCGTTTCGTTCAACTTCTTCCTAATCGCTTCGTCCATTTTAGGACGTAATGCGAGATTGCAATTCTGACTTCGCCGTCGTGTTCAGCGGTGAAATGTCCAAATGTCGGATGCAATGTGGCGATAAATAAATAATCAAAATTGTTGGAAAAGTAAACAAAATAATGTTATTTCTGGATTCGGTTGATGTTACCAATGTACAATGGAAAATAACTAAACTTGCCTAAATCTATGGCCATAGAAAAATAAACTCCCTTCTGTCTATACCAGACTGTGTTGCAAATCGGCACCATACCATATTCTCACCGTACTCATACCATACCATACGAATTTCTTTCCTATCATACCATACTGTACTATACCAAATCATACATACAATAATATACCATACCATACTCATACCATGTCATACAAACCGAGTGAATATTGAAATGTCATCCATTTCTGACCTATATTTAAAATTTCAAGTATGTAGCTCATCATCAAAATTTCATTTGTTTAAACAAATAGGTATTATTTAAACAATTTTACAGACAAAAAACCGAGTGAATATTGCATTGTGATCCAGTTCTGACCTATTTTTAAAATTTCAAGTCAATAGCTCAGCATCAAAATTTAATTTGTATTATTACAAAAAGGTATTATTTAAACAATTTTACAGATGAGAAACCGAGTGAATATTGCAATGTGGTCTATCCCCGACTGACGGTTAAAATTTCTAGACTGTAGTTTACCTGGAAGATGAAAAAAAGGCAGTTTTATTCTGGGCGGCTACCCGGGACCCACCTAACGGCCGTTTTCGACGCGAAGTTTAGTGTTTTCCCATTCTGTTTTCTGCTTCTCCCTTGTTTCATTTATAAATTAAAGATATTTTCTACAGTCGGACATGAAGGAAAATGGATGTAGAAAAAATTACTTGCAGCTAATAAAGGTGTTGAGGGATGGCAAATTGTAACATATTATGTAAGTAAGATACCTAATATTGTTGGTCTGCCGAAAAAATCAGTTGGATATTGATGGCAGACCATGTCACAAAGTTTCTTCTTACAATGTAGTATCATGTGCCAAAATTTGAATCGTCCTAAAGAAGATGCATTTTTACCATAAAAATGGTCAATAATTGAAATTATTTCTGTTTTCCCACGTTTGAGTTCAGTCTGCCGCCAGAAGGCAGCGGAATATTGATGGCAGACTGCGTCAAAAAGTTTACACTAACATGCTAGTATCACATGCCAAAATTACAACTTTCCCAAAATACATTCATTTTGACCTTGAAAATTGCAATTTTTCAATTTCAGTCTGCCTAACTTAAACAACGGGTTACTGAAGGCAGACTACTCTTTTTCAGTCTTATTGCAGGAGAACAATGTTGAGCCGAAATTTGAAGCATCCTAAAATCACAAAATTTTGATCAGTAATTTGGCAATTTTTGCATTTCAGTCTGTCGGTAGAAAGCAACTGGCTAGGCAAGGCAGACCATGGTCTATTGCTCTCATACCACAGGTACTTTAACGTATTGAAATTTGAATCTTCCTAAAACTGATGAAATTTATCACCAAATTTGGCAATATTTCAATTCAAGTCTGCCATTACTTTTCAACTGCTTTAGATTGGCAGACAAGTCTCAAACTCCTTATTTGGGCATATATAATCATGTGTGAAAATTTGAGGCGTCCCAAATACTGTAAATTTTACACCCGAAAAATGCAATTTTTGAAATTGAGTCTGCCACGCATTTTCAACCGGTTGAAAGTGGCAGACTGGTGAAAACATCTATGTTTGGACATAATCTATCATCTATAAAAGTTCCATCCATCCTAAAGACAGGTCATGTTTGTGCGTTTTCGTCACTTTTTAAATGGCTGCCATTTTTGAAAGCAACCGCTTTGAAATGGCAGACTTGGATTTTCTTACTCAGAATTGACTAGATTTTCATAATTTTATATCAAACCTTCTCCTAAAATGAACACCCATTTTCGGCCTCGGCTCCAGGACTATATGGCTATATGGCCACTACACTCCAAAGGCCTTTAATAATATTGCTAAGCTTGCTACCTTGAATCAGATAAGTTTAATTTTCATTCGCCAAGTTGAATAAAAGACCACAACTGAGTGCATCCCCTGAAATATATGACTATATCAATCACTCACTTGTAATGAACTGCAAATAATTTCTCAAAATTGTCTTGCAGTTAGTGAGCCCAACATTTACGCACAAACTGGCCAGAAACACTGGGCCAAACGTACCACGCTCGTCGACTCACGAACGTCCGTGATGGACATCAAGTTCGCACCTAAATCCATGGGCCTCCTCCTGGCTACCTGTTCGGCTGATGGTATCGTTCGCATCTACGAGGCTCCGGACGTCATGAATTTGGCTCAGTGGACGCTTCAACAAGAAGTGCCTTGCAAGTACCAGGCGAGCTGCATCTCGTGGAACCCTTCCTACACCAGGTACAGCGTCTTAGCTCAAGTGGAAGTGGCTTTCTGTTTCTTTTTCTTTTTGAATGAAAAATGCATTTATTTCAAATCTTGGGACATGGGTTTTTTTTAAAGCTTTTATTGCACCGAGTAATCTCATTAACAATACAAATCTGACTTACATTACTACGACACACTATTCAGGACCTAAGATGCATAACTTTGTCCCTTGTCTCTCGAACATATCACATTCACTTCCTACACAAGCTCATGCGGTTTCAAACGCTTAAGGCGTCGAGTTAGATCTTGCACATCCAGGAGCTTTACAGCTTCCTCATTCACATGATCTTTTAGTCTGACAAGATGAGCCGTTGCTCGCTTTTTGATCACCACATCCACACTGTCAACTTGAAGTTCACGGTGGAGTGCCTCATTTCGGAAGTACCACGGCGCATCAGTGATACATCGTAGTACAGAATTCTGGAAACGTTGAATGATCTGTCTATTGGTTGGAGCTGTGCAGCCCCACAACTGCGCTCCATACATCCAAACTGGCTTGAGTACTTGATTGTAAAGAAGCAGCTTGTTACCAATGGTCATGGTGGATCGTCGGCCGATTAGCCAATACATCCTTCTGAGTTTTAATGCGAGCTCTGTCCTCTTCTTTTTTACATGTTCCTTCCACCTGAGCTTGGCGTCTAGCGTCATGCCCAGGTATTTGGCTTCATTCGCGTAGGGAATTGCCACGTTGTTGAGGAAAGCAGGGATGTAGTTAATCTTCCGGTTGGTAAAATCAACGTGCACCGACTTGACCTCATTCAGTTTTATCCTCCATTTTGTTGTCCAAAGACTGATTTTGGAGATGGACTTATTGAGTTTTGATATTGATTGCTGTGGTGTTATGTTCGACTTCTGGTAAATCGCTGGTGTACAGAAGGTACAGGAAGACATAGGTTGATAGGCACATTTTATGTATTATATAAGTTCAAAAAAACAACTGCCAATAACATTAGGTATTTCTGTAAAAAATTAAATAAGCTCGGTGGCCAAGAAATAACGGTTGGTGCCTCTAAGGTTACTCAAATTAATGCTTTTAACCCCAAAGAGTAGTACTCGTGCTGGGGTTAGGAATCTGAAAACACAACTTTTGGTTGTATGAACAATCGCCACCAAGAGATGAATGTACGTATTAGTGGTAATGTATAAGGACGAGTAAGAAAGGCCAACAATTACGACGTAATTTAACATCAAGTAAATCCATTTACCCATTCTGACTAATACCTATTTGTTATGACATTATTATTCTGTTGCTACACCACAGCAACAGCTGTGTGGACAGCAGGAACGGATTGGGGGAGTAGTCTTCAATTTTCCTTTCAGTCATCTCCTTATATACCTGAATGGTACACGTATTGTTAATAAGTTCGTCAATAGTTGGTACATCGAAATATTTTAATAAATCTTTCGTGGGAAAGATATTACTTTTTTTTAGCATAAGTTTTATTATAACATTTTTTTTTGAGTGAGGAAGACTACCTACGTTTTTGCCAAGACTTCACCTCTCTACCCAACACACGATTCCGTATAATAGCAACGATTGTAGCTGTTGAGTGTTGTTGTAAGAAGGTTGTTTTAATTTTCCATTGAAAATTACAGGGAGCGGAGATGTGTCAAGAAGGCGTTTGCCAAGATACAAAATAGTGACAAGAAAGACAACGACGAGAGGTAATACTTATTTGGAATTTTGTCCATACGCCTTCGCCATTAAAATAGTATTTCACCTAATTATTCGTCTGTATTCTGTTACAAAGGTCGGAGTTTGATGGGAGCGAAGAAAATCCAATGAAATTCCCTTTCCACGTCGACAAGAGTGACAAGTACATTGTAATGTAAGTATCTGTGATTAAAAGCTTTGTTAAGATGCCATTTACAGTTTACTTGGCATAGTATTTTGTATTATTTACTCAACGCCTGATCCGCAAAGACGACGGAGAAACAGGAGAGATGCAGCAGGATGGTGGGAGGGAGGTTTGTTTTCAATAGGATCTGCCTCAAAAACGAATAAGTCTTCATAAGTCTCTCTCAAGTCTTCTCTTCTGATTGTCAAAAACAAATCACAGGAAGGTAAGTCTAGTGTTGTTATAAAATTAATACAATTATTGTATTAATTTTATAACAGCACTACACTTACCTTCCTGTGATTTTTTTTTTTTTTTTTTTTTGACAATCAGAAGAGAAGGATATCAATTAGAGATTTGAAAACTACGAGTATATTCGATAAGATCCTAGTTACTATCTGAAGTTTTAGTTGACTGAAGCATATTTAACAGTAGATGTTGAGATTTCATTCAATAATAACAGCATGAAAATGAACTACAGATCATTTAAAGAACGTACAGTAAATACCATTTCAGAAGTGGGCTTTATTGGCATAGACTCTATGGCCCGCCAACATTAAGGTAAAAACCATTTACCAAGTAGCTACTAATAGAAATTGACGGAAATTAAATAATTAAAATACAAAATTAGCGAACTGTTGGGAAGACCACCCAATTGAAATCGGCCATAACAAGAATGTCCCGTCAAACAACCTTCTTCCTCTTCCTCCACCGTTTTCCTACGCTCCCCAAACCTCGTAGGTCAAATCATGACAACGTTCTACACATTCCACGAAATATCAATATCTTACGTATCTTACACGGCCAATTCTGACAGCAGCTTCGCTCTCGAATACAGGTTGGAATATTGGTACCTAAACAACATGTACACATACTTACATTGAAACCCAATGTGCATGCGCAATCATCAACCCATGACGGGTTCCTTGCAGTTCAGAAAAACCCACCTCCTGCGTAGCAGGGAGTTTTCAGCCCTCGGCCTTTCTATATAAACAGTGCCCTCGGGCCACATTCATTCCCGGGTCATTCTCATATAATTTGACCAGTTGGCTTTTCTGGACCCTGCAAGTTGGGGGAAAAAATAAAGGAACTTTTTGAATAGAATTTGGTCTGGAATGTTACTACAGAATCTATAGTATAGATGATCAGAATAACTAATTTGAGCATCAGTTGTCAGTTCTTTGAGTATTTCTTCAATGTTGAACGTTTGAACTCAAAAAGAAGTTTTGTCACGAGTGTTACCGTAATAAAAAGAGGGTGAATGGAGCAAAATGCTGCATGGTACATGTCTTCAAGCTCTGAAAACACTCAACGTTTTTCTGCTTTACATTTATGGTACCTATTGTAGGTAACTTAAATAAAAACCTCCATAATTCGAAACAGCATCATATAACAGCGAAATCCCTCTTGGTTCAAATTTGTTCATCTGTGAAGGTTTCATTTCAGATGGTGATGAACTTCACCACCCCCCGTGGGACAGTGATAATCGTGACGTTTTTAAACTTTACATTGAAATATTTTTTCTTGATGTTGTGGTAGGTACTTTATAACGATACCACTGCATTTCTCTCCAAAAAAAAAAAACAAAGAAAACCCAACTACGAATTGATACCAAAAACCTACTTTTTATAAGCTGAAAACCAATGTGAAAAACGATGTTCAAATAACATGAAAATGACCCTCCCCCTTTCCTATCTTCATGGTAGCACTTGGTTCTGCTCCTTCGATTAAAAAAATAAGTGAAAGTTTCATTGCAAACCTAAATTCTCCTTTCCTAAGTTTTGAACCCTTAACAAACAATTCTATATTTCTTTAGTTGTGTGGAAGTAAAGTGGACGTCTTTTGCGTCTGCACTCGACAACCTAGTAACGAAACGAATAAGTTGAATTTATACGACTCCTTGCGTATGAGAGAGTAAAGGGACTTCTGTTCAAACCGAGCCATGTCAGGCTGTTAACCTAACTTCACTAGGTAATCAGGGGGAGGAGTCAGAACTCATTTCATTCAATAACTATTCGGAGTCAGAACAGAATCTATTCGATTTTCAGAAAAATTAACGTATCCAAGTCATTTGCTCAAGTTGAAGAGACCCCAAGGAAACTTCGATTCCAACTTTCAAATAATATTTATTATGTTTTCAGGGTATATAATATATATTATACGCATATTATATACGAATATTATACGCATACTCCGTTTATGCAGTAGAATGTTTACTTAAGAAGGATATTGTTGTTGCAGACCTGAAGTGCCCATGTTGGCTGTGGGCTCTGATGAGAACTCGAGCACAGCCAGCTCCAGCCGCGTTGTCGTCCTGCACTATTCATCATACGTACGGCGATGGCACAAGCTCGAGAGTGTTCCTTCATTGGCGGATCCCGTTCACGATATTACGTTCGCTCCACGTCTTGGAAGAAGTTACGACATTCTAGCCGTGGCCACAAAAGATATCAAACTCTTCACGATATGCCAGCTCGTGTTAGTAGTACTAATTAACATAGTTATCACTTTTTGGGATGTTGCATCAGCGACCACTACCCAGCAATAGGTTAGTTTTGACATGGATATGTCTGGATATGGCTCGACTGCTCATGCCTCGAGGAGCAGTGACCCAAGTGGCCGTTTTAGCAAGCTGAAATGTAACAAACTTCTTTAAGTAATTTGGCCCTATCTCACTCAAACGCACTACTTCACTTATATGAACAAATTTATAGGTAATAATGTTAGAACATACAGATTGACGTTGATTAATATTCGTGTTACAGAGCGACGACTGGTACGCCGAGGTTTGAAGTCACCCCTTTCGCCACGCTTGAAGACCACAATAGCACCGTCTGGAGGGTCAGCTGGAATTCTGTGGGAAACGTCCTGGCGTCGTCCGGAGATGATGGATGCGTGCGGATATGGCGTCTGAGTGAGTGGTTCAATTAATTTGATTAAATTCAGTGCACCAGTAATATACCAGTAAGCAAAGATGGCAAACAACGAGGTTAAAATATGAGGGTTTTTTGTTGCAAAATTATTATTTTTAGGTTAAGGTGGCTGTTGTATAGTAAGACGGCTATAGTCCTGCGCACTCGGGGGATCTGACAGGGGGTTTAAACCAAGATCTGGTTTAAAAACGTGATTAATAGACGAAATATAGTATGCTAACTATAATTTTTTTTTTCAGAAAATACTTGATTCCTCTGTCACTTCCGAAATTGCTTGATTTCCCTCATACGCTACCTCCATTAACGATCCAATAGCGTTCCATCCCAATGCATCAACGCTTTCTATGCTACTGTACCCATAAAACACTCCATAATGGCAAACCAACAGGTCTCCCGAATTATCGAGGTCTTACTGGTAGTTTTTTATTTCAATACCTGCCGCTGTTTCTTAAAAATTGGAATATTTAATATTCCAAAGGATACCTAAGCTTTTAAAATTGAATGGTATCATCTTGATACTATGAATGTGAGGACCAGTTTCTGTGATGCTGTACGGTACTTCACTGTTCAAACTTTTCCTTCCAAGGAGGAAGGTACTAGCTAAATTTCTGGTTCAGTAAATTGGAGGAAGGTTTTGAGATAGCGTGAAGGAAGATCTGCGTTACCGAGGGTAAAGTGTTACCAGATATGTATATCTGCACGCCATGTTACATGGAGGAAGAAGGTAATGAGAAGATGGTGAAAAGGATGATCTGTGTTACCAAAGGTGTTCACCTGCAGGAAAAGGTGCTAAATAACAAGTGATACCAGATATGAATATCTGCACGCCTTGTTATATAGAGGAGAGGTAAAGAGAGGAGATGCGATATAAGTTGGCGGTCGTTACCAAATACGTATATCTGCACACCCCGCTCACTTAATTCGTATCAGAGGAAAGGTGGACCAAAAACTGACCAATTTTAAAGAGAGCTGAATTTGATAAACAAGGCTAACTTGGAGGAAAGGTTTTTGGGTTGAATGAGAACGCTTAAATATGAGTAAGGTCGTACCAAGAGCTTCTACCAGACTGTCCTAGTTGCTTGTGGCTGGTCGATGTTACATGGGGACTCGCTCTCCCTACCGTCCTTCCTTACAAAGGGAATGACCGTGTGAAAGGGGAGTTGACCTGTCTTAGGAAAACCCCCTTACAAAGGGAATGGCCGTGTGAAGGGGTAGTTGACCAGTCTTGGGAAAAACCCGGACGGAGGATCCTCGATCGTTGGTGTGCTGCTCTTGGTAGATATTTACTGTGACAATTCTATAATATTATCGAATATAGAATTGACCCCACAATAGACTTCTGCCTTTGGTATTGCTCAGAAATTATGTCCATTTGTTCCTATATTTACGTTTGCACCAGCTCAATGCTTCAATCTGGTATTCACACAATACAAAAGACTATTTAATTTTTGGGCGAAAGGAAGGCGTCTAAATGTGTGAATTTGAGAACCAAGTTACTAATGTGTCTCCAATCGATTGAAATGTCATGAAAAATCGTAATTCAACTTACAGTGAAATAATTGGCGTGCCCTTTAGAGAATTTATTCTTATTTTGACGCACTTTTCTTGCTCAAAGATATGGAACAAATTTCTTCATGTTATGAACAAATTTATTCATATTTTGAAGAAATTCCAATATCTCACGTACTTATCTGGAAATTCTACGAAATTCTCGAATCAATTCTTTAAATATTTTCTGTACACCTTTTTATATTTCTTGTCTCTTTGGTGTTTTCAACAGACAAGCAAACCACTTGGAAGTGCGTGGGTACTATCAAAGGTGATGGTCGACGGCTGATACTCCCAGAAGTGATCAACGGTGCTATGTCACTAGTTAAACACTGATCATATTTTTTATTACCTCAACTAAGTGAAATGTCATATCTCATTCTATGTATTTACTATTGTACAGCAGTTAAATCGTCTGATTTTTGAATATTCCTCTTTTCATCCTGTTTTAAGAATAATTTATACGCAATTAAAATTCTCGATTCAAAATTCGTTGGATTCATTGTCACCTGTATTCTGTCATTTCACTGTTACGAGGCATTAGCGAACTTCAAGTAATAACACAATGTATTGCTTAGGGAACTAAGTTCGTTTGAGTTGAAAAATCATCCAATAAGGCCGATATTGATTAATCAGACACTATGCTGTTTGAGTAGTAGTATAAATTTGTCGGTAGGGTTTACTCTCCTTGGTGTTAGTACAAATATCACGTTTTCGTGTTACAAATTAGGAAATTGAAACGTAGTTCCGGTTTTGAAATAACATGTCGTTTATTGAACAGTATTAAAGTTTAATACACATGTTGTTTAATAATCACATTATCGGTCTAATAAAACTTCACCACCACCCAGAGCATAAGTGACTCTTTGAACTGTACAAACAAAACTTGTGCTTGTAAATAACAGATAACAACAGCATCACATTAGTTCTTTACTCCCACATTAGGCCCATTATTATCTTACTTACGCTCTGTGGAAAAATTGAACACATGCATCCTAACCCTTTTTCGGTGTTCAAAGGGTTTTCACTCCTTTAATTTCAGAATTAATAAAAAATTTGATACATAGATGGCTTATACAGGGTGTCCCATCTAAACGGGCCCATCGGGAAATTACAGCCTTACGGTGCGAGCTATCGAAAAATTGAACTGGACCTTTTTCATAGTATTTTAACTCAGCTTCACGATGCCGAAGTCCGATTTTTATTTTTCCATGTTTTAGGGTCTCAAATCATTGATTGAAACTTACGGTTTCCTCTTCACCCCCCTTTTTTATTGCTTTTTTCGATTCTAGGTTGAATTTGGAACAGAAAATGCCTCTTTGAAATTTTCTTTTTGGGGCTTCGTTTCTGAGATATTTCAGTTTTTGCGAAATACAGAAAATCGCCGTTCCTTTTAGACGTTACCAACACTTTCTTACTATTTTTATCTTCGATTTTTGAGATGTTCACCACACTGAATGACAGGTGGTTTAATGCTGATTTCAAAAGTGTGGTGAAAAAAATCGAAGATAAAAATAGTAAGAAAGTGTTGGCAACGTCTAAAAGGAATCGGCGATTTTCTGTATTTCGCAAAAAGTGGAATAACTCAGAAACGAAGCCCCAAAAACAAAAATTTCAAAGAGGCATTTTCTGTTCCAAATTCAACCTAGAATCGAAAAAAGCAATAAAAAAGGTGGGTCAAGAGGAAACCGTAAGTTTCAATCAATGATTTGAGACCCTAAAACATGGAAAAATAAAAATCGGACTTCGGCATCGTGAAGCTGAGTTAAAATACTATGAAAAAGGTCCAGTTCAATTTTTCGATAGCTCGCACCGCAAGGCTGTAATTTCCCGATGGGCCCGTTTAGATGGGACACCCTGTATAGCACATGTAGAAGACTAGATATCATTCATCCACGAATTCAAGGTTCCCTGTAATAACCTACAAAACAACTTTGGCACTTAAGAGAAACATCCCAGGGTTGGATATTTTTTGAATATGCTAACACAGCGAGTTATCTATGAGTAAGAACAAGACTTGGAAAAAGTTTTGAAAGTATGTGGACGGGATAGCCTACTGTGGGATTGAATATTTGTCACTATCCCGTACGTTTATAATTTGTCTTTGTGATTCTAAAGTCTGGTTATCCCGTTTGCTAACTGTGCTAGTATATTTGTATAATTCGTACACACGGCCCTAAATTTATTTCCGCAGCACGAGTGCGAGTATATATTCGCTTGGTTCCTACATGTATTTATATCGAGCTCTTCAAGGTAGACTTATTTGATTCAATTGCGGAAAAAATGCTGGGTACCTTCAAACCACCAGTAGAACCTGTAGGTATAAATAATTGGGTCTAGTATTTAGAGATATCCTGATGAGATTCCCCTTCCTAATAACTTAGGCTTGTTGGAGAGGGTTGTCAGATGGCGCTCTCTGTCTGATGGGGCAGTTGCTTGGCCACGCTCGAACGGGGCTCGGAAGGTCCAAAACGCCACGTGGCAACGCCTCGACTGACAAGCTCACACCTGTCTCACTGATCCCGTTAGCTTTCAACCTCCTTTGTCCCGCTATAGTTGCTCTTAGAGTTTTTCTCTTCTGTAAAAATAAGGCAGATGTAGGTACTGTACAAACTGAAAACTCATTATTAGTTGTTTTGTAAGAATCACCATAATTCATATCGTCAGCCTAGATGTGACACCATGTAAGTGAAAACATTTTAATTGAAAGAGTTTATTCAAGTGAAATAAGTTCGCAATTGCTGATTGAATAAACCCTGATTAATTTATACAGGGTGTATCGCAAGTAGATGACAATGCGCAAGATGGAGATACTAGATCAAAAATGTAGTTATACGCCGTCAACCGCATGGCTCTATCTCATTCCGTTCCTCAGATATGCCCTTTCAACGGTTGTTTCGAGAAAACCGTGTTTTTAAAATTGGAAACCTCAATTTTCTCTGCTTTCCCACATTTTTTTCAACGTAATGTAAGTTTCGATTCGAGTTCATGAAGTACAATGCCAAATTTATACACAGCTGCAGTGTACGTTGACATGATTTTCGCATGTTTTCGTCAGTGTGAACTACAAGGAGGAGGCCAGTTCCAGCAACTTTTGTAATTACCAAAGACACTTTCATATAAGAATTAATTAAATTTTTCTTTGCAATTTACATAAAAAATAAATTAAACTTATTGGAGATAAGATCCTACAAAATAAGGATGACATCAGATTTTTTCCCCTTCCCATTCCAATTGCATTTCGAAATTGAGAGATAACTGCAGTTTTGAGTACACCGTTGGAAAGGTAATTAAATTTCTCAATTTTTGTGAGATTCGGCAGCTTGGAGGATTTTTTTGGAAGAGTAGTGATCCTCGAAAATTTGTCGCTACTACACTTTTTTAAATTTTTATTTCTTAATCTGTTATTGCGGTTTAAAGAGAAACTGCATTAGACTTGAAATTTAATGCTGATTTCAACACTGTGATGGAACGTTGAGAAAAAATGTGGGAAAGCAGAGAAAATTGAGGTTTCAAATAAAAAAAACACGGTTTTCTCGAAATAACCTTTGAACGGGCATATCTGTGGAACAAAATGAGATAGAAACATGCGGTTGGCGGCGTTTAACTACATTTTCGACCTAGTTTCTCCATCTTGCGTATTGTCATCTAATTGCGATACACCCTGTAGAATGCTGATTTCAGTGGTAGGAAATCATCTGAGATATCTGAATGGGAGCGATTGTGGTTGTACTGGATCAGTCGAATAGTAACCCAAGTAACGCTAAACCAACATTGACCGAGGCCCAAAGGATTGAGAGATGCGTCTAGTATCAGAAAAGTTTAAATGCACCTTGGAACTCATCACAAAATATTAGATACTAAGTTCATTGTTGAGTTCTGCAATTTTGACATTAATGATCTATACCTATTCTCAGTATTGGAGTACAGAAGTTGTACTCCTTTGTGGCAAGGATAGATCCACACTACGACGATCTTTTAGGTACATTTCACCATCCATGTTATTGTTATTTCGTTTAAACCTACCACTATTTCCAATAATTATTATCCCAACACAAAGATACTAAAACCAGGAGTTGTACTCCTTTGTGGCAAGGATAGATCCACACTACGACGATCTTTTAGGTACATTTCACCATCCATGTTATTGTTATTTCGTTTAAACCTACCACTATTTCCAATAATTATTATCCCAACACAAAGATACTAAAACCAGTGTGTTTAGTGCAAGGAGGAATATTTCGCATTACTGGTGTTTTACTTGAAAATTCATTTATTGTGCTGCTCTAAAGGATGTGTAGGATAACATGAATGATGCAATTGTGGAGCATTCAACTTGTATTTGCACTGTGCGGTAAGAAGGGATTGGCTGTTCATGGGCAGTGAAATCTATGTATTTATAGGTTAGGCTCAATGTAGGGTACCCTTTCTGGCTCCAAACGCTGTGGAAACATGATAATTATATCAATATTTAGTCAGTATATGTTTTGGTGTTTTTTGTTTTCTTGAAATTAAATCTACTGACAATATAAGGAAACCTACTTTCATCAGATTCCTGTGGGGTTAATTTTTGTGTTGTTTTTTTCAGCCTTAATAATTGGTTCTACTTGAATACTTCCACTAGTGGAGACAGTACTGAGCAGGAACATGAATAGGTATGTTCAATAGGTGTGATTGGTTTGGACCCACGTTTTATGACAGTGAATATGAAATCTCCCAGGGAAAATGTCAAAAATCAACAAAAGTTCTTACTGCCCGCTAATTGAGATGTTTCCTTCCCTAAGTGGTACACAGTAGTTAGAGGCTTGTACAGAAATATTTCGAGGGTCTCATGGCAAATTCCCACATCGTCATTTTTGGCCAAAATGAGTTATGCATACCGTTCGAAGCGTCTTCTCCCGGCGGATCGATCTAACTAAGTATAAGTTAGGTGACACTAAATCTCACGATTTATTTTACTGAATTACTCAGTAAACATAGTCATTGGCAGATGGTTTTTGGCTCAGCTGAAAAGTGGCCGAAATGACGATGTGTGAAGTTGCCGTGAGACCCTCGATGTCATAATGCCCTCCCGACATTCTATGCTCCGCTTGGTACTTTTAGGGCCCAAATGAGCAGGTGCCTCACCAGATTGGCTCCGTACGATTTTGAGGAGTTCCTGATGAACATTAACCCTATCCTGGTATTTTAGTTCTCTTCACATTTTATTCTTTTAGTAACTGTATTGTATTGTATCTCTCAATTGTTTTGATTTAAATTATTGTTTTTATCTTTGTAAGATTTTGACAGTGCATATCCACTACGTGTGAGTTTAGCAAATAAAAATATATTGATTGATTGACTTCCGAATTCACTTTTCTGGCTCAAGTTTCATTGAATGTGAGAACGTTTCAATTCAACGTGAAGAAGGCTTAATCAGAAAGGTAGAAAATAGCCTCAGATAAATCAAAGATGGCCATAACAGATAGATTCATGTTATGAAGCAGTGTTGAGAAACGTACCTCAATCACCCCTCTCCACTTATCAGCCGCGTGTCGAGCGAGTTCCATCTTCTTCTGTTTTTTGATCTGGTGTTTCTTGTAAGCCATTTCTATTATGATGAGGCCGATGCCACCGAGGATACCTACAGCGACCAGTATGAACACGCCAGCCATATTTTTGAGACCCAGTGTGTTCGGAGTCTTTTCAAATTGTTCGCACTGTTGTAGATTCCCTTGGAGTATCCATTTGTTGTCAAGGCTCTCCATTATACCACCTGTCAACATCATTGATCTCATACGTACTTGGTTGACCAGAAATCTTACATAGGTGAACTAGCTACTTGTTGGCTCCACTTAAGCAGTTGTTTCGTACCTCCCTATGATAGGGAGTTCCAGGAGATGAGTCCGCTTCGATAGGACCAGCTGTTGAGGGCTTATCCTAGGGCGAGCGAGACCAAACGCTAACCTGATAAGCCCAAACATGCTCAGTTCTAGAGTGACGTTAATAGCGTTATCTATCTAAGAGTGACGATAAGCAACGCCGTTTTTTACACGTTCACCTTAACAAACGCTTGGACTTGGATTTTATACTTGACAACTCAGTCAACGCGGTTCTCAGTAAATTCGGCCACTGGCGAACAATAACTGACACTGGCGGGAGAACCAATCACTGTATCCACGTGTAAGGTTACTTTGCAATTGGACCAAACAGATCCTCACGATAAGGACACCCTATCTTTAAGACTGGTGAGAGGTAGGTTATGCGGTCTTATCGAACGTTAAGGCGGACTTATCTCCTTGGAACTCTCTATTTAGTTTGTTTATATGTTTAAAGTAGTCGTACAATTCAACACAACGTTTTCATCTTACTCTCGTGAAAATCCAATATTGCCAGTGTAACAGCATCAGCCCAAGGCGAACCCTTCTGTAGTCCTATGCCGTAGCCGCTTCTCCCAAAAAGCTCACCGGCTGTCACCAACTCGCAGTCTTGAGCAGCCTCGAAATCCAAACGTGAGCTGTCCCAAATGAACGCCATCAGTTTCCTAAGGAAAAATACAAACTGATTTGAAAATTCGGGAAAGTCTGAGGCGTTATTGACAAACCTCACAGATATGCGTAATTGTTGGTCCTGACTGGTTTCCTAATAGACATTGCCAGAGAAAGAACAATGAGATGCAATCTGATCTGTGATCAGTCATCGAATGCTTATAACCAAAGGATGACAAGCTCAACGAACTGTTACAACGACTTATCTTCGCCTGTAGGTTTCGTTTCAGTCAGCTTTCTGTATTAGTGAGGTGATGTGAGACTTGGCAAGCCAAACACTTGACTTGCCCGGACACTGTTCTGGGTTTGGCAAGTCAAGGGCAAAACCCCACGGCTTGACGATCTGAGTTAAACCCACTACTGATTGGAACCCAATACGCACCCTATTTTGACGTCTCGAATTGCATCTTCAGCAGTATCATAATTATTAGCCTCCATCGTTCTGTACATATTGGACAGTTCAACCTGCCTCCTGAAGTACATGTCCACTGCCGACCCTTTCACTGTAGCACACGTCAGGTTGTCCATAGTGTTTCGGAGCTGGAAGAGATTGAGTATTGAAAGAACATGATGTAGGAGATACATGTTGGATTGTAAGAAATGCTCAAAATATACGAAATAACATAAATGTGTGCCTCAAGCCAGGTTTTTCAAAAATGGACAATTGGCAAGAACCCAAGTACAAAAAAGTTGTATGGTTGTAGTTCCGAATAGGTACGTCATGAATAAGCTACATTTGGGCTAAGCTTACTCGAGCATCATTGATGCCAGACAGTTTCGTCTTAGGTCGTTCCAACACGAGGAAAGCTGCCAAGTTGGCAGTGTATGATGCTACAATGATCATGGCGAATCCGGCCCAAACCATACCCAAGACGCGAGCCGAAAAACTCCTGGGAGTGCCTGTAGAACGAAAACCACATTAAATGTACATAAACTACCACATTAAATTATGTACATAAATTTTATGTATTCATGTTTGTAGTACTGCTAGGTTAGGTGGATACAATTTGGTATATCCTGATACAACACCAGAAGAAAGTGGTTATTTGATAGTAAATTCGATTATCTGATGTATTCCCTCACCCTCTCCAATACCGCTGTTGAGCAGGACTCCCCAAGCAAACCAAATCGCGCTTGAGAGGTTCAGGGCGTCTTCTTCAGTGCCATCGGAGTTGGCAAGCTTGAATCGGCCGAAGGGCGAAAACCTATCGAGCAGATAAAGAACGAGGGCGACTACATGAACCGACACCATCACCAGGATCCAAAGTGTGTTGGAAAACGGCTGCAAAAACGACACCAATGTGGAAGATCTTGATGGCTGAAAAAGAAGAAACGGATTATACTCAACTTACATCACAGATACGTAACGCGGTCGGAACTATGGCTGCTATGTATTCAACATAATTATTATGGCTTCTGTAACCAAGATGCTGGTGGTATCGATTCAACCCTCCCTAAGACTTACTCCCAAGCTCCTCAACCAATAACTCACAATAAACCAGCTCTCGCCACTGCTTAATATGAGGACTACTTTTCTCACCTTTTTCTCCAAAATAGTTATCCCTTGGTATTTGAATGGCTTGCTGAACTCTATGAACTCTGCTCGCTCAGGGTTGATTGTTAGAGGTGCCACAATCATGTCTGCTCGTTCCGAGACCAGCTCTCCTATCAGCCCTGTCCACTCTTTCTTCCCACCTGAGAAATATCGTGTATACAATATCAGACCATAGAAAAGTGAAATTATGAGGAAAGGGGTTTCAACCTTTTGAATAATAATAGTTATTTTCAGTTGTGCTTGTATGAACAAGCTTGAAAGAAGTTTTCTTCCTCTGGGCTGGCTTGTAGCACATAATACGTGCTTAACCACTTTTCTGTACCAAACTATTTGTTGAGTGTTATAGGTGTTACAGGTACCCTTAAAAAAGGTAAAAATTCAAGAACTATTAACGGCACTTACCAGTTACATTTTTGATGAGGTAGTTACCAAATTGACCGTCTGGGGACAACGCCAAGTCGAATGTGAAATTTATAGTTTTCGCAAGCTCCTTCAGTAAATCCATGCAGAATCCTTTGCAACAGAAAACTTGACCCTCTAGAACAGAAAAAAATGGTTTGTTGCAGATCTCAACTACTTCAACAACGTTCCTTGTCAGACTTTCATGGAGATGTCTGACTGTGTTCATACTTAGGGCCCTATGGAATTCCTTTGGTGGCCATCACGTGATTGTAGTTTTGTGCTATTCGAAAGCATTAATACACTCACCTTCAGGGTTGGTGTTGTTGAAATGAGGGCACACGATTTCATCCGCAGCGCACTGCTCTTCCTCTTTGAGTTGCCTCACATACACGAAAGGTTTTTCTTCAATAGTCAACACTTTGAGGTGCGTTGGAAGTATGAACCCCTCTGGTTTGCTCTTGGATTTTCCTGGCCACACTATTTTGTGATCGATGATTTTAAGCCTCATTCGATCGGTTTCCTGAAAACGTATATTCTAATTAGGTTAATTCACCTTGTTCACTGATTCGGATCATTTCCGCTCATGGTCAACTCAATTTCAACCAATTCAAGATAAGTGGCTGAACTCTGTTTTCGTAACCTTGCTTAAGAAGGCCAATGCTCGGAAGTGCTATGATCATCAGACTGTAAGCCTGATGAGTCACGCGCTGAAGATTTGGTTTCGTTGCTGTGGCGGAAGGTCGAAACTGTAATAAGCGATACGCGTGACGCGATTGTTGTGGCTGATCTGGCTCATGCTGAGGATTCCATGGATGGCCTGATTGAGGAATGACTGTAATATATTATCCGGCAGCAAAATTCCTTTACCCATGAGCTGTTGATGACCGTCAAGAGACGAAAAGTGGCATACTTGGGACACGTGATGCGGGGCCTATTGCGGGGCCTCAAGTTCAGCCTATTGCAATCGATAATAATGGAAAAAAATCAGTGGAAAAAGAGGGGTTTGGAAGGAAAAGAGCCTCATGGTTTCCACGTCTTTGTCGCGAGTGATTTAGTTCGTATCAGTAACCCCTCTCCCTGAAAACCAGTACTTATTATTTGGATTTCGAAAACGAAGGAGTGTAAAATCAAGGAGGCCAGGCTGGTTGCCTTTCTATATTCGTTCTAGCTCTGTGATTGATTCATTTGACGGGCTTCGTACTAATGCCTAGCGTTCATTGATGCCTTGACACACTTTTCAGTCGCCATCTCAGAACATTGATCTCCATACCATGCTCAGATCAGCTCTCCTTAACAAACAAAAGTGTTATGTATCCAAAAAAGATCTAACCCTTCAAACACTAACTAGGGACTTTCTCCAGCCATTTTATACTCTCGATAGCAAAACTAGAAATCAGAACAACCTTGAACGTACGCTGTTATAAAGGTAGTTTCCAACTGAGATGTACTTCCCGAGGCTCTGAACGTTGATGACGTCGTACTCTGCATTTATCCTATCGCCATTGTCGTCGAATGCCACCTTCCCCGTTGAGCCACGGATTAAAACTTGTTTCCTGATGTACCTGAAACAAGCAAAATGGTTACTATGATAGAAAAATACCACCCAAGTCCTTTGAAAAACTGTGTTCTTGTGATTAAGAAATAAATATTAACCCTACTATCATTTTGTGTGGTTTTGATTGAGTGAGTATTCACGATCACTGATCAACTGAATTACAACTTTGTAACTCACTCAAATAGAGATTTGCCAGTTTCCCATATCGATCCAGAGTTGTCACAATCCTTCGGTGCCTCAGTTATATTCCTCGTGTTGTTCATATCCCTTAATGCCGACGCCAGAACGTATCTAAAATATGTATAGTGCTGGATGATGTAAATTAGACATCAGTGTGTTAACTGTGAGTGACAATACATGATCAGTTCTATGTATAGCAATTACATTAGAATTCATTCATCGATCGAATTCTAGATTGATACAAACTAAATGAAAAGTAAATACCAGATATTAGCTAGGTGCATACGTAAGTAAGTATTAATGCAACTTACATGCTATCCATGATATGCGCTTTTTCATTGGTTGCATGTACCAATTTGAGGCCGATTGTGCCTGTCGGAACGTTGACAGTTTCTAACGCTTGTTCAGTGACGATCCAAACGTATCCTACGTCCGTCATATTCATTGCGGAGGCATCACGGAATATCACTCCAGCGTCTCTTTTACTGAAAATAAACAAGATGTGGTTGTAAAAGTTTATAGTACTACACATTGAAGCACTTTGCTTTCTATGGTCTGGATAATGGGGAGTCAATTGACGTAGAGACTGACCACGCATCTCTAACATGGCTCAGGAATTTCAAGGATGCCAACTGGCTACATGTTTTGTCTTCGTTCAACCTAAACATTGTCTATCGGTCAGGAAACGAGCATGGTAATTCCGATGGATTGTCCAGAAGGCCATGTTTGATGTACTTTTGATTGAGGGTGGCATTTTGAAACGGTCGTGGGAGCAGTCTCACCAGTCGATGTTGCAAATAATTGTTCCTGATGCCTTGAAGGATGCAGTGCTGACCGATACACACCAGAATGGTCACTCGGGGAGAGGAGGATGGTGAGCGCCATTCGCAAACTTTTTTATTGGTACATCATGCACAGGGACATCCGAATCTGTGTGCGGAGCTGTGAAACTTGTGGCAGAAGAAGAGAAGGGTATCGTCGGAAGGCAATGCCACAACACTTCAGTAGATGTTCAAATCATCAAGTTGGTCCTCAGTCACCTTTGGGCTCGGATTGGGATGTGACTAAGGTTGTCTGTTTGAATACAAGGCAGTGACGTGTGATAGGTGCTACAGGGGGTGAGTGAGTGGAGTGAAATTTTGGGAACGAATTCTGATTTCCCAGAGGGAACAGCCGATCACTTCCGCAATGCTGAAGGTAGTTGGATGTGAAGGCCGAACCTGATTTGGCTGCTTACTTTACTTGTGTTCCATCTTCTAGGTTGTATTTAAGTTGAGAAAAATACATAATAATCAAAATTCAATTAACTTGGTACGTTAATGTTTGAAGAGAAGGATACTTTGGGAAATGGAAGCCCACAGTTCACCCATTTTCCAAAAGACAGTAAAAATAGGTTAACGTATAAACGCTAAAGACTATTTTTTTACCAAACTGTTTTTTACCTCTGTCTATAAAAATAATTTGTTTTACACCTAACGTAACTAGTTACTTAGTTATAATTACTTGGCATATAGAAGGAAGACTCGAGCCTGGGCGTATTTCATCTCTTGAAGGTTGGATGTGTAGTTGTCCAGGCCTGATTCGAACTCTATCACTGATTCAACCTGTAGGAATTGATTAAACAAATCATTACATATAAGGTTAGATATCTTATAAAGAAAACTTCCTTTGCCTTTAAAAAAAATTACTTCATGACTTGAACGTCCAAAGCATATTCCGGTACCATGGTTTGATGCATCACAAGCAGGAAAACCAAATAACCAAAAGTTCTATATTCTACCTACTTAGAAGAAATGGGGTTCGACCTCCATCAATTCTCTTCAGCCCAAAGAGAAAAAAAGGAAAAGAAAACGACTTGCATAAATGAATGTTCGAAATAATAAAAGTACTTCTTCAATGTAAGTAAGTAATTTTGGGTGTGAGATACACTTGGTAGGTATATACCAAAGGCAAAGTCATTAGTTCCATTTATGGCTCCTAACAGTTGAGTTTCACTTGCCCAGTAAGCAATTTACCCGTTAGTAAAAATGTCAAGGTTAATTCTACGTTTCTACAATTCAAGAAAGAATACTTTTTGTAAAGAAAATTTTGTCAAATATTTAATATGTAATTTTTACATAGGTATTTATTTATTTTATTATTATATTACTTTGTTGGCTGGGGCTAAGGAGAATGACCTGGGTTTTTCCTGAAAGTTGGGGAAGGGACAATATATACAACCGCAGGAGACCAAATCACTCTTTCCCCTGACTTCTTATCTTGCTCCTCTCTTCCCTAAAACCTAAACTTGTCTGTATTCATCTCCTATAAACCTTTGAAGTTGTGAAGCAAGCAGTTTTTCCGTTGTGGGAGAAAGCTCGCTCCCACAACCTGTATGGTATAGATGTTTTCCCTTCGGGAAGTACTTGTTCCTATACAGGAGTAGATATATTTCTACTCGCCTTGTAGTGTAGCTGTGCCTCGGCTACAGAGGTCCTACCTGCTCCTACACCTTAGGAAGGTCCCCTTCAGGGAATATTTGTGGTCAAAAACCAGAATTTGTATATAATGTAATAGTAGCATTTAAATGAATTTAACGACAGCAGTAAAACCCTAAAAATAAGAATTCCCCTAATTGTATAAGAAGAAGTCATAACACAGCGTGCATCTGGAAATCACCTGGACTTTTATCTCCACGTCATCCTCGTGGCTTTGGGAGGTTGTCTGGAATCGTCCCAGAATCGCTCTGCCATCAGTGTCAGAGCTGTGTATGAATATGATCTTCATGTAATTAAAGTGTTTGAGGAGCTCCACCCACACGTCAGCCTGGTGCGAGTAAGGAGGAACTGTTCTCAAGAATGACACGTGAATGTTCTGGAAAACGACCAAGGGTTACAAAAAGGTGATGAGTTATAACGTAATATTGTAAAGAGCAATTGTAATTACTGTTAGGTATGTTTATTGTATGTTTACTTTATCGGAGAATGCAGAATCTCTCGATGAAATGCCAATTACGGGGATGTGGTAGAAACCTGATGTGTAGGATACAGCTGCTGGTGATAAGTCACCTGTTAGGGGGTGGGAAACGACCACTGCATACACCTGTGAACCCAAATGCAAGTAATTATTTTGATTGTTAACGACGATATTATCAACTTTGTACTTGTTTTCCACTCTGCTGCTAACTCACCCGGTGGGCGATGAGGGATTTGCAAACGTTAATGGCAGTTCTGATGGGATTGGCATCAATAAGTATGGCCGTAGCGTAGTAAGTCACTCCTCGGGGAACGTACGAGCTGTCGAAATTCAAATGCTGAAAAAAAACTCAAAATTCAAATTCTCAAATCCAATTATCTGTACCCTTGAAGAATCAAAACATACAATTGGGCTTTCAACTATTTGCAGAAGCCAGTACTAACTAAACAAGGGATAATGCTTATTTCTTGAATTAGTACACTTATAATGAACAACCAAGAGTACTTCCTAGTTTGTGGCCCAATATCGAGGACACATTAATTTATGAAATCAGCTGAATGATTCACGGGTCCGTTTCTTATAAATATACTACTTACTACCAGTACTAATTACTACTAAATCCTATCTTTCCAATCGCAAACAAAAGGCAAAAATTGGTGCTTATCTTATTGACCCATGCCCATTTCGGTTCTCGGTACCACAGGGTGCGGTTCTTGCACCGTTATAATACATCATTTACTGTAATGGAATTTTCTCCAGGAATACTGATGTTGAAATCATATGCTTTGCGGAAGATTCAGCAATGGTAGTTACTGGCAGTTGATGGGATGAAGTAAAGGCGAAGGCCTCTGCAAAGGCAAATCTGTCCAAATTAAACCAGTGGTTGAAATAAAAAAATTTCAAATTGCTTTTTGGTAAAACAAACTTTATTGCCTTCTCCTGTCTTGCCTCATTGATACCATGTATAAAGCATTTACAGAAAATAAAATAAAGATAATGGAAGTAGGAAGAAGAAGCCAATATAGCATCACACTAAAGGCCACCCGAACAAAAACCTCTGCTGCTCAGAGACTATACTTGTACAAGGGTGTAATACTCTTAAATAATTTACCAGCTAAGTTCTCAGCACCACCTGTCACGCTCACTAGATTTAAAGCCACAATTAAAGAATATACTATTCATCTAGAAGTAGGGAATAGTGTATTTCTCTCTCTTGTAAAACTTGTACACTGTGGCAAACTTTAAAATTTAAGTTGTTTCATTCACCAATACGCAAGAGAGTGATAAATTTTGTTATTTAAAAAACGATATTGTATTGTAGATGCTCCAGTTCCCAGCACAAGTATTTCTTACAGGGAGTTGAAGCATGGTTAATTTTAGTTTTAAATATTTTTGTATGTAATATTTATGTTGAATAAATGCGTCTTAATAACGAAAAAGTTGTCATTAGGCTACAGATGATTCTGGGATTGCCTTTCATCAGCAGGACGGAGTATTTGGCTTTTTAGCAGACGACTAACCATAGTTGTAACATTTGCAATTTTTTTTACACTGTACAAAGGTCTATACAAAGTGCACGATATCAATTTAATCCTTGCTTACTTTGATGATTTCAGTGAAGTCGTTATAACTCCTGTTGTTACTCAAAACGCCGCCGATATTGAAATAAGTGGGGTTGATGGTCGACCCGCCGAGGGCGTTCGAAGCCAGGCAGGAGAAGACAAGGAGTGACCACATCCTGAAGATGAACATGCCAGGAGACAGTTCCTAATGAACTGCTGGCGATTACTTGGCAATCCCGACTTCCAAACCAGAAATCACCTGCAAATAAACGTTGAATGTAGAGAGTGAACAAGAGAATGGATATGATTGGATATGAATGGTAGTGATGACACTTAGTACTGTATCGTAGGTTACCTGTAGGTACTTGAAGATTGACACCAACTCACCTCAATTATTGCGTACTGCCATGCGATGAAAGCCAGTTTGACTCTCGCTTGACGATTTTCGGTATTGCTGACTCTCAGCGACCACGAATACTGCAGTCACTCACTTGGGCGGGTTTTTAGGTTTGTGGGAGGGTTAGGCCTCAGCATCCGTCGAGAAGGGAAGATATTGATTAAAGTAGCGCCAACCATCCCGCCAGCCCTCCCCCACCCTGAAGCAACCACTGCCTTACTGACCTATTTTTCCACTTCTTAGAATATAGAAATTTAAATTGCACAATTTCATGACCTATGCAATGTAATTTGGTTTTTGTAAAACCTTGAAAAATATACATGCATGCTGTATAACATGATGATGTAAGAAGCAATTTTGCTTTTAAGCTTTTTAAGCGCGTACGTCCACTGTAACTAATTTTTCAGTATGGGCAAAAAACGTTTTTCAGGAGTTCCATTATCTTCTCTCTCTTTCTTTTAATTTGATCAGTTAGGTCTGAAATTGCGAAAAACTCTTTTACTTCAGATGAAAAATTGATAGCATGGCGGATATCTTATAACTAAATATACAGACGATTTTCGTGTTCCTTGGGTATTTCCGAAAAATTTCACTTCCGATGCATAGGGTGTTGGGGGGGGGGGGTTATAGAGAAGCCGAAATATAAACATCTTAAATTCTTCCTTCTCGTGAGACAGACGAATATTATTTTCGGTATTTAAGATTATAAGGGTTTGTAAAGGGACATGTAAGAGGTATAATCCGTAAAGCGACGAGTAAGAGTGGCAGATGGATCCATCCCGAGTTCTGCCCGTCAGCGACGTGCCCGACAACTAGTGTACGAATACAGTTTGGACTTGCTATGTTTTGCTTGATTGAAATGGACCTGTGACTTTTTGCCTGAACTCACCATGGACTTGTGAGGTTTGGTCTGAGCAATGTCTAAGCAATAGCCTAAATCTGCAAGGTAGCTGTTGATGGTTTTTCTACACTTCCACGAATCTAAAATGAAGCAATGTTTAGTGTAAAAAAGAAGAAATAAACGACTTAGGGACAGCAAATGCCAATTTTTTTATGCATATTTTGAGTGAAATGAATAAAACTTTTATTAATTTCAAACAAAATATGTTAAAAATATTTTGTTGTAATATTTACCTAATAGGTACTTATTTTTTCAGTGGTTTTTGTTTGCATTTTTTATTTGTCACCAATAAAACATGGGTAAATAGTAATTCTGATTTTGTTAGTGCATATTTAAGCGCGTATGTCGGATGTTTTTACCGCATATTTCATGACATAAAACTGGGGTTTTTAGTGCATAAGAATCCGCCCTCTATTTATAATATTCGTTTGTTTTGAGTCATTGATGATGTTTTGTACATAATGTAAGCAGAGTGAGAACTTGTTGAATTGTTAAAGTGATTGAACATGGAGGAATAAGCTGACTGATTCTTTTTCATTCGGATGATTTTTTTTTTTAATTATGGGCGAACTCCCCAGACGGTAAGTATTGACCATGATTATTACATTGCTATATCTTTACACGTTGTAATTTATTTAATTCATAACTAATAGCATGTTTTCTCTCTCTCTCTTTCGTAATAAAATTAAAATAAAACAGAGTGTCATTCCTACTCGGATTTATTCAGTAAAATAAATCTGGGAATCGTTCATCTAATTTTGCAAACAGAGTTTGGGACTCCTTTGATTCATGAGAACTGGAGTTGATGATTCCTCGAACAACTGCGCGATTTTTCTCATCTTCCTGCGATACAAATTGCACCAGCACATTTTCTCACAACGAAAAACAGCTTTGAATGTCTTCATGAAAGATGATTAGGCACAATTGTTGAGTTTGTTTCCAAAAGGTACTACATCCGTTTTGGTTAAATGCGAGGACTTCACGGAAAACCATTACAAGCTGAAAACTTGCTCCATTGAAAAAAATGGTCTTTAGTACCTTTTGAAAACAAGCTCCTCAATTACCAGTACAATAGAAAGTTACAATCCTTATATCGTCCAATGTTTCAACTTACCTGATTTTCTAATGATCGAGCAATATCTTCCAAAGTGCACGTAGCGTACATATTTCGAGCTTCTTGCATCTTAAGTGCACTGATCTTCCTCGACTCCTCCGGCGGTGTGGCCAGTATCATCTTCATCGCGCCAACACTCAGTTCTTCAGGTACAACGCCCTATGAAATACAATACAGGTATGTACTTGAAATCAAATTGACTTATAGTATTGACACATTAAGTTAAACTTTTGACAAATATATTTAAACTTTTGACAGATAAATTTAAACCTTCGACAAATGGACTTCCGCTTTGGACAAATAGATTTCAACTTCAAGCTGAACGAAGAAAGAAATAAGAAAATTAAACAAATCACAAAATTAACGAGTTCTGAAAACGAATTTCAATGAAGTGGACGTCCAGCTGCTGCGGATGGTAACGTTAAAAACATATCCATGACGTAATTCACAACAGTCATTTTGAGTTAAGGAGGCCACACTTTGCGACGGTATCTACTGGAAGGTCCTAAAACAGGTGAACTGAAAACAGAATCTGAATCACTCATCACGGCTGTTTTGTGATGAACACGTCACTATTCAAAAAATACGAACACAGTGAGACCTTGAAAGTGCTATGATTAGAGATTATGCCACCCATGCAGAAGAGATTCAAACCCCTCGCCCGCAGGCACAGCGAAGATTTACCTATGCGACGAACGTAGGCGCCTTGAATAGCAAGAACGCAGCCCTGAAATCGCTAATATGTATAAATAGTTGAAATCTATTTGTCCAAAGTTGAAGTCTATTTGTCAAAAGATTAAATTTATCTGTCAATAGTTGAAATCTATTTTTCGAAAGTTGAAATCTATTTGTTGAAGGTTTAAATTTATCTGTCAAAAGTTTAAATATATTTGTCAAAAGTTTAACTTAATGTGTCAATACTATATATCATGTTTCAAACGTCGCTCAGCTTCGATGAAAGAAAGAAATTAAGTACCTACATTCCTTATAGTAAAATCTATTCAAGGCGGTTCCATCTTTTAAACTGTCAAATACTTGAAAATCGACTGTTTTCATCTTTTAGCGACATATAAATTGAACTGCAATCGGTTCCTCCTTTGTAAGTGAATTTAGAATTTAACCTATATAACTAAATTTAGAGACGATTTTCGTGTTCCTTCGATACTTTCGAAAAATTTCACTACACTTATTCGTTTCGTGTGAAATGGAGTCGAATCATGCCGATTTTGAATTTGGTGTCTGTCTGTCCTTCAATCACACAAAAACGGCTCAATGGATCGAACTTTTCTTCCGTTTTAAATGTTTCTGTGACCAGGGAAGGACATAGGGGGGGGGGGGGTTCACTTCCGGATCCGATGCATAGGGAGGGGGGGGGGGGGTTATAGGGAAGCCGAAATATAAAAATCTTAAATTCTTCCTTCTCGTGAGACAGATGAATAATATTTTTGGTATTTAAGATTACTAGCTGTCGGTACCGTCGCTTACGGGCAGAACTCGGGGTGTGTCCATCTACCTCTGTTACCTGTCCCAGAAGGGCAGAACTCGGGATGGATCCATCTGCCACTCTTACCTGTCACATTACGGATTATACCTACATGTCCGTTTACAAACCCTTATAATCTTAAATTTTGTTTAAATAAATTAGCGTTGGATGAAGAGCTACAGTCTTGAAATTTCAAACAAGGGTTGAGGATGGATTACAATGCAATATTCACTAGGTTTCTTGTCAGTAAATTGTTTAAACAACACCTTTTTTTCTTTTTAATTAAATTTGGATGATGAGCTAGAGTTTCATCAAACAGTTCGTTTGTTAGATCTGCTCAAAAAGAAGATAATAAACCGTTGTATCAAGAAATTGCAGAGTTTTTTAATTTGATTTTCTGAATCTACGTATCTTGAAACGTAAACCAACACATTTTGAGGGGGGGGGGGGGGGTTTAAAAATGTTCTAAGGTTGATTCCAATGGTTCATTATGGCAGTTAATAAACCAAAAGTGGGATTTACGCCCAGCTGTTATGAACACCAAAAAACCAAAAGTGGAGGTGCAAATTGGAGTTTTCATGAGTCAAAATTTGGGAAAAGTGGTCGCATAGCAATGTAGGATGGTAGAAAGTACTCACCATCACAGGCACAGAGTCTTCATAGAAACTTGATAGTAGATCAGTTCCGCTGACCAGGGATTCGCCCTTAACAAATAATACAGACAGAATGATGTCTAGGCATGGGGCGGACCCAGACTTTGATCTTGTTGGGAAGGGGGGGGGGGTCATGAGGTTCATAGCCTAACCTAACTTGTATGGACATATGGATTGCATTTTACAGACTAAGTTAATTCATTCCGTTGCATTAAGAGCGATTTTTGGCTCTGGAGGGGGGGGGGGGGTCATCTGCCACTGTATCTAGATGTACAAATACAGGTTGGTTGTGATGGACTGTACAAGTAGGTAAATGAAAGTTAATTTCATTACCAAATAAAGAAGTGACCCAAAAATATTCCTCTACACTACTTTCTCAAAACAGCACACATGTCCAACATGTACAGGGTCAGTGACAAAAGTCACATTTTCTTAAAAATATCACGACCTGACCCACAGAATGCTTAATTAGTATTGAAATAAAAGTTGTTCGCTTTTAAATTATCTACAGAACGAGACCAACTAAAGGTTTCTAGCCCAAAGGGTACTCGAGTTACGATTTGTCGTTTCTTCAAACTTCAAATGCGATGAGACGCCATTTCTACTTCGACCTAAAACTTTGTCAAATTATGTTACTAGCCCAACTGCACCATTTTTTCTTGCCACCATTCAGTAGATAGTTACCTACCTATTTACTTCCCCAAGCAGTTATTATGAACTATGAACCAAACCTTGTGATGATGACTTGAGCCCCTTCCACAAGCCACAGAAAATCTCATTTATATGTATAGAAAACTGCAGTGTTGTATTTACAATAGAATTTTAGACGTGATTTCTACAATATTTTGATGTTTCTTTTTAGAAATCAAGCTCCTATTGTATTTTGTGTATAACAATTTACTCATCAACTTATTACCAACTCTAAGACCCAACTACTCATCAATTATTATCATCAATTGTACCAAACATAGTAGCTAAGTACGAATATGTACGTAGGTACTTACCTCGATCCTTATTGTAGCTTTCAGTTTCTCTCTCCTAAGATCATATATTAAATTTATCAAATGTAAGAAAATGTAAGAAAATTTAGGTACCTGTGTAATGAATGTAAGAAAATGTATGTAATTTTCATGTCTCAACAATAATCCCTTCCCAGTAGAAGTACTTGAAAACTCAACAGTAAATTAAACTACCTACTGTATTCCAATAACAAGCGTATTCAACCTACCTACTGATTCCAATAACAAGCGTATTCAACCTACCTACTGTATTCCAATAACAAGTGTATTCAACCTACCTACTGTATTCAACCAACCTACCTACTGTATTCCAATAACAAGTGTCAGGCTTTGTGAAATTTGGGTAACTATTTGTAACATATGAACCGTTACACGAAATAATGGTGGCAAACACGAGGATTCAAATCTTTAGGTGCGCATTGAGTCCCTATTGAGCCTTTTGGGTTTCTCATATTAAACGGTGTTGTGGTGGATTGATGACAGAATCTCATGCAGTTTTTCTGCAATTTTCGCTGTAAAAAAAATTATAATATATTCTATGTGCAAAGCAACTCGGTTGGGTAACCCCAGCATTACAGCATATCTAGGTCAAAAAAAAAAAAAAGAGTGCAGTATCGAATTATTATTATCGAATTTCAGATTCAGTGAGTCTGAGAAACTCAAGATGTTCCATCAACCTCGATACATATTCGCCTCTTCTGGATGATTAGGATCGCCTCGGGTCCTAATTTTGTCATATTTTATTCTGTCTGTACAAACTTAGTCAAATGATCTTTAATGAATCAATTGAGGAAACATCATCAACATTCTGTAGCTACTCAAAGAACTTCTGCAAGCCTCTACTTCTAGGACCTCGCGAGTCACCTTTCGTCTAGTCAATTTTGTAAAATACTACGGAAAACTCAAAATTCTTACAATTCCTCAATGAATGGTCCTATTGTTTTCGTGGGAACGGACTCGCTGCCCTCGAGCCGACAGTTGACGCTGTTTTCTTCCAAAAGGCAACAAGATGAGAAGTGGGAGCCAAACTTGAGCGCTGCAGCGTTCACAGTCATTTCTGGCGCGTGAATCCCCCTATGAACGATCAGCTGAGACATTCGAAATCAATTCGATGATGAGTTCGGAAACAAAACAAAAATCGACCCAGTCATGCAGCATCATGTCAGGGGAATTTTGGAATTCAAAATGTCATTGGTCTAACCTGATTCTTCTACTGTTTGTTGTTATAACTATAGAAAGTTTTTCAATAGGGAACGCCAGTGTGTCAGAGAAAATAACTATTCAATAATTATAATAATTACTCTTTGATGGTCAAAAATCGAAAACTGCTGACTCACAACACATGTAAAACGAGTAATTCCAAACGAGAAAATGTTTTTGTTCAACAACCAGATCGAACAGAAGAATGGTAAATTTGAACTTCTCCTGCTCAACATGGTCGGACAGGGTTGTAGTTGATAGGGGCAGGCAGGGGTGGCTTTCATGCACCGCTTTCGGGAGCCAATCAGAAAGCGGTTTACAGAGCTCTCTGATTGGCCTGGGAGGTAGATGACGTACATTGCTTCCCTCTTCCCGCTCAATACGACTTCAAACGTCTCAAGAAAAATAAGTACTTCCTTAAAAACAATGTCTTAATTAGTCTGAAGGTGAGTTCTTCTACGGAAAAAATGTTTAAAAAATCACTGTCATTCCCTATTGTTAATTTATATCGATCGATATCAGAAAATAACACCACTTCATACCTCTTTGCCGTACTCTGCCAAGCGGGACAGCCCAGTAATTTCCGCAGAGGCGATAAATAGACCAAGACTTGCGATCAACAGTTTTGCCTGTTCGGATGGGCCCATCACTTTGGTGAGAACCAGATCCTTAAAAACAACAACCAAAGATACATTCCTACTTGCAGCCCTCATTGTGACCGAACGGCTGGTCGTACGAAGCTGCGGATGGCCTTGAACCATTTGTAAAAATAAACTGTATCTAAGTAACTATGCCGTTCTATTTGAATTTTCGAGGTATGATTTTTTCAAAATTTCAAAAATTGTTTTGAACCCCTTTGCGTTGGCCTAGGTTTATTCGATTTTCTGAATCTATGTAACTTGAAACCAACAAATTTTGAGGGGGGGGGGGGGTGTTAAAAAATTGTCCAATGATTAATTATCGAAGATAATAAACCAAAATGAATCGTTGTGGAATGATTTGTTGTCCAGGTCGATTCCTACGGTTCGTTATAGGAGACGATATAAATATGAATTATGTACCTATGTACCTATTCTCACCTGCAAGAGGAACATGCATGCAATGAAATTGAGTATCGTGACCGGATCCTGGTAAGCCCCAATGGTCAGGAGGGTCCTGTGAACGGTCTTGACGTGGGTCGACTTGATAATTTGAGAGGCTGCCAGGGACTTCAATATCGCCGCGTATATTTCTTTGTCGTACGTCCTTATCAAGAACATATTCCCTCTACAGTATGGTTTGTTTCTTAGCTTCACGTCATACCTGAACCAAAAAAGTGTTATTGTTGGGACATTTTGAATAAAAAATAAAAAATACCAACATTACACCACAATGTTAATAAGTAGGTAATCAAAAACTTGGCCCTACGCGTAGCTCCCCAAGACCTGAAAACATAATAAAGCTAGTGATTTCACAAAACATACTACCAATAAAGCTAGTTCTAAACTTAGCTAGTACTAGGCTAGTAATACTAGCTAAAGTAAAGTACACCCCATTAGTATCATTAGCTCTCTCAATATTACATAATAATAATAAAAAGTAATATTGAGCCCCGCACTTTCAAAATATTACATATTATGTGATATTGAAACTGTCCCCACAGAAGGAAAGGCAATATTATTTATTTATTATTATTATTTCAAGCAAAGACCATTTTTGGTTCATTATCTTCGATAATGAACCATTGGAATCTACCAAATAAAATATTTTTTAACCACCCAAGTTTAAGTTTTTTTGATTTGCTACCGGCTGCTGATGCTGGCAATAAAGTTCACCTAAAACTCGTCATTTTCATCGGTAAACACTGCCTGTGGGGCGGCTCGGCGGCTCTGCTAAGGTCGCGTGTATGCCCCCCCCCTCCCTTTTCAGGCCGCGCTGCACAGTCGCTTGCATCTATACAAATACACTATGGCCACGACTGCCGGGCGGCAACTGCCAGGTGACGAGTGCCGGGCCACGACTGCTGGGCGGCAACTGCCAGGTCACGACTGCCGGGCGGCAACTGCCAGATCGCGACTGCCAGGCGGCAACTGCCAGATCGCGACTGCCAGGCGGCAACTGCCATGTCACGGCTGCCAAGATCCGAATGCTATGTGCTAGTGTTCATGCTGTGCCGACTGGATTCCTCCGGAAACTTCGAAGAGAAACCAACTACAGGAAACAAGATTACGATGTATAAACATAATCCTACACTTTTTGAAATCGCCCACATACAAATTACCAAAACTGGTAATGAATTGATAATGAAATATAATATGATATGATAACATGAAATGTAATATGATATGAAATACCTATTGAAATATGAAATATAATAATGATATATGAAATAACTATTTGTCCTCCAAATTCTGTCAAAATGGGGCTTGTTATTACTCAAGAACCTCTAAAAAAGGGAACACGTTCCGCAAAATCAACAAAAATTTGATGTTTCGAAATTTCAAAATCATGACACTCATCGTAATTCATTGTACGATGGAAGAAGTCGATATGCTCGACTAAAGACTTGAAAGTGAAAATATGATAAGTTTGAGTGCTGTAACGATGAGAGCCTAATTATAATTTCGCACATCCGTACCTGATCTGACCTGATCTCACCCCTCAACAAACACTGTATCTGAATAACACTCACGTTGGTAAATCCACAGTGACCAAATTCCCGTGAACGTCCAAAAGCGTGTGGAATATGATTTGTCCCATTTCAGTGGTCGCGTTGTCGCTCATAAGGTAGAAAAGCGGTTTGTACATCGGTATGGGGAAACGGTTTTTGTAGCTGAGAGCAACCTGAAATCAGTAAGTTGGTACCTAATGAGTAGAGCCCGGAAAATATGCACTTTCCCCCAAAATATGATTTTACGATTGGCAAAAGATGCAAAATATGCACTTGTGAAAAAAAAAAATATATGCACCCCACCAAAATACTATAATATGACGATCATTGATGAGCGAACATTTTCGCTGTATTGACCCTCCACGAGAGGACTGTATTGATCCTCCACGAGAGGACTGTACTGATCCTCCACGAGAGGACTGTACTGATCCTTCGCGAGAGGATCAACGATACGGACGGCATAGCGTCAAGGAAATGACGAGTTCCAGAATCGCGCCACAGAACGGGATCAGGCGGGACCAGACTTGACTATAACTATCAATAATTAATCATAATTCATAACAATAATAATTAAAAAACTATACAGATTCTTGACACAATGGTTTATTATCTACATCTTTCGTGCAGATTGCCCTCCTTATTAATAATTATTCAATCATTTAGTGATCTATAAAGGAGGGCAATCTGCACAAAAAAGATAATAAACCATTGTATCAAGAATCTACAGAGTTTTTTTTTTTAATTTTTTATTTTCTGAATCTACATATCTTGAAACGTAAGTTTATGTAGGTTTACCCTCAAATTTTGAGGGGCGGTAATTTCTTTCGGCGATTCTAATGGTTCTTTATCGAAGATATTAAACGAAAATCGCATGTTTATTTTATAGTTTTAATGCACTCCTGATGAAAAACTTACGGTGTACAAACATCTGAACATGATGTCAGCCGACACGTCTTTTTTCGGGTCGAGTATTTTCTCGGTAATGAAGACCATCACTTCCAAACTCTCGAACTCCGCGAGATGTCTGGAGGCGGACTCGAGGCAGTCCATCAAATCCTGAGCGTAAAGCAGCTCTTGAGGGTCAGACTCTTTCGCCGACGAGATCCGTGAAGTTTCCTCGAACAGGAAAACTAGATAATCGAACATCAACGGACCTAAAAATAAACGGATATTCCAAGTAAGAGTGACCCAAGCAACTGAACGGATAATTTGGGGAAAATCCCTCCATTAGATTGGTCGGTCACGGTCTTCCATTAGATACATCTACACGTTGTTTTCTACTTGTTTCACTCATCGAAAAGTCCTTCAAGCTATAGAATTTCGCACATTAGTCCAATCAAATTTGACCTTACAATAAATGTTGTGTATCAACCACGTTTCTTCATCTTCAATGTGCTCCAGTTTAAGAACGGAATGAGATATCGCAATTCTGATTTCTCCATCGTGTTCAGCGTAAAAAACAAGCCTTTAAAGTGAGGGGTCACTTGTCAGACTGTTCAATAATTGAACAAAAATTATTTTGGAAATTTATGAGGAATTTTTCCCCCCTAAAATTCCCCCAAACCCCCGTACATCTACGAACTTAGCCTTTCGATCGTCAGGACGGATTTTTTGAGCGAATTTGAACGTTTTATCTCAATTCTATCGAGAGTTATCGTCTGGAGTAAATATAAATAGGATATAAATACTATATAATATATAATATTTAGTATAATATATTATATTATATTAAATACTATAGATTGCGGGTAAGGATGACCAACACTAGTCGTTGTTATCATTCGGTTGGTCAACGACTAGTGTTGGTCATCCTTACCCGCAATCTACTGTTTCCTAGTCAAAACAACCTCCACTAATTAAATACTATATTTAAATATAATTTTTGGTTTCTTTTGGCAGTGGATTCAGGATGGTCTGAAACTGATTTTGGTATGAAACTTTTTTCGGAAATTCGAGTTTTAAATTTTGGACCGAGAACAATAGCTACATTTTGTTCGAAAATTCGCTATTATCGTTTTTTGGTCATGTATTGCGTCTATATCAAATGCTCTGATTTAAGTCAGCAGTTACCAAGGGCTCGGCTTTTGATGAGTTCAAGCATCGTGCACAGGACTTTGAGTTCGTTCCTCCTCGTGGTAACTGGAGCGCTCGACTGCTGTTCCAAATGCGAGATGGCGTTGATCACGATGGCGTGCCAGTAGCGACTCTGAAATATGTCGGAAAACACTTCAAACTCACAGATTATTTTGTAAGTCGAGACAACTATTCGAATTTGTTGTATTAAATATTATTGTATGCGACTATTCCAAGTACCTGTATTGAACTCATAATGAGCTTGTAAACGTAGTTTGTGAACATTCTTTTGCCCCACAGATTTTTTTCGTCCAAGAAACTGAAACGGGTCAAATTGCAGTACTGGGAAGTTGATGAGACTGGAAGCTAGATAGTTTTATTCATAGACTCAACTCTTTTACTCAAACTCAGGCTTGCCAAGTGGTTGATTTCACAATAGTTCATTGAAATGTATACAATGGTAGGCTGTATAATATATTATAATTATATTATAATGGAAATTACCTGTAAACAGAATTCAGAACTGACGTGACTTGTCCGAACGACGCACTTGACATTAAAGCGCTGATGCACTTTTCAGCCTCCAGTCCGCAAACGTCTATTAACATCTCAATGCCGCTCGGGGGCATACTATTGAATCGAAAGGAAACTAATTAGAGGAAATTGAGTTCACTCCGTGCTGTTTCTGATACAAAGTACATGCCCAAGCTTGTAACACTAGATCTGTACAGGTATAACGTCGTTCTAACTGCAGCATGACCATGTCATACCACACATTTCGATCGACTTGAGCTATGGATGTCTCTAGAGAGAGGGAGAGAGTTTTAGCGAATTTTCGAAGAAAAGGAATATAGAACTCAAAAACTGACAATGTTTTATGCCGAAATCCGTTTCAGACCATCCTGAAATCACTGCGAAAAGATACAAAAAATCATATGACATAATATGCATGTATACAGGGTGGTTCTTAATGAACGTCCCACCCTTTTTATTGCGATATTTCGAGAGATAGCAAAAACTCATCGGAGTAACGTCCCTTCATTTTTTTTACGAAAAATTCAACGATCACATTTTTGTGCTCCGCGCATGCGCATAAATGCCAGCTACGCATGCCAATTTTTAAATTAGCCGGTCTAAAAAAATGTATTTAATAAATCACATGGCCTTATGCAAGCATTTAATTCTCGACTGTATCAACAACAGGATGGAGTTGACATTCTTTTGACATTTTCATGTCTTTGCTTTGGCACATAAACTGAAACGGGAAAAATTTGTTTCCTTGATTCACCCTTTCCCTCAGATCACGTCAGAACACAAGCGACAGGCGGGCCACTACGTCAGACGCACCTATGACGCACGAGCGTATGACGTCAGACGGCTGGAAGGAGGTCAACTAGTACGTCAAAGCCTATGCCGTAAGAGCCTATGACGTCAGACGGCTGGCCGGAGGCCAACTAGTACGTCAGAGCCTATGACGCACGAGCGTACGACGTCAGACGGCTGGCAGGAGGCCAACTAGTACGTCACAGCCTATGCCCTAAGAGACTATGACGTCAGACGGCTGGCAGGAGGCCAACTAGTACGTCAGAGCCTATGACGCACGAGCGTATGACGTCAGACGGCTGGCAGGAGGCCATCTACGAGTAGTACGTCACAGCCTATGCCGTAAGATCCTATGACGTCAGAGGGCTGGCTGGCTAGGTGATCGGGTTTTAATAAGCCTCTGGAATTCCGCGCCTTCATTTTGCATTCATTTACATCTTTACGTTGAAAAATCCTTCATCTTGTCGCTAATTTTTTCTTAAGAACGACCGTATTTTAGGCTGTAATCCCTGTTTAATCAAGTCCAATAAAAGAACTGATAATATCATTTGATATTATCACCACGTGATTCAGTGTCGAAAAATAATGAAATTTTATGTGCCACACTGGGGGTTTTCCGTCTTTTCGAAATTACGCACAAACGCAGTCAAGTCAAGTCTTTGGGCACTTCACCATCGCTTTCAGCGTTGAAAAATCTATCAACTGAGGTGTTACTCGCCAAACATTGGAGACAAAATTCGTTACGTATTCAACCCTCTTCTGGTATTCAAAACGTTTTTGATTCCCTCCTTGTGGAAAACATTGAAAAATAATTTCCAAAAAGTTTTAGCGGAGGCGTCAGAAGCCGAAAACGACAAATAGTGCCGAAATAACACCATTTTGGTTTAGTATGGTATCAATATGGCAAATGACAATGATTGGCCAGTTTAGCCATTTACTTATTAAGCAAAGTTTAGAGATAGAATGCTGAAAACTATAGTGTAAGCTACACACAGTAATTGGTCGGTAATCAAGGGTTAGACAATAGGGAGGGGGGGGGGATCTACCAACCCAATCAATTAATATGGAATTACTTACTGGGTTTTCGCATTAAATGTTATAAATTTTATAACCTTAGGAATCATTCTTCCACATTCATCACAGACATGATTGAAGGAACCGAATAGATTCATACTTAAATACCTATAATCACCCGTTCGAATCATCGCATTTTACATAAAACCAGTTATTTCTTCGAAAATTCGTTCTTACAGCCTTGCTGCATGACTGGATTTTTTTTCTATTACGAACACATTCGCGACTCATGTTTACATATTGTGAAAATCAACCGTAATGGTGATAGGAGCTACTGACTCAATTAGAGTTATTGGAACCAAATTAAATTGTCAAAATAAAATAGTTGCTGCAATACCAGTTTTCTGTATTTTTCGGATCAGTAAGTATGTATGATGTACTGTTGATAATATTTTAGTTTTTAAATCAGGATGAAAAAGAAATAATTTTCAGTATTAATCTATCTTCGCCTTCAAATATCTCCTCTTCTCTAATCCTTCAAAGAAAAGCGTCGTAGTATTTACACACTATCAAGGAGCGTTTATTTATTCTATATGTAAACGTTTACAATGTATTTCATACAAATAATCATGATAGTGAAGGACGATGATGGGAAACGCGAAAAGAACAATTCAATGGACTGTCGTGGCGTTGATTGGGGTAATACCCCATACATGCGAAATAAGTCACATTTTCTTAAAAATATCACGACCTGACCCACAGAGTTCTTAATAACCTCGATTCTGTTGGTTTGAGCGAAAATAGTATTGAAACAAAGTTGTTCGCAATTAAATTATCTGCAGAATGAGACCAATTGCAGGTTTGCTAGCCCAAAGGGGACTCGAGTTACAAAAGAAAAACTGAACATTTTTCAAACAATTTGCAGTTTCTTCAAACTTCAAATGCAGTGACGCCATTTCTACTTGTCCGATCGACCTAAAACTTTGCCAAATTCGGTTCCTAGTCCAACTGCTCCATTTGGGAGGTTGAGAGAGATCAAATTCGAACTTTTATTATTGCCACCACATGTCCAATGGCAGTTACCTGTATTCCGACATGCAAGTCAATAGTCCTGACACAATTTTGTTCATGTGAATTGGTCTCCAGATATTTTCTGCGAGTTCTTCCAGAGCTATTTTCCTAACGATTGCCTGCAACAAGCATTTGGCATCACAGGGCATCACCAATTCAGTAGGACATTCACGTTTTCATACATCAAGATTAATTGGGAAAAGTTTTCCAATTAACTGTTTAATTATTGATAGGTGGTTTCCTATTTATTTTGTCATGTAAAACCAGACTACGTACGTACGTGTAACCCTCTGACACCAATATACCGTGTGGAGATGTCTTGCTCCTTGCAGAGAGTTGAATACTGATGAATCAGAATTTCGTAGCATCCGTGGTAAAGCGGCGTATCTTCTTTGAGTAGCGCAAAATTTTCCATCTGTAAAAGCAGAGTGCAACTTGTGAACACACAGCATATCATAATAACTATATCTCGTACTAACTTATGGTAAACTTCATAGGCAGGTTGGTTGCAACTATGGTTTGGATTGTCTTGGATAATGAATGACTGAAATTTCTTCCATTTGTGTATAAATCGATGTAACTACATTTGCTTCCAACGAATAGAAATGATCATCGCTTCACTACAGTCAAAAAATGAAAAAAATCAGTTTTATCCTCATCAATCAAAGTTTCCTACATAGGCTTCATAATGTAGATTATAATCACTATACGAATAATAATGGCGGACAAAAGTTTTAAAAGTCAACGAATTTGAGCTAATTTTTTTGGGTCGCTGATCACGAATCTGAAGTCATACTTGCCAAATTCAAGATGGCGGACCGAAACCCAAAAAACCCCACAATACCTACCAAATTTGGCTCAAATCGGTAGACTTTCAAAATTGTTGTCAAAATCATCTTGAATTTTGGAAATTCTACCAGATCAGTGATCAGCGACCCGAAAAAACCCCTCTATAATCAATAATTGATTATAGAGGGGTTTTTTCGGGTCGCTGATCACTGATCTGGTAAAATTTCCAAACTCAAATTTCTAGAATTATTATTAGAACTCAAATAGAAATTTCCAAACTCAAATTTCTAGAATTATTATTAGAACTCAAATACTAGAACTCAAATTCTATTAGAATTATTCTAATTTAGCTCAAGTTGAATGAGTTTTGAAACTCTTCTCGGCCATTTTGAATTTTGCAAATCTGACCAGATTCGTGATCAGTGACTCAAATCTGCTCAATACCAAATTTGGCTCAAATCGATTGAATTTAAAAAATCATGATTTTTGAGGTTAGGAAAAAAGCAAAATGGTCCGACACCATTCTAACGGTGGATTCAAGTTGAATGGTCCGTAGACACGTGAATATGGATTCGGATATATAAATAATTTTTTTGGATTTTCAGGAGTGTATTTTCCTCGATTTTCACTCATTTTTTGAGTTTAGAAACCAACTGTGACGTGGTAGCCAAATTCTGTTAGCAAATTTGTGTTCAGGAGGCGAAATTACTACGGGTAACCTATTTTGCAGAAAAGGCGTACCTACCTATTTCACTTATTTTGTGGGGCTGTGTAATAGTTGTATTACAATGGAAATGCTTCAATGATTGCTGGTATGTTTATTGTGCAGAATGACACGTTAATCGTGATTTGTAGTTTGAGTGCCTACTGATCGCGTGGCCATGTTCTGAAGTCGTTGGTCTTGAGTAGCCAAAAGTTGAGAAGCAACGACGAGGAAGTGCTCGGCGTACAAGTTGTAGGATTGCGTTGGCATTGACGACAGAAGAACGTCAAGAGCTTGCAACGACACATCGATGTGGCTAGAAAAAGTCATGATTGCGTTCAAGACGTTATTTACACCAAGAAGAAATTCTTATTCTTGAATGGAAACGCCAATTTGACGATTTGTATTTCAACATTTCGTTATGAATACACTGTTTGGGTCAACACAATCCAGCCATTCACTCACTTATACTTTCGTTTCTTCATCTGCTTCATAATTTTGTCGTGGAAATATATTGCAACCTTGTTCACTTTTTCTGGATAGTTGATTGAGAAATAAGTCAGTTTGTCCATGTTATTCAACGTGACCTGGTTTTGAACACAAACAAAAAGTTCCACAATAAAAATTATACAGTCTTATATTTATTTTTTTAATACAGTCTTAGTTTTGTACATTTAACTTCAATTCTATGAAATTCTAAGGATTGAATCTCCACAACACAAACTGATTCTTTAACAAAAGTTATGTGTATTTTGGAATTACTTCATTGGTTCCTTTGTGCATGACATAGATTTTATCAACCAGTCTTTTGTACTTCGGTTTGAATAATGCTGAAAATTCAAAGTTGAATTCAATTGGTGAGAACGAAGTGATTTAGAAGGCTTCTAAGTGATTTAGAAGACTTGAACTTAGTTAAATGACGTCACTTTGAACACGATGAAATAAAGTTAGATAAATGACATAAGCATCATCAAAATTCGTGTAAAACGAACTTGCTTACCCATGCACAGGAAATGTCCAAAGTTCTGGCACCGAAAGTATTACCAATAAACGAAAACTATGTTCGTATTTTCTCATTCATATTTCAATGTAAGATGAGTATAATTAACAAAATGATATCTTGTAGTAATTTAGTTGTTATGGGATCGAAGAGGTTTTTATGTGCCTAGGAGTGGTTCTGAAATAATTATCAGACTAAATAATTTAGTCAATTATTGACTTCTTTGATTAAATATTGTAGTAGTGGTCACTACACTGCATCATTGTTAGGTTGTTGTTGACATGAGATTTCAAAAAAGTTAGTTGTTATCTGGACGTGTACAAAAATATACCTGTCTTGAGTACAATCGGACTTGTGCTATTACATTGGGGGCCCATCCAATAAAGTGAAAAGAAACTGCACTTCTTAGGGGTTAGCTGTAGATTTACCTGTTCAAGTCTTTCAAGTGTTTTAACTAGATTCTAATGCGGAAATTATTTTCAATTAAACAAAATTATTTAAAAAATAAGAAATTTGTTTTCAATAATCTACCTAACAATCCCCACTGATTGTGATCAGCGACAGTGATAGTAGATGTACTTGGAAACTATCACCCACATGACCTGTTGGAAAACTGTTCTGGAACAACTTTCCTACGTACATCAGATGGACGATGTTATACAACAAGAGTCCAAGCGACATGCTTCAAATTTTCGAGAAATTCAAAGTAAAGTTTTTGATCAAGTGTCACGTTTCTAGGGCGTTGTGCTTGATTCATGAAGTGGAGGGTGACACTAATAACTCATTTTTAAGTGCCCAACATGCCTGTTTTGTCATATTTGAAAAGAATCCATTTGTTTTCCGATTAAAGCGTCTGTCACATACTCTCGGGCTAACCGTCATTCCAAATTTCGCAACATGGGTCTAAGCGACATTTTTTGTTGTTAACGGATGAGACAAGCACCTCATAATGAGTCTATCTCCAGGCTATATTTAAATGTTACAAAAAGAGTCTAAATATACCCTGGAGATTAAAATTAATTAAAATATACCCTACAATTAAAATATACCCTGGAGATAAACCTGGTTGCGAAATTCGGAATGGCTGATTATGTGGATGGCGCTTAGACCCTTAGCTTACTGTTACAGTTTGGAAGAATAGAGGGCGCTAAAATCGTACAAAAATGAAAGCTCTTGATGAGACGAATCCAAAGATACCAAAAACTCATTTTTGGAAAAAATGTCGCTTGGACCCTTGTTCTATGACACCGTCCAGATGTTCGGTTCATTGCAGTTTACAGTTTACTGTATTCTGGCGTTCGGAACGTATTTCGCGCGTTATAACTGCACGGAGAGGCGAAGATGTCACAATGTGCCGATTCCAACGGTCGTGAAGGGAAGGTCACGACCCAGTGGCTGACTATTACCTACTAGTACGAGAAGAGGGGGTCAGAGGGGGTCAGAGGGGGTCAGTCCGTCCTATAGAAACAAGTCATACGTCCAACTCGTGTGATGGAACACATGATGGAGAGGGCGGTGTTGGCCCCTGTTTCCTGCTCATGAGTTGATAGCCATTAATTTGATTGTTTGAGAAGGGGCCCTGTCACAACTAACAACGCTTCGGCATGGAGTCGAATTCGCCTTCAAATACTAGATGAGACCTAGATTTATAGGTAGGGCCGTCAGATGACAAGATGAAGCGAGAGAAGCTTGTTTTTAAATCGTATCCATTTTTCGGCAAATCTGTAGAGAACCGTTGGAGGTGATGATCACATATCTATACCCCCCTTCGAATACCACGTATCAGAAAATATCCAACTTTTCAGGAGAGCAAAAATAACGTTCAAGCTTGGGTTAATGTTGTCTTTCTGAATGTGTTAAAATCGCGTTGCGCCTTGACAACCCTCTCCCATAATAGGCATAGAAAAAAGATCCCTTAAATAGCTTTGTGAACACAACCCTCACGTTTACGTGTTATTGGAAACCAAAACTAACTCTGACACGTAGTATTGTCATATGGATTGATCAGTACCGGTAATGAGAAGACCGAAGACGTAGGTACAATAAAACACGCACTAAAAGAGAGAAAAACAGGTAATGGAAAAAAATGCGGGTTTGAGCAAGCCAATGAGATGACCAATATGAGAGCGTCACCTCTGTACAAATTAAAACCCACAGTCATGCAATGCAGCATGGCTATAAGAGCGAATTTTCAAAGAAATGACTGGTTTTTGAAATGTCTCCATTGAAGGGTTTGATGACCGTGAAGTACATCTGAAGTATCAACCACGTTTCTAAATCTTCAAAGTGCTCCAGTTTGCGAACGGGTTAGGATATCGCAATTCTGATTTCACCAACGTGTTCAGCGTTAAAAAAACCCTTTAAAATGAGGTGTCACTTTTCAGACTGTTTCATCTTGGGAATTGATGGGTAATTCTGACCAAAATTGATGAGCCATTAGAATGAGGGTATCGATATTTAGCTCCACAGTTACTTACCACAAAATTACCACAACCATGAAGACAACCGTAAAGCTACACATCTTCTAATTCAAGTGCCATTTTAGTTTTTCCCCGCGGACAATTGCTGATTCATCAGCCTCTTCTCTGTGATCCCCAGTTCAACTTTCTTAGTCATCGGACAAAACGACGTTGTTTTCCGAGATCAATTAGGTTCGGTGTTTACGGATACCTGTTCCACAAAATTTGTTTTGTATGTGAAAAATATTATCTTGGCTGTTTAGAAGCGTGACGGACTTCTGGTCAGGATTCCGCAGATCAAATCAAGCTGAGTCGTACTCAACACTAAAGTACTTTTGAGAGAATTCGTCGTTGAGTCGACCCCTGAACATTACAGCCACGTACTGTTCCAATACTTGAGGGAACATTTTGAATTCGAGCTTGTCTATTTGAACTAATGAACGAGTAGGCACAATGGTCTTGATTCTGATGATCTTGAAAATTTTGGACTAGCATTCCCTATCGATTCAGCGTAAAAGTGTGCATAAATTGCGAAATTGAACAAATTTTTATGGAGCAATGGAACAACTTTTATCGGCTTATGGTGGAAAACGTTGACTTTCACCTAAAAGCCCACGTTTTTCAGGACTCAAACGTCATTTTCTCCGCCGAATTCCACAGCGAACATTTTTTTCTTATATACCTAATGGTAAAATGAGATTCTGGCCAAGTTTTTCCCAAGAAGTGCCCGCCAAATGACCTCCGTAATAACAAAGCGAACAACTAGAGAAAAAAACGGTGATTTTAAAAAAATCTTCAAATGTTTAAATTTCGCCATTTTTTAGCGGTTAAAAAAACCAGACTAAAAAAAATCGGATTTTGCATCAAAGAGATAGGAAATTTAACGCTCTTCCCAACGGTATCCTCAGATTTTATTTTACATAATAATTCAAGGGAGTTAGGTACGTTTTACAGAGACAAGGTCGAGAAGACGAAAAAAATCTTAGAAGTGAAAAAAGTCGGATTTTTAGTGTAGTAAGAAAAAAACTCTACGAGGGATTTTTTTTTTTTTTGCAGATTACCTGTAAAATTGATTCCCTGAGTTTGTTACATAGTTACAGTAGACACCCTGTATACTATATATTATATAGTATATTAATAATAATTATTAATACCTATTAGGAGAACAGTAACAAGTAAGTGTTGACTACAGTGTTTTTAGTTCAACTCGAGTTTCTAGCTATAGATGGCTGCCGCCCTTTTAATTTAATGGCCGACAATAAAATATTTTAGTCCGTCCATATTTACCAGCAGACAAAAAAAAATCGTCTCTTTCAACTAGTTGTTACTAAAAATGGCAGGGAATAGTTACTTCAGCTAAATCATTCGCTTCTCCAATAATTGTACTGGTGGGTACTTGACAGACGAAGGCCGTTGGAGACGGAAAATCGTCCTTCCTCCTTTCACTAGCCGAGTGAAGCAGAATTAACTATCAGCGTATCTATAGAGTGAATCCTGAGGTAGGTTAGGACGTGACTATGAATATCGCCTGAGTTACAACTCGTGGGTCGTGATGGGGGAATTACAATGAAAAGCTCGTCTGGACAGCTGTAATGGACTGATACAAAAGGTGAGAAAAAATAGCTGCAAAGAAGCGGTTGAAATCCATAAAAAGGATGTCTTACAAGTGTGAATGTAAATGCAGCTAGCAACAACGTTGCAACAAATTTTAGATTGCTCAGTTAAATGAGCCCTCCCCCCCTTAGGGCTCAGGCGCACTTTAAAATGTTACGCTACAATAGGATAAAAGAGAATGGAGGGGAAATGAAGGAGAAGAATGGATGGATAGTAAATAAAAACATGGCAAATTTTCAAAGAAATAACTGGTTTTATGTAAAATTCTAAGTCAATTCTACTGGTTTTATAATAATTTTGTTTAAATCCACTCTAAATGACACTTTTCCCACTTTTAAGATTTTTTCGTGTTTTCGACATTAATTTACTAAAATGGCAATAACTTCCTTAACCCATCACATAAATTCAAACGTAATTATACCGTTGGAAAGGGCGTTAAAGTTCCCATGACTCATCAAATGTCTTTGGAAGTCGATTGTCTTTTGGGAGTCAATTCAGGATGATCTAAAACGGATGTTGGTATAAACATTTATCAGTTGTTAACACTTTGGACCGAGAACAATAGGTTCCTTTTCTTCACAAATTCGCTAATAAACTGTATAACACATTTTAGATCAATAGCCCCTAAATGTAGGCAACCTGCAAGCCCCCCCCCCCCCATCGTTTATTGTTTATCATCAATAATCAATCATCAATTATAAATCAATAAAAATAAGCGCGAACTCTTCTCAGGATTGTTCACATTTGTTACACACAAATATTATCGCAACATAATATGTGACACAACATCCTCGCGATAATATTGAAACGCCTTTCTAAGATAATACATAATACATAATACGCCTTGCTTAGATAATAATATTATCTATTATTATCTAACTTCTTCGCGATAGTATTGAAACGCCTTTCTAAGATAGTACATAATATTATTATGTATTATCTTAGAAAGGCGTTTCAATACTATCGCGAAGAAGTTAGATAATAATAGATAATATTATTATCTAAGCAAGGCGTTTCAAGTCATCTCTAATCCCCTGTCATAATAAGTACCTATGTATTCAGTGCGTTCAACTTATCATGTATAGTTACCAAAGGCGTCGACGCTTTTGCAATCCAGCCAAGTTATTTGCGAACGTTGTAGGTAAAGGACTTATCTCGGCAACGTTAACAGACTAGTGGTGCCTTATCGGCCATCCAATCCTATGTTGTAGTGACAGGTAAAAAAAAAAGTCACAAATCTATCAAAGGCGGGTTGACGAGGAAGCACAGAGCTAGGACCTGACAATTCGATAAACGAAATGAGGATGATATCAGTCAAGCTGGCCGGAGGAATCCAATTTTCTTTCGAGGCAAGTGTGCAAGGAAACGGTACTAGGTAATTCATTCCATAGAATAGCTACCGTTACAGCGTAATGTATACCTACAGTCAAGTTAGACATCAAAATGGGGTTGTGCTTGCAAAAGGCCCGTTATGAATTTTTTATAATACCTATGACCCAAATGGGTAGTAAGAAACCAGAAACTCTGCAAAAACGAATGATCATAAGTTTAATTGTCTTATCAGAAAATTCCTGTACCGCTAAGCCAGCTGAATAATAATCAATAAGGGACGACCATTCAATGGCTATAGTTCTGTGGGTCACTTGAGAATCCACCGAACTGCGTGGAGAGACTCCAACGGACCAACCTGCACAAGGCTTGCACACTCGACCTCCGGATTCAATTCCCTGTACAGGGTGAAGTACTCGGAATCCTGAGCCCTTCTCTCCTGAGCTGTTCTCTCTTCTGGCTTATAAAGCTCAGAAGCATTGCACCTGCATCGGACCTCATGACAGAATCCTCAATGGACGCATGGATACAGAACCAACTGCCATACACCACCAACTGCCATACACCACCAACTGCCAGCTCCTCCCCCACCGACCACCCCCGCTCTCTTCTCTGCCACCCACATTCATTTAGCGCCCACAATTTCAATGAATGCGATAGCAGTCAGCTTGTGAATGACGGACAATACAATTTATTGGTTTATTATCTTCGATAATGAACCATTGGAATCGCCCAAAGAAAAAATTTTTTTAATGTTTATTTTAAATTTATTTTAATGTTGTGATGCATTCCCACACAGAAAACAGACGTCTACTAGATCTTGTAGATCATCTGACTGATGTCTACGTGATCTTCATTCGTCTACAGACATGATTTAGACCGTCTATTGTTTCTATAAACTTCATTTTCTCCGTCTACTTCTTCATCTTCTTCGTCTACTCTTGAATGACTCTCAATAAAATGTATTGTTGTGATGCATTAATAGTCCACCCCATCCCTACTCCCTCCCCCTTTCCACACGTCACCACCAACTGTCCGCTCCTACAACGCCCTCCTCCAACCGCCCTCCTCCCCCGCCGTCCTCAAACCGCCGTCCTCCCCCGCCGTCCTCAAACCGCCGTCCTCCCCCGCCGTCCTCAAACCGCCCTCCTCCCACGCCGTTCACCCTCGTCGTCCTCAAACCGCCCTCCTCCCCCGCCGTTCACCCTCGCCGTCCTCAAACCGCCCTCCTCCCCCGTCGTCCTCCACCGTCGTCCTCCACCGTCGTCCCCCCGCGGCATCCTCAAACCGCCGCACAGTGGGGCGAAACGACTAAAAAGCGGAAAAAACTCCGTTTCTTCAGAACGGATAGTCATATCGATTCGGGAATGGTTTTATTCAATTCAGGAAGGAAAAATACATTAGAAAATACTACTTTCCCAGAAAAACACAGGATATGACGTACGTGGACCGGCAGGGGGTGGATGACGTCAGACAAGTTGCCGGCAAGAACACCTCACAGGATATGATGACGTACGTGAACCGGCAGGGGGGTGGATGACGTCAGACAAGTGGCCGGCAAGAACACCTCACGGGATATGACGTACGTAGACGGGCAGGGGTGGATGACGTCAGACAAGTGGCCGGCAAGAACAAATCACAGGATATGACGTCCGTGGACCGGCAGGAATGGATGACGTACGTGGGCATTGTGACGAAGAAAGCGTTATGAAAAATTTAAAATGATTTTCACGTACAACCGATTTGTTGCTACGGAACTTCAACTTCTTCAGTTATCATGGTACAAAAATCGTTCACCACTCGTTGGATAGCTCTCGATTTACCTAACCATATTACGTTAACCACTGCGGTGTGCGTGGCCGACAAGCTGCGGTATGAGCGTGATTGTTTAAATAATTGTTTACACACAGGTACGATTTCTACAACAATGAAGTACGGGGTACGTGGTGTGGGTGTGGGAGGGAACGCAAATACATAAAATGTCCCTCGTGGTTGCGTACTCGTACGAAATCTGTACCCACTTTATGGTTGCTTTGAATCACGAATCCAATGGCTATGACTGGCATGTCTGAAGCCAAATCATCTAAGAAGAAGAATTCAAATAAGCACCTCGATTCGATATGAAGTCTATTTTGTCTCCTTAATTCACCTCATCCACGGGCCTCTCAGTTAATATGACGTCGCAACACAAGCGACCAACTACGTCAAAGGATATGACGTCAAACAGGTGCCGCCAAGAACACCTCACGGGATATGAGGTACGTGGACCGGCAGGGGGTGGATGACGTCAGACAATTGGCTGGTAAGAACACCTCACAGGATATGACGTACGTGGACCGGCAGGGGGGTGGATGACGTCAGACAAGTGGCCGGCAAGATCACCTCACAGGATATGACGTACGTAGACCACCGGGGGGTGGATGACGTCAGACAAGTGGCCGGCAAGACCACCTCACAGGATATGACGTACGTGGACCGGCAGGGGATGGATGTCGTCAGACAAGTGGCCGGCAAGAACACCTCACGGGATATGACGTACGTGGACGGGCAGGGGTGGATGACGTCAGACAAGTGGCCGGCAAGAACACCTCACGGGATATGACGTACGTGGACGGGCAGGGGGTGTATGACGTCAGACAAGTGGCCGGCAAGAACACGTCACAGGATATGACGTACGTGGACCGGCAGGAATGGATGACGTACGTGGACCGGCAGGAATGGATGACGTCAGAGGGGTCAAGGAGAGCCAAATTTTTTTAAACCTCCATTTCTTCCAGCATTATGTAAATACGTACAGAGCTCCATATCCGTCAGACCCTTCCTTTACTGAAATATCGAGCAAAAACCGAAAAAGTGCGAAAATGTAGTGGTTTTTAGGCTATAACTCCAGTCGCACAGGTCTTTGTCCGCTGCTTTTCTGGTTTCTTACTATTGATTCGGGTCCCAACAACATCATATGCCCAACCTCATTGACCGGACTTTTTGAGAGCATACTAAGTATAGATAACTTTCACAAAAATACACCTTGAAGGGTGGACTACTGGTACGTTTGCCTTAATAGTCCGGTCAGGATGTACCTATAATAATATTATACATCCCACATAGACTCTATACAGACAGTCAAGGTGAATTTTTTGTGAAATTTTAAGTTCTGTGGTTCTTACTAATTGAAGATCGTGAAGAAAGTGAAGATCGTTTTGCATACTTCGGAAAATCTGGAAATTCAGAAGTAACTGAAGAAATTCTGTTCTTTCTCAGACGACTTTTCTCATCAATAGTAACCGAATCTGAAACATAAGTACCTAATCAAAAAGAAGTAAGAACTAATTGAAAAACCACTAAGTAGTACTATGATAGGTATAATGATCGTATAATTGAGAGAAATACATAATGTATGAGAATAATGCAGAAGAGTATTAATAGAAAGGCAGCTGAATTGTGTACTAGAATAGTAGTGTACTAGTACACTACTATACGAATTCATCAGGTTTCTAGAAGTGTTAGGTACCAACCGGTAGTCAACGTTCTCTATAGGTATTATATTATAATATAATATTATTATACCAGAATTCGACCCAAACTACAAAAATTACACAAACTAAAGGAATAACAGTTTAGACAAAGGACCTCTATAATATCACAGATAAGTTATGGTGGGATGAGGTCTCAAGGTTTCAACCACACATCTCCTGCCTTTTGTCGCTGATAACTTGCCATTTCACATTTGGAAGGTGAGCATTTGGTGTCGAATGCTTTCAACTAGCTCACAACCTTAGGTTTCTTGTTGACACGGATATGCCTTTGAGCTGGGGGTCCACCCAAAATAAACAGCAACAGGAAATTTCGTTTGGACTTGACGCTGCTGAGGCCCCGGATCAGCTGAGTGGCCCGGACAGTTAATTTCAATGATATGAAGTTATTTCTATGTTATTGACTCTACGTAGCTGTAATTTGGTATGTAGCCGCCTTAGGACGTTAACTTGAGGGTGCCCAGGCCTCGGATCAGCTGAGTGGCTACCAAAGCTAATTTCTATGTTGTTTACACTATGAAGTTCATAGTGTAACGGTTACACTATGACACTGTAACCTGTAACCTGATTACACTGTAACCTGTAATTTGGTATGCAGCTAACAGACATATCCATGATCAGATGTTTTTTTCCCAGTAAGAGAGAAATTGAGTAATTTTCTTTCATTATTATTTTCGTCTTGAGCCCATACGCTGATAATATTGACGACTGCTAAGCACATTTTGCCCCGGGAATATCCCGTTAAATATTCCTAACGTTGATTGCCAAAATACCAGTTTGTCCAGCTAAGGAATTACCTTCGTTGCGAACGGCATATTTGCCCTGAATCCCTCCTCTGGTCGACCACCGTTAATCTACCGGTTAGGCGGGACAACCGAGGAGTTTATCATACGTCTCACACCTCCAATCGTTTATACGTATAATCCAAACAGTCATTTGCTAACTTCTTTGCATCGCGGATCTATCGATGGTGAAACTTTGTCACGAAAGTTCCACGGGCTCGTTTTCTGACTTCCTTTCTCCGCTGAGCTCAAAACAGTCTCCAAAAGATGATGAATTAAGGGAGAAGACGAGTATGGTGCAAGTACCCCCCTTCACCCTCAAAACAATCCTCGTGTTTGAACAGTTCTATTTTTAAAGGATTATTATTAATTATTCAATTGCGTTCTGCCGTTAGCACACCAATTTCAACTCCAAGTAGATTTTAACCAGATCCCACTTGGGGTTCTGATCTCTTGCACTATCCTTGATCCATAAACGCAATACCAACTTCGTAAATGTAGTTCTTTTGCGATATCAGTATGTTTTCGTTAAATACTTTTTCAATGAATGCTACACACCAAATTCCAGCATCATAGTGTAAATAACATAGAAATTAGCTTTAGGAGCCACTCAGCTGATCCCGGCCCTACGCTGCTTTAAGAAAATTACTTAATTTCTGTCTTACTGGGAAAAAACATCTGATCACGGATATGTCTGTTAGCTACACAAATTACAGCTTCATAGTTGTTTATAACAGTTCTAAGTATATGTGTTGTATATTAGGCAAGGTTAATTATACTGAAGTGTCCCAGAAGTGCTCAGATCTAGGGCAGCGCACGCAATCGAACAGGCCGTTCCACAGCCACAGCTAATACTACTTTACATCTCATCTCTAATACATTTAATAATAATACATCTAACATCTACCTCTAATACTATCCAGATTACCCGGGCATTGCCTCGGTCGGGGTGCACTCGGTGTATTGATAAGTAACCTTAACAACTGATAAACTAAATTACAGCTTCATAGAATGAATAGCATAGAAATTAGCTTTAGGATCCACTCAGCTGATCCTGAACCCTTCAGCGATCCGGGCAGCGTCAAGTTAAAGTCCTAAGGGGCTACATATCAAATCACAGCTTCACAGTGTGAATAGCATAGAAATTAGCCTTAGGAGTCACTCAGCTGAACCCGCAGACCCTATGCTGCTTAATGTTTAAATCCTAAGAAATTGCGCCAAATCTATCACGCAAATTTGTACCGTCTGCAAACGTTCCTATGACATTTAGCCGTTTCCTGGTTACGAAATTGATTACCAGGAAAGGATTACCATTCATCAAGAAGGAAAGGCCTGTTCTCATCGAAATACGACGTTTCGGAGATTCCACCATAGCCTATAAACATCCCTGGAACTTGCTCGTCACAATGGAGCAATCCCTATCAAAATCGGTTCAGCGGTTCGGCCGTCTATAAAGGACATACGGAATACATTCGATTTTATAGATATAGATGAAGCAAAGCATAACCCCTCCCGCGTTTAGAAAAAGCTCCCATGTATGTATTCTATTTTGTTTATTTCATTCAACGCTGAGAGGCATTATAGCGTCCTGAAACCCATTACCGATCAATGTAGACCAAACTAAGGAATTCCTACAGACCATACAAGGGCTCAGAGCTACTTACCCGACTTCACAAATGTGATGGCGTCCACTCTGTTATTTTAATCAATTCGAATCAGTATTTGGATGGCAATGTTATAATTAGTTTATGACGGCTGAGTTGATTCATGATTATAAGAGCGGAAAAAAACCAACTACCAGGTGAACCAGGATGTCTCGGTTGGGTTAGCAGTTCGTCCCAAGGACGAGGAACTTAGTGATCTACGTTGGGCACGATGGCTTCTGGCACCCCGCACGGAGATCTTGAGCTACATTTATGATTGACTGCTCCCCGACATCGCTCCGTGTTGTCAACCATTCAGCGCAAGGTTAATCGTCGGGTTCAAAACGACTAAAAGGCGGTGTGCTTATGATTGTATTATTGTCGCTTATTGTGCTTAGGGTCGGTCTACTTGTCAATAGTTGACTATCAGCGATCTTAAATCGGGTTGCCACGAGATTCTGGAATAGTCAAGTCCTCCGGACATGGACAGCTACCCCGTGTTGGACATTGAGAGGTTCGGTTTCATCGTATGCGCGCTCCCAGTTGTCGCCCCGATCGCTCAACGGAGACGTTCAACTATAAAACGAACCTATCAAGTTGAATCAAGTACCTACTTTTGACTTGTCTTGACTTTGAGTTACTAAAACCTACACTATTAACTCTGGTCTATCTTTTGATTTATACCTTCCTTTGGAATCGCACAAGAAAAAAAAAAATGACCCACCCTCAAAATTTGAGGGTTTACGTTTCAAGATACATAGATTCCAAAAATCTAATAAATAAAAAAATCGCAGGATACGCCACATTGCCCAGTAAGCGTTGAGCAAAAATTAAGATATTTGGTTTCTGGGTTCGGACAACACTCACGATGATTCTTGAAACTTTTCATAACCCTAGGTCAAGGGGAGACGGGTTCAAAATGAATTTTGAAATTGTAGTTCAAGATTGAACAACGTTTTCGTTTTCAACTTTTCGATGAGCTAGAGACGTGAAATTCTAAATATAGGTCAGAACTGGATGACAATGCAAGAATCACTCGGTTTCTTGTCTGTAAAATTGTTCAAATAATGCCTATTTGTTTGATTAAGATGTTTGTTAACATTAAATGTTAACAAACACCTTAGTCAAACATACAATTTTTATGTTAAACATGGGTCGTCGGGGGCGGATTCTCGTCCGCGGCACTTATCCCAGTTAGCGTTGTGCTAAAATTACTAAATTTGGTTTACAGGTTCGGCCCACACCCACGATGATCCTTGAAACGTTCAATAACCCTAGATCAATGGGAAGGGGTTCAAAAAGAATATTGAAATTTCAATTCAAGTTTGAACAACGTTTCATCTCTCATTTCATGAATTAGACAGAAGGGTGATCTGCACAAAGAAGACAATGACCCGTTGTGTCAAGAATTTGCAGAGTTTTTGGTTGTGTAAGCAAAGTGAGAAAACTCAGAAACTATGACATTCAAAATCATTCTAATACTACTGACCAGATTCGCTCATATTCGAAAATTAGTTCGAGGTAGTTAAATCGGCTCATCAGGATGTATCAACAGGTCATTCTCCAAGTTGATTCTAATTTCACTGCGAAATTATGTTTTCCAACGATTTTTCCATGATTTGCTCCAAGGTAGGCTGCAAACAGTATTTACAAAAAAACTTCATAGAATTAATTTTTTAAGAAACCATAATATGGTTTCTTACATCGTGATAAAATGAATTACTTAAAATCTATCTCCCTCGCTGTTGGAGGTGTGAGGGAGATAGATGTGGGGGAAATAGGTTTTGGGGGTTACATAATTTGAACCATTGTATGTGAGTCTCTTATCAGCAACACTTACAAGTTATGGAACACCCTTACAAACACACATATTAACTGTGATATTTATATAACGCGAATCAAACCAACTTTTTAGGAAATATCACTGTGTCACGGAGATAAAAGGTGATACGTTACTGTTTACACTCACGAAAACGCACTGTCAAGGAACCTAGAACTAGAAGTTCTGCAAAACAGGTTATCCTTGTTTTGGCGGGAATCTGCTACAAGGTTGCCAACTATGAATGATAACGAAATAAAGATTTCCAAAGTGTTGCCGCCTGTTTTTAAAAAATTGGATGGGGACATGTAGATTATGGATATAAATCCACAAATCATTTTTTGAGAAAAATTAGGTTATAATTGGAAAATAAAAGTATAACTTTTGTCTGTGGGACATTGTGGGAGAAAGTTATTGAAATTTTAAGTTTAAAATTAGGCCTATAAACAAATTGATAGGTACTGGGATTAAAATCCTTACTGAAGTTATTGATTAACCATTGGATGCAATTGAATTATTGACAATTCCACACTGATACTAAGATCTCATTGGGGCGTAAATTTCTAGTGTAGCTTTTTGTAGTGGTGGTCTCTCTCAACATATTATACCGACATTCAAGTACCTAACATATCACATTTCGACTCATCGGCACCGTAACATTCCGGATGAAAATTATAATGGCAGTCGGAGGAATGTTGGCAGGGAATCATTTAATTGCATAACGTGTTAATCGTGAGAAACTCCCATAGGCAAATACTGGAACAGACGGAAAAGTGGGAACCCTGAGGAATTTTTCACAGAATTGTTATAACTATGACACAAAACAGAAGAGTCATCACTATCACGGCTACAAATATTATATTTTACTTGGTCCTTCCCAATATTACGAATGATCATGGGAACTTTCATAATCACCTCTTGCAGAATACAAAATCACAAAATTTGATTAATTCACTTTTGTAGCTCTACGAGGAGAGGATTCCCCTAAAATTTTGATATCCTTATATAATTGACGAATTCGAGAGATATATGTGACGATTGTATAAAAAATATTTCTGTTTCCGAAGGTTTTACATTTTGAAGAAGATTTTTCCATTAGGGATTGGTCCAGTTTTTCATGTCTTAAAAATGGTGGCAATTATTTTTCATTTAATACCTTGAGCGAGTTTTTGCGACCAGAATGTTTGTATCCTATTAACAAGATGTTATCCTTGCAATCTACTTGACAAGCGGGTTCCTTCGGTTACAACTAATGGATGGACCCTTGAAATCCACTGACCCATATGTAGGTGCATTTCTCTAAAAAAACACTTTGGTTAATTATACTCGTGGTAACCTGTTCCATCGGATCCTGATTTCTCAAGTGCTTGTAGGACTTCTAGAGCGTCTCCGTAACTTGACTACAGACACCAACAAACTTTATTTGTTTCAATTGTGAGCGTCGGAAAATAACACAGGCGTTTTAGCGAATTTTCAAAGAAAAGGAAGCTATTGCACTCGGTCCAACATTTTTAAAACTCGAATTTCCAAACATTTTATACCAAAATCCGTTCCAAACCATCCTCAATTCACTGCCAAAAGACACCATAATTGCACATAAAATCCGTCCTGGCAATCGAAAGGTTAAGTTCATAGTTAGGCAGGTTCGGGCCACACGGGAGAGTTTTGGGGCATAAGTGTGGAGGGGGGATCCATAAATTCCAAAAATGAAACAGTCTGACAAGTGACACCTCATTTTGAAAGGTTTTTACGCTGAACACAACGGTGAAGTCAGAATCGGGATATATTACTGCGTCCTCAAACTGGAGCACTTTGCAGATGAAGAAAAGTGGTTGTTACTTGAGATGTTCTTCACGGTTGATCAGCTCTAATCTGATAACGGAATGCGATATCGCAATTCTGACTTCACCATCGTGACCAGCGTTGAAAATCTGTAAGCTAATGTCTTACTCGGGAAAAAATGGAGACTTCGAAAATGGAAATTGGTTATAAAACCAGTAACATGGAGACATTTTACATAAAACCAATTATATCTTCGAAAATTAGCTCCTACAGGCATGCTGTATGACAGTGGATTTTTATGACCATAGTTTCGGATTCATGTTTCTTGAAAAATCGTATTAGCTTGCAAATCTAGGGAGAAGTGGCAACATGACATAACTCATTTTTTGGGCCAAAATGAGTTAGAGGTGATTCTATAATATATTTCGCTATATAGAATATTTATAGCAAATTATTTAATAGCTACCTCTCCGAAAAATGTGTAAACTGAGGTTTGCGAAATCAAGGAAAATGAGTCAGGTCATGTTGCCACTTCATTCTCGATATTATTATTACTGGTTGCTGTAATTCCAGAATAGTATTAGATAGAATTTCAGTAGGTTTTTTATAACTAACCCGTCGATTGATCATTTTTGTCATGATTTCATCCTGACTTGTCCAACCCGTTGAGAACGTCTCTGTTTCTGTGGAGAATATTTGGTCTGTCTCTCTTCCGACCTCTTCATTAGGGGGCGCTGTAAGAGTTGAACTCCCAGTTCTTGGTTCAGGAAACGATGTATGATCTTGTACTAGGCATGGGATATTTGTTGTGTATTAGTAGGAGAAAAAGTACACTATGGCGACTCGAGGGCTTAAAATGTTTGGTAATTTTGGGAAGTGGTAGAGAACACTTTCTTTACAACATAACAAAATTTTAGCCCTATTAAGGGAACCTTGAATATTTGAGAATATTTGAGGGATTTTTGTACAGCAGGAAATCAAGAACTAAAAATATAATGGGACGAAAAAACACAAGTATTTCTTACTGCTAAACATACTGCCAATAAACCTGATAGCCAAGATCTGGCTGATTATGATTGGATTGCGTATTTTTGATCCAAATATACTTTTAATTGAGATACCTAGTTATCAACATGTATCGGGCATAGTATTGTAAGGAACAGGAAAGCAATTTAAGTGAAATTTCGAGGATAAAATTTATTTAATGTCCTTTCATTCAAATGAGCTGTACTTTACTTTATGAGCTGTATGGGAGTTGTGATCTGATGTAAGGTTTTGCGTGTTAAAGGTCATCTCCGGGCCGACCTTCAAGTTATCCGTCTCAGGATGCAGCTTGGGTTAACCCCGTACACACTCCGATAAAGGACGAGTCAACCACGAACGTTTCACGTGAATATTAATTATACCAACTCAAAGAAAGGACTTGGCATTATGATGAGAGTCAGCACGAAAAAAGTTTGAGTTTTCAAAAACATCTATAAGAAGTTTGACTCGGGAAATGAGTCATGGCGGTGCACAGGCATGGCCACGAACACGAACCATGGAGCAACAATTATGCAATAATACCCGATAGAGTGCATTGAAGGCTGAATGAAGGGTAAAAAGAAGAAAATAATAAGCGCGATCAACATCGGAATTGCTGTGAACATCAAATAATAAACTGGTATAGACTTCCTAGTGTCGTGAGAAAACATTCGCAGAATTTTTCGCTCCATCATTGCGTGGTATCTCTGCATTGTGCCTTCCTACATTCCCACTTAACTGTCTCTGTTATCTACGAGTATTCCTACATTAGGTAACAATCTTTTTCGAATCAAGACAGAAAAGTAACTACATAATTCCCAATTCTTCTTGGGAAGTACGTATCCAAGTGTACCAGAATGGATTTTGGTTTATTATCTTCGATAATGAACCATTGGAATTGCCCAAGAAAACCCAATTACGAACCCCTCCATGGCTCTTTGTCTAGGTCAAGGGGAAGGAGTTCACAATGAAGTTTGAAACTTTGAAAAGTATTTCGTTTTAAGTATCGTTTTAAGTTCACATTTAAAAAGCTTTTAGTTTTTAGAATTTTTCAAGACCACCCAGAGGTTTGTACGATCAACCGTTCGTTCACAATGAGGGCTCAATGTTGGAGCAGGTCAACATGAGGGTGAAATATGCGGCAGACTGTCCGGTCAATGTTCATATTGGCCCAGCTGATTCGAACAGCACATGGTGTTAATTAATAATAATCAGTAATAGTTATTAATAATTACCTACTAATAATAATTTACACTAGTTCACAATTATTATTAATAATGAATGATAATTTATAATCTACCATTTAGTGATCCATACAGTATTAGCAGTTTCCTTTGCTGATAAACCGTGAAAAGTAATCCTGGTCGCACTGGCTCCCAAATGAAAATCCGCTGGTCTTGATGTTGAATCCATAGAGTACACACGTCTGCACAAGAGATTCTTCTGAGCTGTTTTGGCCACTTCATCCATTCTTCACGTTTCAAGGTGTTGAATCCGAAAGTGAATCCGTTTTGTCATTGGACATCATGTTTCCTGAAAATTTAGGTTACTAAGTTAAACGATGCAAATACCTCAAAATAAATGGCGTTCAGGTGGCAACGTTGTACATTGGCTCACACTTGAAATTCTTTACTTGGAAAGTCATGGTTTTTGGCGTGTACAAATTTGGATCCTTTGATCAGAACAAATTTGTAGTAATTATGACTTAAAAATTCATTTAAGCCCTTAAGATCAATAACTGCCAAAAATTGAGAAAAATGTACGCATTTTTATAGTAATTATGCTGAAAATCCTCACATCCATGTTCAGCACACCAAACTACGAGGACATGGAAATCAGTTTAAAATAATCAAACAGTTTTTTTGTTGCAGACGGTGTTTGTCTTGGAATTTGATCGAAAGTTGTATGAGATCATCTTCTGGTTCCCAACTACACTTTACGTTTGATCCCATTAGAGATTGACTTTTTAAACATTTTATTCAAAGGAAACCCCGTTAAAGGAGGATTGATTGAATTAATATTGCGTAAGAAGAAGGATTGAAATAATAGGGCTATGAACATTTTCACTTGGTAGCGATTAGTGTTTCAAACGTAATACCTTTTGGATTTTTCTCAATTCGATTTTTGGATTCTACGTGTATCTTGAAACGTAAACCCACCAATTTTGATGGGGGGTCGTAATGTTTTTTGTTGGTCGATTCCAATGGTTCATTAATAAACTACTTATTTGGATCAAAATAATAAACCAAAAACTTGGTCTCTAGGCTGTCTCGTCCGAAATCCTCGCCAATATTTCAAGCGTAGGACGAGGACGGTACCACCTGAATTTCATCAAAATGCCATTGAGGTCTAACTCATCTGTGATGTTCAATACTATTCCCCCTACTTACAATACGACATTTTTTGCAAGCTAATAAAATTGATCGGGCGCCAGGAAGAAGCTTGGGTTTGAATATAGGTAATCTGATATACACGTTTGATGGGGGTCTCGGATGTTTGCGACCGGCCCGGTCGCCCTTAAAACGACTACTTCCTCTTCCACGGCAAGTTGCCACTGTCAAGGTCCTTATAATCCTGTACTTCCTCGCGAATTTGTTAAGAAATGTCAAGTTCAGTGGCGTTCAATACGCAACGTACCAAGGCTTCCTGATTAAAAAAAAAAAAAACAAACTAGTTCTTTCCGGAGGAGGAGTTCGCATCCATCCGTTGCAAGCTGAATCTCGTATGTTGTTTGAGGCGTGCGTTATTTTTGGGACTTGCACAAGTACTATCTCTTGTGTTGCTGGAAGGGGATGGAGGTTGTTGGGGACTTGGACAAGCTTTTGATACGTCACTCAGGCGATCAAGTCCTAACAATCTCCATGTTATCTGGGCTAAGATAATGGGCTCCGATATGACTTCATCCGTACACTCACTTGTACAGGGTTGATACATCGCATGTTTCAGTAAAAGTCTGGACGGAGCTTTATACAAACTAGATATTGAGCCGCAATCTATAACTTGCCGTTACAAATAATTTATTGCTGTTGAAGGCGGAAACCTTGTATTTCTGTTCAGCTGGGTATTTGATGAGTCGAGCCCCTCTCGGCAATTTATTGATATGACGGAGGACTCGTTGGAGGTCTGCCCGGAGATAAAGGAGGTGTGTCATTTAATTTATTCACCCGAGTATTCTCTCTTGGAATCAACCACTTTGGTTAGCAACATGTGATATCAAGGATAATCATAGATTCATCGTGGTTAAAGACAAACTGGATAGCCTTGCCTCAGACTATGTTATAGTTATTAATGTGTGGAATTAGGCATTTTATAATGTTAATTTACTCGTACATTGTATATAGAATTTAAAACGATCAGTAAATGTATGGAACGGAAGTGATTACATAGATTGACTTGACGTTTTGAGGGTGTCCAGTGTAACTATGTAACTAAGTCAGGAAATCGATTTTACAGGTAATTTTCAACAAAAAAATGCCTCGTAGAGTTTTTTCTTACTCAACTAAAAATCCGACTTTTTTTCATTTTTAAGATTTTTTTCGTTTTGTCGACCTTTTCTCTGTAAAACGGACTTAACTCCCTTAAACTATTATGTAAAATAAAATCGGAGGATACTGTTGGAAAGTGCGGCAAATTTTACAGATAGTATACTAAGCACAGCACGTATCAATAATTCTTAATAGGTACCTAAATATATTTGATTACTAGGTATGCCTGTTTATTATACCTAGTCCTTACGTATTATTACTCTCTTTCACTCAATTAAATAGATACATGATAAATTATTTCCACGTTGATTTCATATTGAGTTACGATTTCATATTGATTTTCTGGTAACAGGTTATTAGATTATTTGAAGCGGTTACGTTAAATATTCTCCACCCCCCAATGTAGCGATACTTGAATGATAGTGATCCAATACAACCAAAGTTGAAATTCCGAAAATTAATTGAGAGAACGCGTTGTCGGAATATTGCTCGCCTTATTCTCAAAACTTTGATATTTCTTTCAAACACGCCCTCGGACCGATAATATCCTATCTTGACCCTTCTCATCGTTCCTATTAAGGGTTTATTGTGCCCATATTCGAATCCCCGCTGAGATCAGGATTCCTCATTCCTCATTAGGGATAGTTTCTTGGTCCGAAATCAGTAGAAATTCAATGGATAATTTGAGATTGTGGACTTTTCCGGAGTTCTCTTAAGGCAGGTGCTGTAAAGGGTTACTTTACTTTTAGGCAGGTGTAGCTGGGCCTCTAAAGATCCTAGTGTTCGATTGGGAATCGTGATTCATAAGATGAAGAAAAGAAGTCGATAATGGACGCTGGATAAGTAGGTCATGTATTCAGGAGGCTCGCTATCGTTATCTAGCGAGAAAGAGAAGAAAAAAAATTAAGGAAGACGAGGTTGCAGTGTTGATGACCCACTCACCAGAGGCCCCCCCGCAGCGTCACCATCGGCTATTGTCACGGAATGGGCGCGAATGAACTTATCTCATTCGATGTGCGAGGATTTAGCGCAAGAACAAAACTCGGATCTTTCGATCGGACGTGTAGCGCATTCACCTGGTGGGAACGGTCTGGTTTCGCAAGTGACAGGACCTTGGGGAGGGAGAACAGGTCTGAGGATCTTGTGATCGTCCACGTCGATGTCAATCCGGCTTGTCAGCATGTTGGCAAACTCTTTTCAATCTTGGGTTAAATGCGACGATCGAGTAAGTACCTCTACGAATGACGGGTTAAACCAAGAAGAACAACATGAAATCGTGCAGAAGAAATGTAAACTGAGTTAAGGACGAGTATGAAACAGGTAGGCATCTGCTGCCCTGGCTCTGTTCGCTATCAATAGTAAACCCTATTTCCCTGAAATGATTTCAAATCATAATCTCAATTTAAAATGAAATTAAACTCCACTAAGATGGTCTACCAATGTCAGCATAATTCACTAATTCAATTCAAATTCAAATTTTACTTCTGCACATCCTTGCCAAATAGGGTCAATCTAAATCGATGTGTGAAAGACCCCCTCAATAGTAAATATGCCAGTGCCATGAAAAGTATGATGGTTTTCAAGATTAAAACATGATCTGGATATTCAAAATCAGAACCAGCCCCGAACAGTTCTATACTTTTGGAGGTGGGGGGGACCTGGTGGTATAATTAAATTGCCGTTGGGTTCAGCTAGAGATGAGATAAATTAAACAAGAAATATACTTGAGAGACCCAATAGTTGTGGTCAAATTGAAGGACGTGTTCAATTATCCTGTGATATGGAAAACTCGGCGCTTCGCGCCTCGCCAGGGGGGCAAGCCCCCCTGGACCCCCCGGATCTTTTCTCTTCTATACTTTGTATAGAACGAGGTATTTGCTATGCAAAACATGAATAATGTTTTTGCGTCCCGCTTCCCCTTTTCCTTATCCCTTTTCTTTGTTTGTATGGGAAATATTAAGAAATGTGCGGAAAATTTATTAGAATGTTGTTTACAGTTTTATTTACTCAGGGCTGTATCTCAGCTTCTTCGATATTTACAGCGGTTTTGGCAGTATATAATTTATGCATAAATTAAAGGCTTTCCAACGAATGGAGAACGATTTTTGTCCGTTGAAAACTAAAGAAGTTTCATTTCCCTAGAAACGGCTCGGTTGTACGTGAAAATCATTAAAAATCTTCGTGACATAATTTCGTGACTTAAACTTCGTTACGCTTTTCAACTCTGGTAGGCCACCGCAAAAACATTATTCATGTTAAAAGATAAAAGTGTACATCTCAGAATGATCAAGCGACTTTTCACTATCTATTCGTTAACACCAACCATTTTCATATCGGAGGAGTAAAAACCAGCACAAACCAGCTCTGATCATCATGTAATAAAAATGAGTAGTTTTGACGAATAAACCAATCATACGAAACAAGGTGGCCTCGGACGCTGTCCGTCGTGTCTAATAACGTACTGAGCGTAGTTAGGTAATGATTTCTCAGGTGATTTGTTGAAGAGGTATTGCTACTTGCAGGCATCCTCAGGCAAGTTAGAGTCCTTGAAACGGCTTAGTCGTTAGCTCATGCAACCTCATCAAGTAAAACCATTAGCCCTGACCCTATAACTGGTTAACAGATCTTTAACTTGGTAAAGTGGTTCAGAAGACCATAACGGTGTCAGATGGGAATGAAGCGATTTCTAGTATCTATCGAAGTGCTTAACCTTGCATAACCTTAATGAATAATTAATTTTGAGATTTAAAAAAAAAATCATGCGAGCTCAGTCACGAATTGCAACTTTCACGAAATTATGTACAAGACTACCTATAGAACACTTGCTGTATTAGTATTTGCAATGATTGATTGAAATCGAGACCATTTCATTCGTAATACTGGTTATGGCCACTGGAGTTGATGATGTTTGTTGAAAAGCGAAAGCGGTCTTTGGAATTGCATCAACACTTTCTGCTGTCAGAAAGAGGCTCTTCAGGAGAGACCTGCACTAATTGGGATACTGAACGGTGAAAACTGGATGGCACTAAGTGACTCTGCCAAAGAATTCTCGTCCTGGTTATATTTGTACACTTATTTTCTCGTGGGATTTAATTAGAACAAAAGCACAGGATGATGCTAACACCAAGGGCGGATTTCGAGCATCAATAACTAGATTCATCAGATTCTTTTGTTACACGAAGTAGGTTTCTTGGTGTGGGTAGGGATGGTTAGGGATCCCCACGTCATTCACAGGGGATCGCTATCCGTACACATGCTTGAGGTCGCCAGGAAATGTCGTTACAACAGTATATAGGTACATACGGATCGTTAGTGCGAGGTTCGCTAATTTTACTTTCAAATAGTTACTCAAGTAGGAAAGTCCAATAGAAATCTAATGGCTGCTACATTAGGGCGAAAGGAACCAGTCAATTCCGACTTAAGCCAACAATTAAGTTGTTAGCTGCTCCTTAATACTCCTTGGTGCAACTTGTGTTTCACTGAGTATAAAATCATTCTCAAGTCGTAGAAAATATCATCACGAGCTCTGAAAATAATTGTGAAATTCTCTAAAGTTTTCTGAGTTACAAAAAAACTAATCTTGAGGAAAGGATTCTAAAATACGATATACAGGGTCTGTATATGAATTTTAATTCTTTATTGTAAGGAATTTTGAAAAAAACTGAAAAACCCGTGTTTCCTATTTTTTATCCTGCGTTGAACTGGGTTATTTCCAATTTTTTCCGACTGGGCCAAATTGGCTCAATGCACACCAACTTCGCTTTTTCAAATGGAAACCCCGTTTTAGCTCAAAGGACCGCCCTAAATAGCTTACTCCCATCAAGGACTCCGGGTTTCCCAGAATTTAGTTACTTTACTGGAATTTAATCGTAATATTGGTTGTTGTTCATTTTGCTCCAATTCTTATGTCAATTCTCAACCAAAAATAACGTGACATTTTTCCCTCGGCATCACATGGAACATTCATATGGTAACTTGGTACTCATTACACTCTCCCAACCATTTTTGTATACCCCATCCATTTCTACGAGTATGTGAACGTCGCTCACTATAATACCACTCATTGTACCCATGTTATTAGTCTTCGACTTGTTGCCTCCGAAACGTGATATAAATATATCATGTCTAATATCCAATCACTTGAATAATAAAAAAATCTAGATTGTGAAGCGACAATTGTCACGCTAAGACTGGATAGAGCCAGGGGTCCCGACCAGGGGTGTGATTACAGGAGGGGAAAAAAAGTTCGATCCGCCACTAGTTTGTCGACGGACGTTACGTAAAACTTCGAGGTTTCCTATTGTTGTATCCAAACTGGCGACCGACGCTGCTTCAATGACAGGCTTTCATCCGATGCCAAGTGCACAGGAAAATAGTTTTACTGACAAACCAGGAGGCTACTTCATTATCCTTCAACTGACAACCATAACGAGCACTTGCCACGTACTTAATTGTATGTAAGTATTGTCAAAGTCAACATTACTACAAATTAGTGGGAATTCGTGCAGTGCCGAAAAAGCCAGGATGGAATATGACATGTTAAAATTACTAGATAGTTGATGGCAAAATGAATAGAGGCCATTTTGGTTCAGCAAATGAAATATGGAATTCGGAGTGCAAGGCCTATTGGGCAGACCGTGTTCCATGAAATTTGTCATACTCCAACGTCAATAGGAAGGGGTGAAAAATAGGAGTTGACTTGTTCAAACCCCCATAACTTGTTGACTGTAACTACAACTACTTCTTTTTGACATAGCACTAACAAGCACTGACTCATCATGGACTCATCATCAGCACGAGAACACGAGATGATGAATTGTGTGAAATGGGAGAGGCGTCTGTTTGCCCCAGGATTGAACGAGTAAGTACCTAGTGTAAAATATTTAGGCTTGCAACTTGACTGTCATCTGAAGTGTAAAGAACACGTTGGAATCGTTGTGAACAGAATAAGAAAGTATTTTTTCTTCTTTGTGATATTTCGCAATTGGCTTTCAAGAAAAAATTTACAAATGTTGTATTACGCATACGTGTACAGCATTCTCATTCAGGGTAGGAATTCCTACTCCGGTCTACAATGGCAACCCACCATCATACCATCATGCGATCACGAAGACAACCACTTCAACAGTCTACAATTTCTACTCTGACGAAGGCGAAGGCCGAAATGTCAGCGTCAAATCCTGAGTTTTGTATGTTCTTTTCTATGTTCAATTTTCATAGCAACTCTGTGCTTCAAAAATATTAAGTTCCACTGGAACCACGTTTCCGCCATTCAATAAAATAAATGAATAAAATAAATAAACGTTAAGTATATACATTTGGAAATTGAAAGCCTTCAACCAAACGAAGACACATATAATATATATAGCAGATAGCAGATCATTACACAAACTAATGATTCGTCGTAGAGACTTTGCAGCTTGTAGGTTGAGCTTGGTAAATTTTTGGTAGAACAGAAAAAAAAGGTCGCGAATTACTTCGTCAAAACAGAGTGCTCAGAACTATATCAGCCGCCCCGTGTTACGTCAGAAACTCCCTCCTGCACAGAGACCTTCAAATTCCTGAAGTTGGTGAATTGTTGTGTGCCACGTATCAAAAATTGGAAACTCACACCCTGACCCACCCAAACGAACTCATAGCCCATATCCCAAACAACCCTCCTCCACCACGACCAGAACGCCGCCTAAAACGTAAAAGACCACCAGACCTGCAGTGACCGACTAAATTATATTATCTCAAGGAGTACATCTGTAAAACTGCACTAGAAAAACTGTTCCTACTCCATGTTATAAATTGTTTAATTTATTTGCTACTTATTGATATTATTATTATTATTTTCATAGTAGTTAATTATTACCACTGTCAGTGGGCAGTAACCTGCAACATGTTAAGGGTGGTGTATACCACTATATGTGTTCATTATAATATAATATATATTATATTTATCCAAACTGTAATGTAATAAAAATTACAATAATGTTGATTAAATTTAAAAAAAGAAAAATAATTACTTCGATCAAATTTTACTAGTTGGTATACCTGCCCATTCCATCTGGTAACAAACGTATCAGAAAGAACGGGATTATTGGTGTCCCAGTATTCCATTTCTACTTCTATTATGCATCAAATTGCTTATTATTGCTCAGTGCTAATATCGTTGGCTGATACCTGATAGTCTCTGGATGGAGCGCCTGGTCTGGGCCTCTTCATTCCGGACTGTTCCAACAAGAGACCACCGACAGCCAGAGCCTGCCAACATCGCACGGTTCGGAGTTTTCGATGAGATTTTGATGATATGACACACAAGATTACAGGGTTCGTGCCGATTTTCAATTTTCAATTTCCCTGACTTTTCCCTGATTTCCAGACCAAAAATTTCGATTTTTCCCTGACATTTCACAACGTTTCAGGATCCTTTAAACAGTAACGTTTTGCATGAATCGAAAATTTTAGATGCGCAAATGAAGAAAAACAATATAAGGAACAAGTTTTTTTATTCATAAAAAAACGAAGTTTACTTAAAACAAAGTAAGAGATAGAATCACAAGATAAAACACATAAAAGTTTTGAGTACTTGGTTTACATAAACCATACCTTACAAAGGTAAAGGGGTTTTCGACGCGTATCATGGATTTTTCGCAATTCTGCACCCGATTTGAGATTTTTCCCTGACCAAAATCCAATATCCCTGACTTTTCCATGACTTCCAGTGCCCATTTATATTTCCCTGACTTTTCCATGACTTCCCTGACTTCCCTGACCGGCACGAACCCTGGATTATAGGATTTGTAAGCTGCTCTAATCAGCGCGTTTTGTCCATTAAACATCTCTCTGATTCTGATGAAGGACAATAATTCCGAGGGGTAGGTACTTGTGACGAAACTTGATCGACAAATGTCATTAGCGGCAAACAAAGAGTACTCAGCGAACCGACTACTTCATTTAGCGCTGATTAACAGACCAAATAGATTCAGATAAATCAGTTTACTAAGGGGATGATATAATTCATATTCCGGTAAATGTTCAGCTTACGAGTTTCGTTTCAATTCACTATTTGACTAGCTAAGGAAAATTCCTTTTGCTTCTTCGTAGGCATAAGGGAAGACAAGTCTCATAAGTTATGAGTCATAACCATGATGAACCTACTTATATCTTATCTGTGTTGTCTGGACGAAGCCCGGCCTTATTGCCCAATGGCCTTTCAGCAGGATATCTCGATTTTCAAGAGAGTGACACCTCCCAAATTTCGAGTGGTTCTCAAGGCTGAGTTCGAACATGAACGTCTTTGGCGTAAGAAAGTGTTTTATATTGAAACAAATCAAACAGTAAAATCGCTCAAAACATTGATTTGGGCATGTACGAGAGTGGAGATGTACGAAATTCAATTATAGCTCTATAGGTATGCCATAGAACGTGCGAAAAGTGTTCAAAAAGCCATATCCCTCAATAACGTTGATTTGGCCATCTACAACAGTGGCAGGGGGGTCCATGGGGTCCAGAGCCCTCCCCGCCCCCTCCCACCAACGAAATATTAAGACTCAAAAAATATTGAAAAATCATGAATTAGGCTTAACCCTCCCCCAAATTCAAAGTCTGTATCCTCCTCTGGTTTCGGTTAAGAGCGTCGTTTGAGATCCCCTGAAGTATACGATCAGCTGAGCTGTTCGTTCAGAATAATGGATTGCAGGTAGAACCGAATAAACGTCAAATTAGACTTACAGAATATTGCATTCAGAAAAGTGATCTATGGTGAAAGTAATGTATTTTTCTTCAACGGACAAAAATACTCATGTAACCGTTATGTAAGCTAGGAATATTAGGATTTTCAGAGTAAAGTTTTGCTGTAGTTAATTGGATAGCAACACGAGTTTTAAGTTTGCATGTCCCGGAACTGGTTTTTTAGGCAGTTTTTGACCAAATTTGGGCACTTTATTCGGTTTTTGGCTTATGCCTAGAAAAATCCACAGGCAGCATGGCTATAAGAGCGAATTTTCGAATAAATAACTGGTTTTATGTAAAATGTCTAAATTTTATTGGTTTTATAATCAATTTTGTCGTGTTTAGCGTTAAAAAAACTGTTTCATTTAGGGAATTTATGGGTAACTTTTGGCCACTTAAAACTCCCCAAAAATCCCCTTAGGGTTTTTTGCCCGATTCTGCCCATCTACGAACTTAGCCTTTTGATTGCAAATTTGCATTTTTTTAATTTAATTTTTTTATTTTTTTTAATATAATATATACCTAAAAAAAATAAAAATAAAATGAAAAAAATGCAAAAAAAAGTCAAAAAATAAATACGTTATATTTATTTTTTGACATTTTTTTTTTGCATTTTTTCAAATTTGAACTTTTTGTCTCAATTTTATCGAGCGTTATCGTCTGGAATGGCACATACATGTTTTGTGTCTTTTGGCAGTGAACTCATGATGGTCTGAAACGGATTTTGGTATAAAAACCTTTCAGAAATTCGAGTTTTAATAATTTTGAACAATAGCTTCCCGTTCTTCGAAAATTCACCAAAAGAACTGTTTTACTATGTGTACATTTCAGAAATAATAATTATTTCTGAATTTTGAAGTACGTCATCGTCTTGTACATGGCTGTGCAACGCACGGGCGACCCAGCCCTGTCCCTCTTGTCCTTATCTGCGGAGGTTGTACGAGCGAAGACGAAAGGGGACCTGGCTAGTGGGGAGGCGGGCAAGTGGGGGCCGACATCCCGGCAGAAAGCGGACCCTCCGCTACAGTCCGCGTTCAGGATGTGCACCGCGAGTTGAAGACGGGTCGCCTGCCCCAAGAACACACCGGTTACCGCAGAAAGAGAAGAAAAAAATAAAAAAAGACGAAAAGCGAGTGAGTGAGAGCGAGAGAGAGAAACACTAACGAGGCAAAACTTCGACTCCCGTCATGGTCGAAAAAAAAATATCAGCCCGAAAAACGGGCTTGTTGGGTAAAATAAAACTCGTGTATGATAACATGACCGTGGAACCGATGTTAGCTTGGTATATTATCGGCAGTGTCGTCGCTTCTTTGGCCACTCAGAACCTGAACCTGGAGAAGGCCTGCAGAGTCAATTTGAAGTACAATGGCACTGTTTGTGATGCTTTGGAGCGACGAGATACTGGAAACTACACTCACGAAGAGGCGGCTGTGCAGCAATTAGTGGCATCTATGGCCATCTGGAAGACTCTAGTGCAGAGCGCCATACCGGCTTTCCTCATACTCTTCCTCGGTTCCTGGTCGGACCGTCGAGGTCGGCGAAAGCCCTGCATGCTTCTGCCCATTGTCGGCGAGTTCCTGACGAGCATCGGCCTCATCATCTGCACTTTCTTCTTTTACGAGTTGCCCATGGAAGTCGCCGGGATCACGGAGGCCGTCTTCCCCGCCTTTACTGGCGGCTGGATGACCATGTTTATGGCCGTGTTCTCCTACATGGGCGACATCACATCTCTCGAAACGAGAACCCTCCGAATCGGCATAGTCAACGTTGGTAGTTCGATCAGTGTCCCTATCGGTATGGCAGTGTCTGGCATACTCTACAAACAAATAGGATACTACGGTGTGTTCTCGTTATCATCCTGCATTTACATCCTTAGTTTTTTCTACGGCTACTACAAAATTCCCGAAAGCGGAAATAACAAAAACCCACAACCTGCCGACGAGAAAAAGAAAATCGAGGCCGGAGAAACCGCGGTACTTCTTCCTTCCGGTTGTTGGAATTTCATCAAAGACTTTTTCGATCTCCAACACATCAAAGAGACGGTGAAAATTGCATTCAAGAAAGGAGCGCACAACCGTCGTACAAGAGTTATGCTGCTTATGATTGTCGTCATGGTCGTCATGGGTCCACTACACGGTAAATACTGCGTTTATTGATCTTTTAATGACGAAAAAAACCTTCTACGCTGAAAATAACCTGAGGTAGAGTGAATTTTATTATGTATGAAGTAAGTTTTATGAGTCGCTGTTTCTAGGAAATCGTTTGAATGGAAACACACAATCCCCTTAATTATTTGACCCATTTCTAAGGCTACTGCTGACAGGTAATTACCAGTTCACATTGCAGAATATACAACATTTTGAAATGAGTACCATAAACAGCACATTACACCTTAAATCGTGAATTTTTAGATACGCAAAGAACTTAACCATTTCCAAGGTGGTTTTGAGTAGAGCCCCTTCCCCACTTCTTGGTATCTTTCAACCTTTTACAGATTTGTTTCAACCTTTTATAAATTCAATTCAACTTTTTACAAATTCAATTCAACTTTTTACAAAATTTCCTCGTTTTACCTGCCGCAGCTACAGGGCAACCGTTACATTAGCTAAGCTAAAAGTGTTGTTTTTATTAGAATAGCAACCGTGTCAACTGAACACAGGTTAGGAAAGTAGTGTGAAGCCTCGTACCAGATGTTTTTTCTCGTGAGATCAGTTGAAGGGTTGGGATGAGCTAAGTAAATTGAATTTAAGTTGAAAAGTGGGAACATGTAAAAGCGAGGAAATTTTGTGAAAAGTTGAATTGAAATTGTAAAAGGTTGAATTAAATCTGTGAATGCTATAATATAATATAATTGAATGGGTCACACGAGAAACGTTCTAAGCGCCAAAAAGCAAAGTTTACTGGACAGTACAAAAACGGAGAGTTCACTAATTTCGCTTTTAATGTCACTAATTTCATTGCCACCGTTTAGTGCTATAACTGACTGGATAGGGTAACCGAAAGATCCCCCGTGTAGAGGGAAAGAAGGTGGACGTGTTTTTGCCTAAAAAGGGTCACTAGACGTTTTTGGTGTGATTATCAGTTATAGGTGGAATATTTGAAACGTTCTTCATGAAGATATTAGTAATCAGAATCGTTCAATCGTGATCGAATTATCGAACTCTTGTTTATAATCATCGGAAAACTACAATTTTTGTATAGCCACTTTACAGTCACGTAGGCATCCAAATGGATTCCCTAAACCGTTTTTAACAGCCCACTACATTTGGAATGCGCTATAAAAAGGTCGTGAAATCTGATAAGTCGTGGAATCGGTTGTAGCTCGTGTAAACTGTGGTTTTACGAGATTGATTCGATTACCTAATAATCCACAGTGAATTTTTGCTCATTATTTGACTCAGTCTCTGCCCAAACACTCAATTGTGTTATTTTTTCCGTGTACATACTAGGTCTCGTCCCAGTTTATAGCACTGGGTACCTACCTAAATGTATAGACATATTATAGAATCTATCAATTAGATGAACTATGAACATTAGGCGGTTATGAATTTCACTATACGAAACACACACGAACGCCCAGCCAGGTGGTTTGTGTGTTCATACTCTTTGTTTTTAAACACAAATTTTGGTCATGCCCTGTCTAAAGAACCTTTTCTGGATTGGATAAATTAGAGATGAATTCATGAGTCGAACCCACACCATACTTGCATAACGCTCGGATGTCCAAGTTAGTCAGTTAGTAGTCATATTTTCCAAATTATTTTTAAATTATTGGTTTATGTAACAATAATAACTCGCAGCAATTATCTTTCACACCTCACACTTCATTCCCCAGCGAGTACGCCGGGAAATCGTTGCAAATACAAGCAATTACTAGTCGTTAATAGCTCATTTTATTGCTAGACACTCCAAAGGGGACAATCGTCCAGTACTGACCTTGGCCAACTTCTGGATGATAACTGTGATCCTACGTCTTCCTCTCTTTAATATGCAACGCCTGCTCAGGGTAATTGGCTTTGTTCTGTCAAGGTCCTGAAAAATAAACGTTAAAAAGTAAGTTATGCACACCGACTTTCTGGCTGGTTGTAAAAGCCGTTGGCTTGTGTCGCAATTTGCGGAGGCTTCGAGCCGGTGTGACCGTGACTTGGACAGATGACACTGTAAACAGAGGCTGTTCGTTTGGAGATTGTTTGTTTGTAAAAGAGATTGTTTGGACGGTGTTATGAAACAACGGTCCAAGCGACATTTTTTCCAAAAATGGGTTTTTTTTATCTCTGGATTCGTCTCATCAAGACCTTTCATTTTTGTAGGAGTTTAGCGCCCTCTATTCTTCCAAACTGTAACAGAAAGCCAAGGGTCTAAGCGCCGTCCTCATAATGAGCCATTAAGAATTTCGCAACAAGAGTCTATTTCCAGGTTATATTTTAATTTTACAAAAAGAGTCTAATAGTAGTAGACTTGGAATGTTTTTGTAAATTTTAAATATAGCCTGGAAATAGACTCTTGTTGCGAAATTCGGAATGGCTCATTATGTGGTGCTTGAACCCCGTTTGCTTGTCTCATCCGTTAACAAAAAGACTCTAAACGCCGAAAAATGTCGCTTGCGAAATTTGTTATGACGGTTAGCCCGAGAGTATGTGACATAGACGCTTTAATCGGAAAACCAATGGATTCTTTTCAAATATGACAAAACAGGCATGTTGGGCACTTCAAAATGAGTTATTAGAGGCACCCTCCACTTCATGAATCTAGCACAACGCCCTAGAAACCTGACACTTTATCAAAAACTTTACTTTGAATTCCTCGAAAATTTGAAAAATGTCGCTTGGACTCTTGTTGCATAACACCGTCCATTTTAGATCAACTGAACACCACAACGAACCGGTTACAACGCAACCTAGCTCCGGTTAGAGCGTACAACCCTTAATAAACGTTTCTGGATGTTGAGAGTTTGACTTCGTTTTGAATTGGAATAAAGCACCAGCTAAATTGCACCAGTTGGTATAATTCCACAAAAATATTGTATCTTCTTAAATACTCGTATATTTCATCACTTCATATTTCCATAGAGTGGACTTAGATTCGTATGGTGTGAGCAATTTGCCACATTCAGCAGAGAATATGCTTCAGCCGGAAATTTGGTCACGAAATTTCGACACCAGCAGCTTTGCGATGATTTTCACGTAAAACCAATCGTTATATCACATTATACAGTGGTCGCCACTTGGTATAAAAGAAAAAATTAGGTAATACTATAATGAAAATGGAGTAGAACGCCGCCAACCGCACCTTTCTATCTCAATCCGTTCTTAAGATATGATTTTTTGAAGTTTTTTTCTCTTCAGAAAACCACGTTTTTGCCATAAAAACCCACGTTTATTCACTTTGAAACAACTTTCTTCTACTGCTGACCAAATTTTCGGATTCAGCGTTCTTTTCTACATACCCCTAAATGTATTAAAATTTAATACATTTAATGCACATTCGTAATCACTGATGATAATTTAAAAATTAAAATTTTGAAAATACTTGAGCGTTAACTGAATTTCCAAAAAACGTGCAGGAAGGTGCCAAATCTCAAAAAAGGCTATCTAGATAGCGATATCCTTCAATTATCAATCCTACAACGGCAAAAAAAAAAATTGAGAATCCGTTTGTTAACTTTCTGGTAAGTACTCGTATTTTTGTAGGTGCCTACTGTTTTTCAGCATTCAAACTTGAATTTCTCCATGAAATCGATATAAAACCCCAAAGTTGGCCATACCATTAGTAAGCTGATTACATTTGCAAGTTTTCCTGAGATTTGACAGCTTCCAGCACGTTTTTTGGAAATGCAGTTAATTTTCAAAAATTTAATTTTTTTTACATTTCAATGCTTGAACTGCAATTGTGGTCCTTAGGAGTTCGTTTTTGATTACGAATGTGCATTAGGCGTATATATACGCTTAGTATATAGGAAATAACGCTGAATCCGAAAATGTGGTCAAAAGTAGAAGAAAGTTGTTTCAAATTGAAGAAACGGGGGTTTTGTGGCAAAAAACGTGGTTTTCTGAAGAATAAAAACTTTAAAAAATCATAATATTATTATGATTATTATCTTGGGAACGTAATGAGATAGAAAGGTGCGGTTGGCGGCGTCCTAATCCATTTTCAGTCTAGTTTTACCCAATTTTTTCTTTTACACCAAGTGGCGAACACCCTGTATTTTGACCCATTTCGTTGGAAACTGATATTTCCGCATTCCAAATTGGCTTTCTCACCGAGAAAATCTCAGCTTTTCACCGGATTTCCTATGATAGGAAGGTTGTGTTAACTTGTTTTAACATTTCGCAATAACAAAAACGCGGAATCAATTTGGGCTCAATTTCCATTCAAACCTACTTACACCTTTGGGTCAAGTTGAATGCATTACATATCAGACTTTGGACATTTTGAGCAATAAAATTCTCACTATTCCTCCAATAGGCTTTAGGAGTATGAAATTCAGTTTTCATGCAACGAGCTTTGAGATTGACACTACTCGATTTACACGTTAAGCAGACAGATTGCGTTGTGCCGACTCGATTTATTTGAGGGATATGGCATCCGACAAGTCAGGAAGCCCTGCTCGCCTCTAGACGAACGGGAGCTGGAAGGAGCATATAAATCAAGAAAGACTATAAATTATTCACTCTAATGAATAATTCAACTCCCTGAACTATACTATACTCATTCAACATGTGAATTTCCTAGTGACCTGGGAACAAAGGTAGAAGGACTCCTGGTCATTATGAGTGCACGCGTATTTGAATGGTATCCTGGATCTCAATCGGGATAGGAAACCTGCCGTATGATCAGTTGGGCTATTATTTAATTTCTTCTACTTCGTGTTCTACAATAGTGAACTAGGTAAAGGTAATTCAAATTGATTATAGGGCAAGTGAATAGTTTAGAAGATTATGAATGAGCATTGGATGCAACCACGTTGAGTAATTGAAAATGCGTCTCAGAGTTTATCAGATTCCTATTACGTTCAACCTGAAACAGCCAACCTTCATAGCATCTTAATACCATCGCATTGCTTTTTTTCTAAGTTGGTAATTTGTTTACCTACAAACTCCATAGAAAACTTCTGAAAAAGAGTGGTAGATGAACCCCATACAGTGGAATATTGTCTCCATACGTCCCTTCAAACCCCCCATATGTCTTCCCTGTAACACTTCACTTCAAGTCTTGTCCTAACTCCGTCCAAGGTTTGTTTCACGCCTTGTCGGCTTTAAAAGTTGACACCAACTCCACTCAGTTGGGGTTGATTCCGGTTGGTCGCCTTGAACAGAAATATATGCACGAAGATGAAATGACTGTACGAACCCTCTTGCCTACCTGTTGACATCGGAGACCACCTCCCAAAGCCAGATTGGGCAATGATCTCGTATACTTTTTGCCCACTGATTCAGTCAATCTAATCCAAGAGTTCACATGGAAAAGACACGGTTTTAGGGCTAATGCTCCTGTAACAACCCACTCCTCGCCACCGCTTAATGGCGTTAGATTAGCAGTATTTGACTTTGTAAAACACGAAGCTGAAAATTCCAATGCTTCAATATATTCGTATTGAGGCTATTAAATAATATTATTCAGGGGATACAGGATTCTAGAGAGTGTCTAAGGTTCTTCAAAAATATAAATTATGTAATTTCTCTCTAAGAATAATTTGTGGCAGTTTAAATTTGAAAAAAATTAAGTATTCACTTAGAGCCAATATTTCATCACGAAATATTAACCTAAATTCACTCGATTCCTTCCAAATTGAACAAGAGTATTAGTTTTGTGGAGATTATGAGTCCAATGAAGGAATCTAGTCCCTAATCCGATTTGTCCCATATCACTCGCATGTGTTTTTAAAGTCACCTCGATTTTTTCATGCCATGACAAAATACATATTTCTGTGACAAGATACATATTTCGTTTGTTTATTTTTGTGTTTACCAAACCACCAGGCTCGCAATTTAAAGATTATGTTACCTACATAAATTATACAGATCTGCAAATAATAGCGTTCTGGTTGTTGTTGAGCAGCTATATACCAAATTTGGCAGAAAACGATCAATCGTCAAAAATCTCGTCCGTCATATTGGAGCCCTCATCTTAAATTTTTGGATTCTGACCTCAGATTCGTAATTAGTATCCTCGAAAACCTCCTGGTTATATGTTTACATGGTTTAAAAATTGTATGATAAAAAAAGGGTTTGTTTAACCCAGCAGAAGCTTTTCGTGTCATCTCCTCACCTTAGAATCGCCATAACTTTTGTATGAAACACCCTACAATATCATTCAAAGTCTTATTTTAAAGGGGAAAAGTAGTAATAGATTATGTAATATGAAAAAAAAGAAAAGAAAAATAGTATGCAGCCTGTATCTAACCTCAAAATAGCTATTTTTCGTGTACATAACCTCAAATATTTCAAAATGCAGACGTGATAGAACAATTCTGAGCTTCGATTCAGATTCTAGGCTCAAAAATTACTTCTAAAACGACCTCCTGTTGTTCAACATCAAATCCTTGCAGATCTGTGTCATATTATCTCGCTTACTCAAAATGAACAGTAGGGAACCTCCCTCAATCTACAAAAAGCAAAATTTCTATACACTTTTCACCTTCCACACCTTAAAAACAAATTTAGTTTTGTGAACTACCCAATCCCTTGTATTCATCACCAATGTCTCCAACAAAACATCAAAAACCTCTCAGTGGTGCCTACAAATACTCCTGTATGGGTATTGCATTGAAATGCCTGTCACCGGCTAATTATTTGAATTCTTTATCCATTTGACAGCCGTTTCTCTTCAAATTTATCAGTTGTGCTTATTTACATTTATGCATAACATTATGTTTTTATTAGAGGTAGGAAGTACATCGTACGTACTCGTACATCGGTAGCTTAGCTTATCATTCTAACCTTGACAGTATTATCACATTATCCTTGCTGTCACACGGAAGTGACAAACTTACGTGGAAACGTTAAAGATTAGTCACTCATGCCCGACAAAAACATTGCATAACTGGGACCACCATTCGTTATACAAGTGTTAAATTCAAATTTGAACCACTTAGAGCCTACTCGAGGGAGTTGGTCAATACTTTGTGTCCACTGATTCCTTAATTTCGGTAAAGATTTACAACTCACATCTATTAATTGAAAAACATTCTGATTAGAAAAATTCTTCATAAATCTTTCCGTCGATTGTCTAAATCAGTCAATACTAAATTTTAAAGGGTATATAGAATAATTTAATCAGTCCTTTCAGAAATCTACATGTACCTACAAAAATTGCACTTGTCGGGTTTTTGCAAAATTACCATCTACAGACATAGAGCTACAACTACTCATTCGAGAGAAAGCCGATCGTTCCCGTGTTTCAAATGAAGTTACACGCGAGAGGACATCCGATAGTTAAGAGAAACCCAGCCAGTCCACTGACCTTGGGGACATGTCGGGTTTCTGGCTGAACTTCTGATGGTGACCGTTCAGTACATTGACGGTTCGATGAAGTCTACATTCGACGTGAAAAACAGTGGTTTTCTGAAATGCAACTCCCAAGTGCCCAGGCCTATCCGTTGAGTCAACAACCCATTAGGGTACGACCACAGTAGTAGACACATTAGTGAGCTACCTGCAGCGTTTCACAGATTTTTTTTCAGTTATTTTAGCACATTTTTCTTTCCCTCCCTGCCAGTTCTATTGTCCCACAACTGCTGCACAAGGATCTATCAGAAAATGTTCAAAAAATGAATAATAATGGAGTGATAGCCAAAATATTCAACCAACTTCTTCCCCCAGTAGTAGACACAGAATTTCCTGTAGCAGACGCAGATGCGAACCAGTAGTAGACAAGCCCCCTATTGCATCATAATAGTATGATAATCGTCATTAAAATCATTTGATAGCCTTTTTATACACATTTTCAATCAACATTTTACATGTATGGGATGATAGATAACTCGGCCTGAGTAAAATCATCAGAAAGTTCAAAATAGTTTTTATTCCAAGAAGAGACGTCCCAAGAAGTTTCGATAAAAATAATGCCTGTGGGTAACTGTAGACAGTCAATTAGAACCTAATTGGCACCTACTCTATTTGAACTTTACTAAACTTGATTTGAGCTTTACTATACTATATGGAGGTATGATACATGAAATAATTTAGGAACAATACCTACCGTTTCAGTACACAGGATCATTAAAACGAACACCTTTTAAAAAGGTAAAACTCTACCGTAAAAATTGGAGATCTCAATAATATTTTTTTTAATTGTGTGGCAAACATTTTTTAATTTATTTGTAGGGTGCCCTTTGACATTTAGGAACATATCGGTACATTCAACAATGACCATTTGTTATGCCGTGACGTTGTGGCATCACTCCCTGATGGTGCCAAAATCTATACAGAAAATTCAGGGTGCCTTAAGAAACTCATTTACATTTCAATAAACTCACTAACGAACAAATAACCAACTGCATTTTTAGTTCTACATGAAGGCTCAATGACGTTTGTCAACCAGCAGAAACCCGACATGTCCAAAATAAAGGGTTAATTTCTGAACATCCAATATGAAAATTTTCAACGTCGTTAATTCTATTAGTTTAGCACACTATGTAGATACAAAAGAAAGTTGAAATTCCCCACAACTTTGATTTTGTGGACTTGAGTTTCTGAAACGATTCAATTCAATTCTAAACTGTTTTTCACGAATCTGAAGTTTATTTACAATCTATCAACAACACCGAGTGGCAAAGAAGTCTTTGAGGTTCAAGGAAAATTCGAGCAACCTGTTGTTAGATTGAGAATACTTCGGCTAGGCCCATAGACAGGTAATTATTTTGTGAAACAACCTTGAAACCCACCGCAAAGTCAGCTTGACAATGCACCAAGGATCACCAAAAAGAAGTAAAAAGAAAAACCATTATTTTGGAGCCTGCATATTTTTAGGCGAAAGTGAAGGAACCCGAAGTAAATTCTTTCACGCCGACGTGTCGTCGAATAATGAAATAATATGACTACTTATAATCAATTTTTTGTTTAATTGTGGTTCTAAGTACCTACGTTAAACGGAGGGGAACCAACGGTGGTTCATTCCCTTAGTTTGTTTACAATTAATGGACTTAATTCTTCGTTTCCACGAAATTCGCAATTGAAATCGAACGAAGGTAAATTCACTTGAACGATAAGACTCACATTCTCAATTAATTCCGATGATATCGAGCGGTCCATTAAAATATGTTCCGTGTGCTTCGGTACCGACAATCGCTGAAACCAGATGAATCAGCCATGAGATGAAGCATTCTTCGAAATCCATCATCAAAGACATCGGGATAATGAAACAATAGTTAGTGAAAGTTTACGATGAAGTTCGATTACTAGGGGCAATGCCCTATTGAGTAAGTTGTCTACGCAATTGGCCCATATAATACTAAGCCTAAGGAAAAGTTTCAACTAACAAATTACAATATCACTCACAATTACAGTGGAACAAGAACGAAACTAAAGTTCTATTCAATCAGTTTGAACGAAAATGTTTCTATGGACTAAGGTAAACGTACCAGTAGTTGGTTGTTCAAAGGGAATTTCGCTGTCATTTTCCGTTCCTGTGTAATTCTTACAGACGAACCTGTTTTTTTTGTCAATTGTTCACTCCAATGATTAAGAAACGTTCTTAAAATGAAGAGATTTCGATTTATCTGAGCTGACTTTTGTTGAAGGAAACCTGTAAACAAGCAAACCGTCTCTTTATCACAGATTAGAGATTATAACCTGTTAGTTGTAACCTATTACACATCGGGAAGGTATTCAAGTTCGGGTTATCTATCACTACTATCTCATTCTCGATTAGGATTATCACTGTATAGTACTTTGTATCTGATAATTTATCAGATACAAAGTACTATACAAGATAGTGCTATCTGCGGAGTGAAAGCCTAGTAATGAATATGACATGTGATGACAAATTGTGATTCTAATATAATCTACTAGATATTATCAAGGCACTTGAATATTACTAGATATTATCTACTTGAAATATTAACTAGGTGAGTCCTGAGAATATGAGTAAAAATTGAATTTCAATCGGTGCTCATAAAGAAACTAACCGCTTATCATTCGTTGAATTGACGTCTAGATGTAGAGACTCCTTGTTTCGCTTAACTATTGGTCCCGAAACCACTGAATTTTAGGGATATCGAAGCAATTACGGATCCTAGCCTAGTAATTTTATTTTAATGGGATACAATGGCATCCAGCGGGGTTCGGGACCTGGTTTTGTAACGGGGCTGTTCCCGAGGGATGGCAGGGAATCGTCACCGGGCGAACTCAGGAAGAACTGGTTTCTCCTGCCCTCATGATTCGCTACCACATGACGTCATTATCTTTACCAAACCGCATAGATCGCTTCTTAGAGGCGACGTCATGATTCGTGGCAAAAGTGACGTCACTGTTTAACAGTTTCTTAGGGCAAACCAGTCACTAACCGGGAAGCTAGGCTGGGATAGAGATTCATCCTCGCCAATTAGTTTAACGGTAAATACTGAAATTATCGAGGATCTTCGAAAAGATTTAAAAAACGTTTCTGTTGAAAATAAGTCAATTGTTCCCAATCCAATGGCCCCAGTCTATCGATCAACAAGGGCCGATTGAGCGTACCTTTTGATAAAGAAGTGAATTGTCCATCATAAAATACTCTTAGGTACATATTTTTAATTAATTGTAAACACTTGTTAATCTGAAATTGAATTATGTTCTGGTTCCAGGAGAGATGACGGTCATGTACCTCTTCACGCGTTATCGGTTCAATTGGAATGAAGTAGACTTCAGCATATTCACAACGTACAGCATGATCACGAATCTCATTGGTAAGTACATGTAACTTCAATTCTTAACCCAGTAACGTAGGCTGGAGGGGTTGGGGGGGGGGGGGGGGGGTGCAGGTGACTCCTTCCCCCTGAACATTATTGACAAACAACGTAGGTACTAAATAGAGTGTTTAAAACTGATTTAAACACTTTTTATAATAGAAAAACTTCATTTTTCCAATATATCTTTTAGCGAATTTTCGAGGAAAATGTTCGTCCTAGCTATTGTTCTCGTTTCAAAATTTTTAAAACTCAAATTTCCGAAAAATGTTATATGAGATGAAAATGAAATTTATTCCTCCAACACAGGTTACAAGTAAGCACAGAAAAAAAGAAAATGAAAAACATATTTAAATGAAACATATCCAATTAATCGACTGGAATTTCCCCACCCAAAGAACATTGATCCTCCTCAAAATCCGTTTCAGACCATCCTGAATCCTCTGCCAAAAGACAGTTGATAGGTAGGTAGGTACCTACTTGAGAAACCTACGTCATGTCCTTGAATGGATACAATTTTCATAAAACCAGTTATTTCTTCGAAAATTCGCTGTTATAGCCATGTTGCAAGACTGTGCTTTTTTTTAAGTCATGATTTTTCAATATTTTTTTATATTTTGAAGGGGGTCCGGACTCCTTGGACCACGCCACTGTCTTAACATACTATCAACTTTGTGTAAAGTTCAGGCGTGTAGGTATATCGAATAGGTAGTGTGGGAATTGTCAATAAACTACTGATTACTCCTAGATGATTACAGAAACTCGCAAATTGCTTGCCAATTGATTTAATGAAACCCAACTGTCTTGATGGAGTAAAAATCCAATTATCTACAATTCAAAAACGATACGATTAACTACATTATGCAATGGCTGTTCTTAACAAACTCGGTAAATGTAGCGTTGAACGATACGGGATTGATTAATTACACGTTAGCCTAATTGGACGGTGTTGTGCACAAACCGACCAAGCGCCAAAATCGAAAAAATTGAGTTTTTGGTATCAATTGATTCGTCTGGACGAGTACTTACAGAATTTTTTACTCATAACGCCCTCTATTGCTACTGAGACTAACTAGAGTGAATAGACGGTTTGTGCAAAACGTTTTTCCGATGGTCTGCAATATGCACAAACCGACCAAGATTCCCCAGGCCATGCTCCTAGTATTCCGGGCTTCAGTATTTTGCACAAACCGGCCAAGTGCCGTCACTCCAGGCGTTTGGTCGGTTTGTGCGTAACTCAGATGATGTTTACAGATGCTCTCCCAGCTGTTTCCCCTTTTCTGGTCAACTGGTCCTCCGTTCCGTGTCTTTTTGCCTTCCTGGTCTAGTCTGTTTCCTAGAAAAATTTTGGAAATTCGCGTGAAAGTTTAAAATATCCCTTAGGATTATTTCGCTCTTGATGTTAAGGAAAAGGTACCTACGCTGTTGAACCACAAACGACATTAATTTTTCTTACAATGTTGTTATAATAAAATTCCAGTCATGCAGCATGACTTAGGAGCAAATTTTCAAAGAAATCATTTTAGAAAACCCCGAGAAACTGTTTCCGCATCCGGATTCCGCACCCATTTTGATAAAACCTACTTTCACTCCCATCATCCACCCATGGGCGTAACCCTAGTACCCATGGGTGTGGTCTTATCAATCTGGGACCCCTCTAGATCGCTTCAGCACCCCAAACTTCGTTCTATGATGCATGAAACGGATTTTAAGGTTTCCGGCGGAGTCCCACTAAAATTTCTGACCGATCCAAAAATAGCCATTTTTTCGAAAATTTGTTAAAAATCATCATTTTTTCACCAAAGGAATGCTACAGCAGTTCCGCACAAGCCGACCAAGCGCCAAGATTTGAGGCGCTTGGCCGGTTTGTGCAAATCATTTCTTCTGGTCGGGATGTGCATAACGCGTTTGGTAAGATTTTAATTTTGCACAAACCAGCTAACCGCCATAACTATAAAACTATCGATTTTTTCGAACTTTTGATTCAACCAAACGATTCTATGCATCAAAAAACATGTGGAACCACATTTTTATGAATTAAAAGCCAACTGGAGAGGAAGGGTAACCAAAAAACCTGAAAAAACTTTGATGTCGATTTTCTCGAATTCTACTTTTTGGCGCTTGGCCCGTTTGTGCATAACACCGTCCAATTGGTCTGATTCAATGTGCTTGTAATTTGTTGTAACCAATTTCAAAGGCTCATTATATCAATGTTATTGAATCTAATGAGTTTTTACCACTTCTTTCGTCAGAACAGAGGGAAGAAAAGAGTGATAATTTTAAATTAAATTGAGGAATACGCGCCTTTCCCTGCCTATTGAATGTAATTTTGAAAGGCCTTTTGGGTTTTTTTTTTTACGAATTTTTGGAGAAAAGGAAGCTATTATTTTCGGTCCAAAATGTTTAAAACTCGAATTTCCGAAACATTTTCATACCAAAATACCAGACATTTTGTCTTAACACATAAATGTCTTCATACCAGACATTTTACATAAAACCAGTTGATTCTTCAAAAATTCGCTCTTATAGCCATGGTGCATAACTGTGGATTTTTGGATGTTATTCTTTTCGTTTTAGAGAACTTTATGAGAATTGATTACATCTTATGAGAAAAACATGTAATATTTAATGAACATGAAAAAATGTTGTTGGTGGAGTTTTAGCATTAAACAAAACTCATGTTGTTACAGGGACATCGATATCCGTAGGGGTTTTCAGTCACATGCTCAAAATGGACGATGCTCTGATCGGAGTGATGTCTTGTATGAGCAAGATCCTTGCGGGATTCGTCTACGCATTTGCAACTGAGACTTGGATGATATACCTCGGTATGTATTCGATTTAGTTGTCATAAGTTGACCCATGTAAACTATGATTAGTCTTAACAGAGCACACTCACTACAAGTATCCATGTAAGGTACCAGTACCATTCCATCCAATCTTCGGGTTCCAGCCCCATTCTGACAACGTGAGGTATCTGAAGTCCGAAGATTATCGGCCAAGAGAAAAATACGATAATTGGTGGGTCGATATTCGTGGAATACAACGGAATTCCAAATCTTGAAATCCAAAATGCCAAAATCTGTGAAATTGTATACTCAATGATATTCGTTATTTGGAGGACATGAGACATTGGAACTTTAATTATGTTTGAAAATCGAGGGTCTCACGGCAACTCCCCTCATCGTCACTTTTGGCCAAAATGAGTTATGCATACCATTCGATCGATCTAACTAAGTATAAGTATGGTGACACTAAATCCTAAATCCTAAATCTCACGATTTTACTGATTGGCAGATGGTTTTTTTGCTCTCCTGAAAAGTTGGATATTGGTATTTGAATGAGGGTACCTATCGATATGTGATTTATGCGCTTCTAGTGGCCGATTTTCCACATGTTGACGACGCCAAGGTATCCAGCGCGAAATTTGGAACAAGAAATTTATTTATTTTTTCCAAATTGTGGGTCAGGCTGTGTTGCTTCTTAATGAGATACACTTTAACCATCTCAGTAGAGTCTGAACGTTTGAACTTGGACAACATTCCGCGTGAATCTAACTACCTACCGATGAGTGTCTCAGGAATGTTTCGACCTCTTCAAATTTCACCTTCAAGCCCGAAAAGCTACAAAATTATTCGACGCTGTTCCAACTTTCGTCCAAGAAAAACAATTGCCTTCTTAAACATTTCACAAAGTGTTTCTACACAAGTTTACGGTCTAGTAAAACGACCACTGTGAGTAACTCACGAATGTTAAACGTTAGAGAGGTGATCATGACCTCGTAGGTAAGTGAATAAGTAAAAGTTGGGAGTGTGTCTTGCGAACAATGGGGGATTATTGGATAGGTAAAACTTTCCCGGGTCGTTATACGAGCCCACAGGGAGAGTCAACCTCGATCATGTCCTCCCGTGATAGTGAAAAGTCACTCATCGGTCACACATGAAGTGACGAAGTGAAGGAATTTCATTATTTAGAATAACAATTATTGAAAGCATTCTATATTACACAAAAAAATTGAACAAAGAAATTTAAATCCTCCAATTTGTGTGAGAAGAATATTACGTTGGTAATTGTTAAAATGTGCGATGGGTTTTCTCCATTACCATTGATTAATACGACTACGTATATTATCTAACTCAATACCAATTCCGTTGGATGGCACAATTGGATATAAACAGGAATATCTAAGCAATCTACACTATGCGCTACTGGACCGTGGCAACCTTGCCATTCAGCTCCATAAAGCTTGTCTTCATGCCATCCGCTTCCAGCATCATCCTCTTTCGTGCCAGAACAAAAGGTCTAGTTCCGCCCTATTGCCTAAATTTAATTACAGGTAACATATTTTCCAGGAGTAGAGAATTCAATGAAACTCTTATTAAAAGCATTATCTTTCTGAATAACCTGACAAAGGACATGGAAGCTTACACACCATCTCTCGTGTAGAAGAGCCGCAAATTGAAGCTCACTTCTTAACAAAAATAATTCAAATTCAAATATGTTTATTCAATTAATAAGGCTGGGGTATGCAAACTAGGGACTTTTTTTCTTTCCATTTACGGATCATGTAAAATTTGATTTGTCGCAGAATCCTACCATGTAGAACAATTCAGGAATAATGGATGTTTCTTCTGTCAAAACAACTATCTCTCTATCTCTTAACCACCATCCCTCTATCTCTTTGGATTCCGTACGGAGCGTGGTATTGATCTGGCTTCGTTTGAGCTAATTAACGAACTCTACAAGCGAAGAGATGAGAAAGAAGCAATATCTCATTCCGTTATCAGGTTAGAGCAGATGAACCGTGAAGAACATCTCAAGTATCAACCACAGTTCTTCATCTTCAAAGTGCTTCAGTTTGAGAACGTGATAAGATACCGCAATTCTGATTTCACCATCATGTTTAGCATTAAAAAAAACCCTTTAATATGAGGTGTCACTAGTTAGAATGTTTCATTTTGGGAATTTATGAGGAATTTTTCTCCCCTAAAACTCCCCAAAACCCCCCTTAGAGTGACCCGATTCTGCCCATCTACGAACTTAGCCTTTCGATTGCCAAGACAGATTTTTTGTGCAAATTTGAACTTTTTATCTCAATTCTATCTATCGAGAGTTGCCGTCTGGAGTGACACATACATAAATAATATTTATATTTACATAAATATATTATATTTATTTTTCTTCGAAAATTCGCTAAAAAAAAGGATGTCCGGAGTAACCTCCGAGCAGATACCGCAAGGGAAATATCTGGAGATTTTATATAGTATCAATGCCATAATCCATTTTGCGTTTGCCAATAGCATTGCAGAACGCATTGCCATATCGGATTTCCAAATTGGAAGTGGACAAATTGTTTATTAATGTAAGAGCAATCATCAGAGCAAAGCACTCTGGTTGGTCGCTAGGTAGGTGTAGGTAAGCATTATGTCCTGTTACTTCTTAACGAAATACATTACCTATGTGTAATTTTGTAAACTGTGATTTCCTTATACCACTTACTTACCGATAATAATAATTATTGAGGCAAATGGAACAAGGAGAACATGAAGTAATTGAATATAGAATTCCAAAGGCAAAAAATGAAAGGTAGTTAAAACAAACCGTAACAACATTCAGTACCTATTAACTGGGCGATAAGAAGTGTTCAGCTGTGTTGCCTTCCTACTTAGTTTTGTTATTTTAGTTGTATTTGTCAATTTGAACAAAGTTTTTTTTTTCAACTGCTAGAGCTAGAGACTTGAAATTTTAAATAAATATAGGTCAGAACTGGATGACAATGCAATAATCACTTGGTTTCTTGTCTGTAAAATTGTTTAAACAATACCTATTTGCTTAAGCAAATTAAATTTGGGTGATGAGCTAGGGTTTCATCAACCATTTCGTGAATTAGATTAGGGTGATCTGCTCCAAGAAGATAATACTCTGTTGTGTCAAGAATTTGCAGACTTTTAACCATTTTAATTTCTCGTATCCTCCTTTTATAATATATTGGGTAGGTACACATAAGCTCGTTTTCTTCTTGTGTACATGGGAAGAGTGGATTATTTACCTGAGATCATTGAAGAAGTTGGGATGAGCACTCACTTGTCCTAGAAACTCTCTGCGGTTTATGGGAAAAATGAAGTAGGTACACGTGTTGACTGGATAACGTCAAATGGCAAAAACGAGGAAAGATGATAGGTACATACTAATCGTGTGAAGTTTCCTGGCGTCTGTAGATTGTTGAGGGGATTGTCTTCGTTGGCAGCGTAAAATTGATGCGAATGTGATAGTGGAGGACTGAAACCCAAATTTCCTTAGTCAACTCTTTCATGAGTAGGTCCCAATGGTATCACGACAGCTGAACTAAGCAATTCGGGGCAGACTTAGGTACCTTATTACTGTATAAATTTCCTCTTTATGAATAAATTCATATTTTTGAATTCCTCTTTTTCGTAGCTCCGCTCGTGGACATCGTGAATGGCACTTCGTTCATCGCCATGCGATCCATTGCCTCCAAACTTGTTCCTCCAGATGAACTTGGTAAGTCATTCAATAATCTCATACTGTTTTTTATTTTTCATAAATAACAATGTAGTCTCTCAATTTCGCTAGAGCCATGCAGTGGCCAATTACACATGCTAAGCCTTGCACAGTGTAATTAAGATGAGTTTTAAAAAATTGTGTTTTGCATTGTGTTTTTCCTTGAGTATTTTGGAGATTTTTTCTAGTTGTAAATTTTCTGGTTGAAAGGAAGTACAAGATGGGTCAATAAATCAGTATTATTATAATTTAGCGAATTTTCGAAGAAAAGGAAGCTACCTATTGTTCGCGGTCCAAAATTTGAAAACTCGACTTTCCGAAAAATTTGTATACCAAAATCTATTTCAGACCATCCTAAATTCACTGCCAAAAGACACCAAAAATCATGTGTACCTATATATTTATGTATGTGTCATTCAGACGATAACTCTCGATAGAATTGAGATAAAAAGTTAAAATTTGCGCAAACCAATCCGTCCTGGTAGTCGAAAGGCTATGTTCGTAGATGGGCAGAATCGGGCCACCTTAAGGGGGGTTTTGGGGAGTTTTAAGGGGGGGAAATTTAATAAATTATTAAATTTAAATTATTAAATTTAAATTATTAAATTTAAAATTTAATAAATTCCCAAAATGAAAACGTCTGACAAGCAACACCTCCTTTTAAAGGCTCTGTTCACGCTGAACACGATGGTGAAGTCAGAAATGCGATATCTTATTCCGATTTCAAACTAGAGCGTTTTGAAGGCGAAGAAACGTGGTTGTTGCTTGAGATGTTCTTCACGTTTTATCTGTTCTAATCTGATAACAGAATGAGGTATCGCAATTCTGACTTCACCATCGTGTTCAGCGTTAAAAAATCTATAAACTGAGGTGTTACTCGGCAAAAAACGGAGACAAAATTTGTTATAAAACCAGTAAAATGGAGAAATTTTACGTAAAACAATTTATTTCTTCGAAAATTTGATCTTATAGCCATGCTGCATGATAGTTTTTATTTTATTTTCCAGGTAAAATCAACTCGGTGTTCGGTCTCGCCGAAGCCATAGTCCCTGTGATATACGGCCCGATGTACAGCGCCATTTACCGAGCAACGATGGACACCTGCCCAGGGGCCTTCTTCCTCATTGGAGGAGCCCTCACTTTCCCCGCCGTCCTGATATTTTTGTAAGTCATTACACAGTTAGATGTGCATAGTGTGGAGTCACTCTTTTAAAACACTCATCACCTTCCTAACAATTCGTTATGACTTCACCGTGGTCAAAACCTGCCTGACCTGTTCACCGAGACCAAAACACTCGAATTATTTGTCGATTTAAAGCTGACAAATGAACACAACAATCAGTGAGGAATTATTTTGCTGTGATGCGGCTTCATTGGTGACGCCATTCAACACTTCCAACTCCTGAGAGTGGTATCCGGGAATTTTGCCGAAAACAATTCACCAAAAACAATACACCGAATACAATAGGGAATGACAGTGATTTAAAAAAAAAAATTCGTGAGAAGGACTCACCTTCAGAACAATCAAGACTGTAGTAAAACAATTTTTAAGGAAATACTTATTTTTCTGGAGAGGTTTGAAGTCGTATTGAGCGGGAAGAGGGAAGCAATGTACGTCATCTACCTCCCAGGCCAATCAGAGAGCAGTACTGAGACTGGCTCTGTAAATCGCTCTCTGATTGACTCCCAAAAGCGGTGCATGAAAGTCACCCCTGCACGCCCCTACCCTGTCCGACCACGATGAGCGAGAAAAGTTCAAATTTGCCAGTCTTCAGTTCGATCTGGTAGTTGAACAAAAATTTTCTCGTTTGAAATTACTCGTTTTACATGTCTTGTGAGGCACCAATTTTCGATTTTTGACCATCAAAGAATTATTCTCTGACACACTGGCGTTCCCTATTCATTGAAAAATAGTTCACCGAAAAACCATTCACCGAATGCCACCTGTTTGAAAAAATGTTAAAAATATATAGCAGACCCGACGCACAAGCATGGTGCCTAAATAGCTGTTTAATTCCTGATAACCAAAAGATTCGCTTTAACTCGAAGCTTCCCTTCACACTTTACCCAGGCTTAGGACTGGCAGAAAGAATCTGGCGTGTTTAAAAGCGGGAGGCTGCTCTTTGTCAGGAGAGCATAAATGTTTCCTTTGTCACCATTTAGGTTCTTTTGGTTGCCTAAAGTCAAGTTGTGGTCTATTCCTCGGAGAAACTCACATACATCGTCATCTGGAACTATTTGCTGCACAACGTGCTATTCGGGAAGCGCACTCTTGGTACAGTTGTGTTCCGAAAAAAAACTGGAAAATCTCTACTTACACTTTAAAAATCTGGAAAAAAAATCACACGTGGTCTTTGCGAATAACTACGCATTTTACGTAGTCAGAGAGTCACATTGACCAAATTCACATGATCCACCGACTCACTATTTCTCACTGTAATTCAACCCCTTTATAAGATAGGTACATAGCTGACGATGTTACCAATCGATTCAACATACTACATTTCAAACGATACATAGTTCAAATGCCCGGGGTCAATTGGCCTGTAGTGGGTCAATCGCAATATGCTTTAGAAGTAGAACGTAGAACACTAAAATTGAGTTTTGGGGTGCTGAGTAGAAGAGAGAACTCTCCAAGGTCCAAATAAGTGGACGCAATCTCTCGAGAGAAAAATTTAAATAGGTACATAATTTATATACATATTATCGTTTTGGAGGGGGTTTTCCGGCTTTGCCCCACTGTGCGACGTACTGCTCTATGATGAGCTCGTTGAAACTCTGTTCCCTCTGGATGGCCTGAATAAATCTCCGTCAAATTCAAGATTTTCCAAACCAAATTCAAGATTTTCCAACAGTGAGAATTACAGAGGCACGTCTCAAAAAATGTGGAAAACCGAGTTTTTTCGTTATTGGCGATTTAAAACTGGATAAAGCTGAAACGGGAAGTTGTTTATGAGTCATTTTACTGTGGTAAGAGAGAAAAATAAATTGTGAGGGGTCTCTTTTGAGGGTCCAAGGGGCGATTCAGAGAAAACCAAAACTAACCGTTGTTTCCCAGGGAACATTCTTTTTTAGATTTGCCCCTGCAATTTTCACTGTGCGATATGGTTTATTCCTCTGCTTTATTCTAACTTACCACATCTCAAATTATTATGGCTCATTAAATTGTAGATAAATAAATTGGTTAGAAAAATCTTGAATTTGGTTTGGAAAATCTTGCATTTGACTTGGAAATGCTATATTTGGATGCTCTCCTCCGATTTCGTACTCGAAACTCTATGGCCTTCAATGGCGTTGTTAGGTCGTGGTGCAGTCCCTGCTGCACTCCACCGTTACAATAATTGTAATTATTCCACATTTCGATTGGGAAAACAGGAGCTCGCCGACTATGCTGCTGGGGGCGTCCAATCCGGCTGAGAACCGGCTGTATTTCAGTGGGAAGTATGTCTCAAAGAGAATTCTGCTCCCGTTTCGTATGTACCTTGTGTGGAGCCCATGCGACTGTATTTTCCTGTATAAGTTTGTTATTATGAACACCCTGAGTTGGCATTCTGTTATTTTTTCCGGTAAAGTTTCCATTTGGCGAATTTCCTGCATCCCCTGAGAGTGATTTCTAAATATGAGCTTGTATCTACTTCGATGCATGGTGTGATATAATTATATTATTCACGCAGAGTTCTCCTGTAGTATTCACAACCGATATCATCATTATATCCCTGTTATGCGATTTGTTCCATGTTATTGCAGTGTTATTTCGTTTTGACAAAACATGAGAATATTACTGCGCCATGTACTTGGCACTCGAACACATAACGATGCTCCTGCCTCTGTGAAAGCTGTTTGTACATCGATGATAAGGAAAACTCTCACGCGGATGTTCTCCCTTTCGGCCCACGTCGCAAATCTCGAGACTCAAGAACATTGCGGAAGAGGGTGTAATTGATAATCGCCAGTTGTAGGTCGTGTGGGTTGGAGGTTGACAAGGACTCGCGGATTGAATGATGATGAGATGAGAGGGAATCAGCCGAGTTAGGATGGTAGCCCTGATATTTTGTCTTTCTCTCGCCCATCAATCATAATTCTAGGAGTACACAGCCAGTACTTTAAAACCGCTAAAAATAACTGGTGAATTCCGAAATTTGTAGGTAGAGGTGTTTATTTTCTAGAATGAACTATTTGAATGGAGTGAAATGCTGCAGGGCGAAAATGATTGAAATTCGAGATATTTAGGGAATTCAACAGTGAAGATTTTATATACAAATATTTCAAGTTTTCTGGGTCCAGTTATTGGGTCGTTTGTCTTGGCAAAAATTTGCTATTTTTGGAACAAAGAAGCTAAGTTTGTGTCACTTATTAATTTCAACAATCGTGGAGTATTCAAGCCCCCCCCCCCCCCTCCCCCTGGGCCAACAATCGGCAGTAATACAGAAGTTGACTGGGCGTACCTCAGCCTTATAGCCCAATGGCCACAAACGTTTAGGCAAGATATCTCGATCTTCAAGATAGTGTAATTTGTGTGTTGATTAGTGTAGATATCTAAGGGAGAAGGAGCGATGAAATTGGCGTCATCCTCATCAGCATTTCCCAGTAAAATATCTATGGCATCCTGAAGATTTAATCCTGATCTAAAAAAAAAAAAAAATGTGAAGGAAAAAATAGTAGCTCACGTAGGTACCTACACTACCGAAATGAAGAAAAAATCAACGAGACTACGGGAACTGCCTTGAGCCAATGGAAATGTCGCCAAGAGCCTAGTGGGCTAATTTGGGAAAATCATCATACAAACCTTATTTACCGGAGCTGCAATGAAATACCCACCGACATTTCTATTGCTCCTCGCTTAGTAACTATCATAGAGAAAACTAAACACAAAAATATACTAAAATTCAAACTCCGAAACTCCTCAAGGTCCAAATTGTCACTCATATTCAACAAGTAATGAAACACTCCGAATGGCAGCTGAAACCAAACTAAACTTTTTTTTCTTATTATGGTGGGGGTCTCAACTAGCAATAAATTTATTAATGATATTTATATCGAATGTAAAAATCTATTATGTTAGCAATGATATTTATATCAAATGTAAAAACCTGAGTTCATAGAACACCGAGAAATTGGAGAAAAGGGAGTGAAGGTTCGCCGCTCCACTACTAGCCCGCAGGGCACTAATGTGTTAAATTGTCCAAAATTGTAATCAACACTCCCTCCCATTTTCCAGGTGGATGTACAAAGAGCACAGAGGAGATTTAGCTCGAAAACAGGCCGAGGAAGAAAACCGACCTTCGGACACCGAAAAGTCCGCCCAGACCGCCAACAAGACCCCGGAAAATCTTCCCAACGGCACCTCCTACGATAACGAGGCGTTTGAAAACGAATCGAGTCAATGCAAATTGTGATTTAGAACAGAAATCTGTTCCAAAATAAAAGTGAAAATTTGACAAACAAAATTACTGGTCAGTTTCAAGTAAATGCTTATAACGGTAAAAAGCAATGGCTGCCATTCGTTCGATATTAGCGAAATCTTGTCGCAATTGATCAACCTGTGTATATTCAACTCGTGAATTTAGTGGATATAAAATCACTTGTGTCTGATCTACTCAGGTTTGTAAATAGGTTTCAAACAACTCTACAACATTTTTCATTTAAGGCTCAGAGATTCCCAAAGAGTATGAATTCATATTGGAGCCACTTTTTGCTTTTGCCTGTTGGTAAGTACTTACTCTCGTTTTCAGGCTCTCGAAAAGCCTGCAAATACCAGAAGTTTTAATGATGTGTAGCAAAATCGTGTGCTGACGAAATGCGCTGTATTTAAAATCACAATGTCTTATATTTCTTGGTTATTCTAAAAATAACAAGTATTTAACGACTGTGTCGTCGTGTTATGATTTTCACCAGTACAGTCGAATGTGAGATCCTGACGTATGTTGTATTCGAATTACGTTTAGGTGGTATTATATGACTACCACAGAGGCTTCGAAAAAAGGTCATTTAATGACTGGTCTTTAGTGGATGGGGTGAACCCCGTTCAACGTAAATTTAAAACGACGTTTGTTATTGTTTTTAATAAGTTTATGTAAGAATTTTATATTTGTGATTCCCTAGAAATCGTCAATAGCGTTTTTGCAGACCAGTTGTGTGTCATGTAGATCCCTCTCCTGGACGTAATCTCGAGAATACAAACGACGTTAAACTTGCCCACTCGTGCGAGCTATGGAGGTTTTACTCCTGCATAAGCTTCTTAAGTTATAACCAGAAACCGAGCCAAGTTTGGTATTTCAGTTCATTATTTTGAGTTATCTTCAATTTTTCCCGTTTGTGAAAGAGTGGTGTTTTTTGATAAGTGGATAATGGTTAGCATCTTCCAGTGCTTGCTGTAGGCCAACATCACGTCGTCCCTGGTCTGCTCTCTACTGTTGTGCTCTACTCACGTTGTCCACAGTGATGAATTTGGCTCAGAATTCAATCTTCTAATTAAAGCGATTCAGGTTTAATTAGTCAAATGATTGTTACTGACAAACCAATCTCAGCCTCACCTGATTTGTTAGGTATCTAATTCATTATTTTAATGGTGCTATTTCGAATTTCCCCTCATTCCTTCCTATTATGGTTAAGTATCTTTATAATGTACATATTGTAAATATCTTTTAATGTATTATATTCATGTATCTATGCAAATATTGATATTTAAGTGCCAATAATAAAGGATTGAGTGTGAATTGTGCGTCGATTCGTTATTTGAAAGGTTGATATTCCCCTCACAAAATGAGTGACAGAGTTATATTGCAGGGAAAAAAGTTCTGTTGCTCAGTCGATAAGAAATACATTTTTTCGTGGGGGTTCAGAGGACAGAAAATCATCCATCTAAAGGTGAAACTCCGAGGGATTTTCATACTGAGAAATTGCTGATTCAAACAGCGCACGATTTCGAGGTAATTTACAATATTTTATGGTCAGTAATTTGTTATTCGGTTCTGACTCTGGGTCATCCCAGAAACTATGAAGTAGGACAATTTCCATGATTTTTACAATGATTCATTGACCCGTGAAAGGATTGTAGGAAACAACATCATCTCTCTCATCATGAAAGGCTGAAACGCACAACTGGCGGGTTCCCCAGGTCAATGAACAAAGGGTCCCCCCCCCCCCGGAGATCCAAAAATAGGCAATAGTATTGCATTTGTCTGGGCGATGCCCAGCCTTACTGTCCAATGGTTAATAAGTTTTCGGCAGGATATCTTGATTTTCAAGAGTAACACCCCCCCCCCCCCCCCAAATTTCAAGGGGTTACTCAAGGCAAAGTTCGAACATGGACGTCTTTGGCGTGCAAAAACTGTTCAAAAAGCAAAATCGCTCAAAAACATTGATTTGGCCATCTATACGCAATAGAAAGTATGGGGAATTTGCGTCAATTGCCTATTCCGATTATCATCCCCTTGTTGTATAGTACCAGCAATATTCAGTTAACAAATTTACTTGAAAAAACTTCAAAAACGCGGAGCGCAAATTGAAATAAGTGCAGTGTTAATGTTTCAAGGCTAAAACATCAACTGTCACCAACCCACAACCCGTGAAAATAGCCCCAAGAAGCAAAATCCCACAAAAAAAAACCCACTAGCCAAATTCCAGGTTTTGACCCATAGAGCTTCGTAAGGTACATAAACTGCGTTGAATTGAAACCCCATTTCTTCAATCTTATGTCAAAATCAACTTCGAATTCGGTTTCCTCGACCCAAAGATCATGGAAACGATATCTCGGAAGAAAGATTTCGCTCAACCTACAAAATACCGACTTGGCCCCATTTGTTGCCTTTATAACACTTGAAATAATCTTATTTGGTTTAGTTCCAATCTGGTACCACCAAGTACCCATTTAAAAGTAACATTCTTGTTCCACCCCTACTTCTTGGTTAGGTAGGTATACATTTTTGGAAATCTTAAATAACCCATGTGTAGGGCTGTTTGCTCTACCAACGGGAAGATCAGGGATGAAATGAGAAGGCAGTCCTTTTAACTTCGATGGCTGATATATATTTACATATGATCGTGCGCGTTATGAAATGTCGATGTGTACAGGTTAATGAATAGATGAACGATTGTAGAAAAATACAGGTTTACGTATAGTGAATGCACTTGAACACACGAGGGGTTACTACACTGAGGAGACTTGAGTCACTTGAAACAGAGTAGGTCGGGTACAAACAGTTATCAGTTAGATCGAAAGTGATGCGTTTGAACGTGATGCGAGTGAATGCGTTGGTTGACAGATCGTTGGTTGACTGAACCGCGTTGGTTGACTCAACCGCGTTGACTGAACGAAGTTTGTAGACTGAACGATGACTGAACGGTGGACTGTACGCATTTGGCAGTGCTCAGGGATTTTATAACCTAGGTAGAGGGGAGCAGACGTTTTGGAACTCTTGTGAAAACACAATAAACCGCGAGAGGGGGTAACTTGGAGGGATGGAATGGAAGAGCGAAATCAGTTATGATACAATGACCTTAGGTCGTTGCCACAGGGGGTCAACGTTATAAGTACACAGGTGTAGGGATAACTAACCAGGTGTAGGGTCTACCAGGTAAGCCAACGGGGCGTGATGTTCAACAACCTCAAGGTGGTTGAACTGGCAGTGGATGGGCATTTTATGAGGAAGCGTATTTTATTTAATTAGTTTTTCGCGGTGTGAGGTTGCGGCCGAACATGGTTCGGGGGCCAGGGAAGGATTACGGAAGTCACAAGGGGTATGGTAATGGGCATAGCTTGGTCAAAGGCCGTTTTTTAGTGCCAGAGGCGGTGTCAACTTCCGCGACCCGTGGCACTTGATCTGTACCAAGATGCAATTTTGTAATGCGGCCTAAGGGCCTTCGAAAATGTGGTAAGTCGTCGTCCATGATGAGGACGACCTCCCCAACGGCGGGGGGATTCAGTGAACGCTGTATGAGGAAGTGACCAGGAGTAAGAATTTGTAGGTCGGCTGGGGATGAGGAGAGTGGGGCCTAGAATTTAGGATCCCTTCGGTTTTTGCGATTATTGGAGAGAGTTCGATAAAGTACAACACGCTGTGGGAAGTACGGAATTTTCAGGGATTAATGAGAGAGTTCGATAAAGTACAACACGCTGTGAGAAGTACGGAAATGTCAGGGATTAATGAGAGAGTTCGATAGAATACAACACGCTGTGGGAAGTACGGAATTTTCAGGGACTAATGAGAGAGTTCGATAAAGTACAACACGCTGTGGGAAGTACGGAACTTTCAGGGATTAATGGGAGTTCGATAGAATACAACACGCTGTGGGAAGTACGGAATTTTCAGGGGTTAATGAGAGAGTTCGATAAAGTACAACACGCTGTGGGAAGTACGGAACTTTCAGGGATTAATGGGAGTTCGATAAAGTACAACACGCTGTGGGAAGTACGGAATTTTCAGGGATTAATGGGAGTTCGATAAAGTACAACACGCTGTGGGAAGTACGGAATTTTCAGGGGTTAATGAGAGAGTTCGATGGATTACAACACGCTGTGGGAAGTACGGAATTTTCAGGGGTTAATGAGAGAGTTCGATGGATTACAACACGCTGTGGGAAGTACGGAATTTTCAGGGAACGATTTTATTAATGAGAGAGTTTGATTAACGTCTTGAGTTTGATTAGTTTGAGTTTTATTAAAGGAAAGATTATTCGATAATGAGGGCTCCGTCCAGTCTAGTTATCATGCATTGAGAGCGATATGATCATCGAAGCGTTGGTCTTTAAAGTTGTGAAAAGTCAAAAACGGGGATGGTTGTGATGAGCACTGCCAGTGTTTTCAAATCACTATAAGTATTCGAACTAAAATCTGACTGAGAACTGTTTGTACTTACAGTACGCGACGGTGGGGGCAGAGAGGCGGCGCGTTCGTTGAGGAGCTTTTTCCAGGCAGTGAGGTGTTTGAGTAGACGGCCCGTGATGACTTCGACGATCTCAGGGGACTTTTCAGTTTTCAGTAAGTCCTTGGTGAGGGGTCGGACTTCCGTGCTGGTGGTTTGGTAGTCGGAGCACCATGACGAATAGACATTTTGTTTCGATGTGGGAGAGCAGTTGGATGATGACGGATGATGTGGGATAAGTTGCATCAAGAGTTGACTTCGATTTCACTGTCAACCCTTGCCTGATTCATGCCCGGGTTTCGGCACCAAAATGTAGGGCTGTTTGCTCTACCAACGGGAAGATCAGGGATGAAATGAGAAGGCAGTCCTTTTAACTTCGATGGCTGATATATATTTACATATGATCGTGCGCGTTATGAAATGTCGATGTGTACAGGTTAATGAATAGATGAACGATTGTAGAAAAATACAGGTTTACGTATAGTGAATGCACTTGAACACACGAGGGGTTACTACACTGAGGAGACTTGAGTCACTTGAAACAGAGTAGGTCGGGTACAAACAGTTATCAGTTAGATCGAAAGTGATGCGTTTGAACGTGATGCGAGTGAATGCGTTGGTTGACAGATCGTTGGTTGACTGAACCGCGTTGGTTGAATCAACCGCGTTGGTTGAGTCAACCGCGTTGGTTGACTCAACCGCGTTGACTGAACGAAGTTTGTAGACTGAACGATGACTGAACGGTGGACTGTACGCATTTGGCAGTGCTCAGGGATTTTATAACCTAGGTAGAGGGGAGCAGACGTTTTGGAACTCTTGTGAAAACACAATAAACCGCGAGAGGGGGTAACTTGGAGGGATGGAATGGAAGAGCGAAATCAGTTATGATACAATGACCTTAGGTCGTTGCCACAGGGGGTCAACGTTATAAGTACACAGGTGTAGGGATAACTAACCAGGTGTAGGGTCTACCAGGTAAGCCAACGGGACGTGATGTTCAACAACCTCAAGGTGGTTGAACTGGCAGTGGATGGGCATTTTATGAGGAAGCGTATTTTATTTAATTAGTTTTTCGCGGTGTGAGGTTGCGGCCGAACACCATGAATCATGAAGGACATCCTGAAATGTAGTTGGAAAATTGACAAGACCATCATTGAGATAGTAGCCGTACAACAAACAGAAAGTCGTTGGAAATTCAGGAAAGAATCATTCAACATTTTCTAAATTAAATTCAGAAGAAACGAAATAACACACACTCCTACGTAGGTATCCACTGCCTTAAAAAGAACAAAATACTATAGTTTTCATAATTTTTTAAGAACATTATCAAATATACTGATATACGCACAATGAAACACTTAATAAACATATTAAAGACACTAATAAATTAGAAGCTAATTTCTGCTGATGAACACTTGAACGCGGCATGAGCTGAAACCTCGTACAATGGGCATGTGGGGGAGGTGTGAATACTTGAAAAACGCTTGTTTAAATAATCACGTTATGTATTTACAAATAAATCATTTAAGTATATTATTGCGATCAACGTCGAAATAAAAGTTAATAAACAGCATAAATGATCAGAACAAAAACGGTGGCGACAATGGGTGCTGTATCCAATGGGTCTGCACCCTGAGCGGTTGGAAAAGAAGAAATACGGAGGTATCTATGTAGGTACCTAGTGTTACAAGTTTTATCTTGTGTGGTAATAATCAAATTTAACTATCGTGGCGATAGGTATTATTGAAGGCACGGTGAATTTTACATCTATAAGGCAAGAGAACAGTATGGTGTTCGATACAAGCAGGCGTTTGTAGGGAGAAGCACCTATAAAAGACGATTTAAAACAGGGTTTTGGGTACCTATTATACAAAAATATAAATATTCACGGCATTACAATACGTAGATATGAACTCGGATATGTATTGGGAATAAGTAAACGGAGAGGGATAAATAAGTACGGGGTACAAATCGTGACATGGTAGGAGAGATTTTGCACTCTTCCTGAGACGTTGGTCGTATGGATAGAGACCTACTGCGCATGCGCTTGGAACTTGTTAAAAACACCATTGAGCTAGTTTTCAACGAGAAAATGGTAGTAATACGAGTCAGGTGACAGCTGTTAATTCGTATTTTAGTTACTACATTCTTACAATTGATCAAACTCATCATGTTGTGAGTTGCCATTTATCAGTAGTACGCAGGCGAATAAACCTACTCAGAAACCACACATAAAAATCACAGTGAGTATCTACCTAGTTGTCAAAAGTACGTCAACTGCCACTAAAGCTGCTGCGACACCGCCACAGACTTGAGTCACCGGACTGGCGAACTCCAACAGGCCAATTTGTTCTTTGAAGCCACAGAGGTATGATGACGATATTAAAGCCATTCTTTGTGATTTAGAATCAGATTCTTATGATGAAATAGTGAGTTGTGTTCTTTCTATACAAGTCGTGGATTACACCATATCGAGGGTCTCACGGTAACTTCCCACATCGTCCTTTGGGCGACTTTTCAGCAGAGCCAAAAAACCATCTGCCATTGACAGTGTTTACTGAGTAATTCAGTGAAATAAATCGTGAGATTTAGTGTTAGCTAACTTAGGTACCTAACTTATACTTAGTTAGATCGATCCGCCGGGAGAAGACGCATCGAATGGTATGCTTAACTCATTTTGGCCAAAAGTGACGATGTGTGGTGTTGCCGTGAGACCCTCGATATGTTGCCGAGCGTGCTCAATACGGTGAATTTCATAACCTGTTCACCAAATTGATGTTTAATTTCAAAATTATTTTTGGATGAAATGAGAGCAACTGTTTCACTCTGCAAATGAGAACTAGAACTAGGGACTGAGTTGGATGAGTCGAGGGGTGTTAGGGAAGCATAAAATGAGGTAGAGGAGGAACCCATCAGCGACAGATTCAAAACGGAGTCCTGTGGCCGACACAAGTCAAGTCAGGTCAGGATCTGTGGCGATGTCACCGCAGCTTAAATGTAAAAGGAGGCTGGCCGGCAAGTGGTGTTGTGCACCACCACTAGCGCTCCTCGCAGCCGAACGGTCAAACTCTCCCTCTTGTCTGTTTATCTCGAATGTTTTTCTGGAGTTTCATCTGACACCAGTCCATATCCGCTAAAAGGGCCAAGTTGCCTCAAGCTCCGCTGTGATGGTGGAAATTCGTCAAGTTAGTTTATGCGCCCATTAAAAGTATATGAGGAGTTCTCTCTGTCCAACTAATCTATATGATGTGATCTGTTGTTTTGGGGATGGTTTTTTACTTTTGAGTGCTTGGCAACTGATGATTGATCATTTATTAACGAACAATATGTCACATGAAAACTCCATCATTGTTCCATAGTTATGATCAATTAACCATAGAATACTGATACTGACTGCAATTTACTTAAGGAACAGACAAGGGTTGGCCGCGAGGAGCGCTAGTGGTGATGCGCAATTTTAACCGCTCGCGGCCGTTGCGTCACAAAACAATAATTACATTAAAATTTCCTTACGTCGTCAACAATCTGATCTGGCAGAAAACCACTTCCCATAAAAATCGCCCAACCGTTAGGCACTGCTTTCAGTTACCACATGGTACCCTAAAATCCATCCAACGAAAATCCAACAATGACTGCTATACAACACACCAGAGATTACAATCGATTAAGAGGTTATTGGCTGGTTTGACAAACTCAAAACAGTTGTAGGTTTGGACCAACTCCTTCATAGAACACCTGATTTTCACAAGCTTCAATTCATAAATCTACTCAACTTCGACTAATTACAACTATTCGACATTATTCAACATTCATAAATTCAATACATTCTTTGAATATCTACGCTGTATCCAGTATGGCAATTCCTTGTTTGTGGCACTGGGTGCAATATGTGGAGGAAATAGAAACTGTTCAGAACGTTCCAAACGCGTCTCTCATAGTGAAAATAAATATATTTCATTCAACTTCTGCCAACCAAAGGAACTAAAGAAATTAATAATTGGGATCCAAGTAAGAAAAATTGCTTAAACTAGTAGATAATTAATATTAACACTTTTGATGCCATCTACAAATTTCAATACTAAATACCTCACTATCTCTGCTTTGTGCATTTAGATTACATGATACTCGATGAGAAGGACCTTTAATATCTTCTATAAACATAAACCTTCCCATGGTGGTGGTATTTGTCCAAAACGAATGTTAATGTCACATCATGAGTCAATCATCACATCACGTACGAAGTGTGGAGTTTCAGATGATTTGGGTCAGATGTGGTTGGCATCCACTGATGCCCAACTTGACCACAGCATCAACTGGAAACTCTCTAGTAACATCGCAGGAATGAGGGTACCGCTGATTTACTTCAGTTATTCTGTAGTTGTCCGAATAATTTCATACGTTATCACAATGCTACTCTCTAATTTGAAAATATCACAAAAACTCTAAGACCTTAAGGCTGAGGCATTTACATTACAACAACAAACCTCGTTACGATAAGTCATCAACATCAACCTTTCTTTGAATTCAGTTAACCAAAACTTCATTTTTTAACTCGGCCTTAATAAAACCTTTCTGTTTATAAGTGAACACCACAGTAAATTTCAGTCGTGTTAATATCAATCGACATCGCGAATTATTGCCATGGGGTTTTACTTACATTACAAATATAATTAAATTGCTTTTATACGAATATTTATAGAAACTCTTGAAGCGATCCTAGTAAAAATATCTACGTGACCAAAACAGTGTATTTTTTTCCGGTGTTTCTTTTTGCAAGGCAACAGATAGAAAAGGCAATTCAAATAATCCATCGCCGTGAACTAAGTAGGTACTATAATAACAATAAGAGGTACTAAACAATGTCATGATAGTTACACTGATCGTATGGGTCCGGATATAATGAACTGGATATAATGCCGTTCGAAGTTTAGGAAATGTACGTAAAGCTCTTCTATTGATCCCATTTTAATAAAGCCCTAATAAATTCTTGGTACTCGAGCGAAAAATGACTACACCCAAATCCTGAGGTGGTTCTTGCTTCTTACAATGTTACTTGACAAAATATTATACGATTACAATTATTAAATTTAAGTATTACTTCAAATACGTAGTGTTTTTCGTGATATTTTTCTGTAACTTGGACCATCAAAACAGTAATTATGTTTTTTTTTAACTCCTAAAGTGCTCATGGAGAGAGTGGGGGACAGTGAGACAAACGGTTTAAAAACTGGAGTACGCCAGCGCTCCTGGACAGGGTTTACTTCTTGTTATCACTGATAATCCTGTCAATTGCACAGTCGGCTGCAGGGAAAGTTGAAGGTGAAACTGAGTCAAGTTAAGCAAATCGCGTTATTGTCCAACTTTTTTGGACCTAGTTAATGAGGCTTCATACTCTGTCCTGCCTCAAGTGCAATGTTCACGCAAATGAAGTGTTTACGACACCCCCCCCCCCCCCCCTTGTGTGGATCTGGCCTTTTCGATGGTGAAGTCCGAAATTCAAAATTCGAACCAGAAGTGGGGGAAATTCTGACCATAAACATACGAAAATTGGTCAATGTTAGGGTAAAACGCCTCGACGACACGCTGTTAAGGTAAAACGCCTCAACTCAGGGATGAGAATGCCTCAAAACTTATTTATTTTCGCGCAAATTTGATGGTTCCCCCTGGAATTTTACTAAGCAACACCACTGGTCAAGGGTACGTTCAAGGAACCAGGATTTTCAATTTAGAAGAGACGAGTACGACTATAAATGCTACATATCAGCAAAGGTCATTTCAGAAAGAGGAACTAAACAGGATTCAATTGTCACGAGTGGAGAAAACTGCACTCTGCTGATGGGAACTGCTCACCTCCAGTTATGGTATTTCCCAGAAGAAATTTCAAGCATTGGATGACAAATTCAAGCACCTCTGGGGACATTGGGACTGGCAACTATTCATTATGTTTTCACTTTGAACTTTAAATTTTTTACGAATAAACAAATTCTTAGCGTTTCTACTTGGTAATTTTTCACTGTTACGTTACTGTCTCACTGTTCCCTAGGGTCGTCTCGTTCTTACTCAGGGGTGGGGAAGAGTGAGACAAATGACGTTGATAACGATCTTATTTATCTACGTATTCCGTCCAATTAACGTTTTTTAGAAACGTAAATAGTTGTTGAAGATACCCTGAAAATTTCATCTCTGCATAAGCTGTTTTGACGGATTTACGGCGTGTTGAACGGAAAGTGTCTCACTGTTCCCTACTCTCCCCTACTTGAAAACGATCACTGGATTTAGTTTGAAGATTGAGGGGCCTGCATCAACAAGGGGTTAACTCAATTTTTTCAATCATAGCGTCAACTCCTGGAAATAGCTTCATGTTGCTCCAAAAACCGAAGCAGCCAACTCCATCTAGCGGATTTCTTGATAACTATCAATTGAAGGAAAATCCTTGTTGCACCAAAAGATCGATTTTTTTTTCTCGAAGAAACGTCAGTTAGCTCATTTTGCTCAAAAATTGGAGTTAACACGTTCTTGCTGCAAACCTCTCAATTGAAGTTGTATTAACAATCACTATCACCAAGGTGGAATGTTTGAAAGGACGGTACGTATGTACATCGGCGATCTAGACTTTACAAACTTGACGTACTATTACTGGGCTACAAAGTGTAGCGGTACTTTCAAATCTTAACTCTACTGATCAGACGTAATCATATAAACAGACAGAGGTGAAATCAAACAGAAACAACTAACCGAAACAGAGGTTAAGACTACAAAATCGCCAGTTAACTCGATTTTTCTCAATAGCGAGTACTTTGCACTAAACTTGAGTTTTCTGCAAGTTTGACAATACACTTGAGTCCCACGTGGCATCATTTTCGGTTCAAAATCGGGTTAACTAGTTCTTCCCTTTTCAGCCTTCAGTGCGAGGAAATTGACGCCTGCAGCAAAACTGTCAAAGGGCCGATCAACGACACATCCAACAGCTGAGGAGTCAAGTCTTTAACTCCACATCATGGCGTAATTTTAATTTTGCCTTTCAAATTTCAAACGTATATGTACGTTGTACCAGTACATAGAGCTAGAAAGTTTCAGAAAACTCACTTCTTGTAGGATATTGGTACATCACGAGTTTCAATCAGGATACCAAAAATTAACTATACCTATACATCAAACTATATAGAGATACGTAGGTCAACAAGTTATGGTGGTTGTATGGAGTCGTATGTGGTGAGGCAGTACAAATTAGCTCAAAGAGTGGAGATTCCTATGATATAAAAGAACCTAGGTACAACATCCATATCACCAATATACATTGCGAGTATCAATAACCCCATGTACATTAAAAATTGACATTAGCAGTTTTTGAGGGTGCTCCCTCAGATGTTGGGATCCACAGGGACTTTCCTAATGATGGCAAAATGTAGTTATTCCAAAGCGAAGTGTCCTTTTATTGGATCAAATGCCTTCTGATGAGTGGCGTTCATGGCTGATACGTAGCCCCAGGCGGCCATAGCCATTTTGCAGCTTTCCTGAATATATCTGACTTCTCCGTGAGTCAGTTCTCCTCGCCAATGGAAAGGAGCTGACTTTGAGTTGCGGTAGGTGCTCGAGACGCCGCCGATGTTGTGAACGGTGTGGGTGTCGAGGAATCTGCGAACTTCCGGGACGAACTCCCTCCCGAAGAATTGGAGGATCTTCTTGGCGCCTTCGTACGGGTTGATGGAGATGTCCTCGTATCGGACAGCCCTGAAAAAGTGGATTGGGATATTAGAATCTGCGTCATTTTGTTCGACTTTCATGACATTTTGGTCATTTAGGTCAAGACTGGTGAAGTAAGGGAAGGCTGGGAGAGTCTGAAGATCCTGTGAGCGGAAAATTAAGTTGCCCTGATGTGCTCACCAATTTGGATTCAGAGAACGCCTCTCCACAATAGGTCAAGTTCACCGAATCACTAACATAATCAAAAATCAAGACATTGTGACAAAGATGGTTTTTTTCCCTGTACCCTTTAAGTGAGTTCCAGCAAGTATTAATTTAATTTCAAGTTGTAGCAAACCTGAACGTGTCTGGGAATTTCTTCTTGAGCCTGAGAGCAGCTGAAAAGTCAGCAATGAGATCAGCACAGAGAACTCTCGAGTCCCAACAATCCTTATTCCCAGGACACCAGCCCCTGTGCTTCCTCGACTGCATCGTACCGCGTGGATCACGCACCACGAACAACACTTTTATCCCAAGCCTGAAATCAAACACACAGCGGGGAAAATATGAGCCAAACATTTTAACAGAAGGTTACAGAGCAAAATTTTCGAGGATTATAAACATGCTTATTACAAATACAGAATTCAATTGTTTAGAATGAACGAAGAGCTTACGATGGGTCCTGTAGCAGTTTTTCGATCAAATTGAGGCGAACTCTGACGATTTTCATTGACTGGAACGGGAAGAGGGAGCAGAATTTCTTGAGGAACTGGGGATGGTAACACAGGTGGGGATAAGCAACACACTTCTCCCAAAGCCTCCTGTTGTGGGCGAACAGCTCCTTGTGATCCACCCCGTAGGACAAGTAGTTATCTGCAAGAAATTTTGGAAATCTTAGAGGTACCATAATGTAACATTTTGGAAGAGAAAGGGCTGACCTAAAAAATCATGGTACCCGGTTTTGCCCTTTTTCGCCCTTAGTCTGCCCACAAAATCAAGGTGAATTGAGCGGGTGAAGAACTCGTAGTCTGATTTTCCTAGAGGAGCAAGTGCGAACCCCACGTCTGAAACTACCTTCTTTTTTCCAGTTCGTCTTTTTTTGTGATTATTACTCGCCATCTTCAATTTATTTTTGTATTATTAATTTATTTTTGTCTATATTTTCCGTGCGTATAAATTCTCTCTCTACCTAGTAACCTTGCCACTGCCTTGTATCCAATACTACGAGACAAGGATTCTATTTAGAGGACTGTTTAGTGGCAGGAGTGAATCTAGTGGTTCTGTCTTCAAACTGACAAGAGGAGGTATGTTATTGGCTTACCGGTTTGTGTAAAACGGGCAAAAAATAGTGGAAATTTCGCTTCCAACGTTCCCTAGTTATAGACATATCGAGGGTCCCACAACAACTTCCCACATCGTCATTTGGGCGACTTTTCAGCAGAGTCAAAAAACCATCTGCCAATGACTGTGTTTACTGAGTAATTCAGTGAAATAAATGGTGAGATTTAGTGTTACCTAACTTATACTTAGTTAGATCGATCCACCGGGTGAAGACTCTTCGAATGGTATGCATAACTCATATTGGGCAAAAGTGACAATGTGGGGTGTTGCTGTGAGACCCTCGATTTATGAATGTGGCATTGATAGGGAAATAGAGGACCAACTAAGCGAATTCAATTGTTATTAATCATCAACATAGAGCACCTGTGACGGTTCTCGAGGTTTTGATAAGGATCCTCCTTTCACGAAGGAACATTACAAGATGACGTTTCCCAGCTTACAAGGGATGGACGTATCCGTGTCAGCAGAGACGCTCTCGTCTCTGTATGAAAAACTCGAGGACCGTCATATGCTTAGATGGAAATGCTAACCCATGTCCTCATCCGCGACATCGTAGTTGCACGTCATGAGGTGTTTGAGGTGATCAAGGGCTGACTGCGATTGGGGCGGCCCTCTGATCTGAACGATGCCGCGGTGAAGAAGCGGCTCGTAGTGGTAGAAGTTTCCCGGGACTGAGTCGAGGATGTCCCCGAGGAAGGTCGAGCCCGATCGCCATGTCGTCACTATGATACTTCGGATAGGTCTGCCGCCCTTCTCTGGCACCAGCTCATCCAGGTTTCTAGGATCACAATCACAATAGTTAAATCGACATTTAAGTGCGTTAGATCAGTCAGTATGTTAAGGTAAAATATTTTTAGCGTCAGTTGTGAAGAAGTGCCATTTGGAAGTGATTTTCATTGTGGTAATGGCGAGGGGTGTCCAAGTGTCCACCTCTCAGAGCACAACAATCGTCAGGAATTCACAAAGCCTCCCTTCACCTATCGACGACTTCCCCAGTAAGTATTCTTGTTGAGCTCAGTCGCTCTGTTCTGGGTCACCAGCATCCCATTGCGCTTCTCAGTCATTACCTATTTTTGGAACTCTTGACCAATCAAACCCATCATCAGCATTGGACATACTTCCCCATCTCATCTCATCCACCGTCGGACAATTTTCCCTCGCAGATAGTGTTTACGCCAACAGATAGGTAGTATGTATAATTTTATTTGCTGTAAGATAAGAAGAACTGTGAAAACCGATTTGATGTGAAAGTGAACTGTGCCCTGACACTTGAAGGCTCATCCTCTACAGCGTCGCACAGTGGGAAAATCAGCGATTTTAGCGCGAAAAAAGTCAAATGGGCAATTCCATTGTGTCCGAAAATTTACAATAGGACAGTATTTTTCGGTCAAGGGACGTGTGAAGATTACGAAAATAGCATGAGTTGATCAGTTTTTTCGTTAAGTTTGGTAGGAAATGCAATCAAACTAGTACTTGTTCGTACTACGCGCGCTCAAACCTTGACGTCATCGGACACCTCAAACGAGGATGGATAGTTAGTTTTAGTATCCACGATGTTTCAAGAAAAATGATCCATTCGCGTCACTCCATCTTTGCGTCACTCCAGCATTCTCTATTCTGCATTATCGCTTGATTATCGCCGTTCGCCATAACAAATTGATTTTCATCTCTTTCATCTCTCTTTTTTTATTTTTCATCCGAGTGCCCTGTGTTAAGAAATTAAATGGCATCCAGCTCTAGTGTGAAAAAGCCGAGGCAAAATACTATCGAAGACGGATTTGAACCTGGTAACACAACCTTCGCTGGTAGGCGCTCTGGTAACAAGGATTGAACCTTCCGCACGCCACAGGAATCCGTGGATGCTTTATGCAGGGATTGCTTCATAATCTAGTATCCATAATGATGAAGTTTTTGACGTCACACCCCGGTCACTCGCCCGCCTGTTTTTCAAACTACCAATTTTCTTTTATTTTCCTAAATTTTTGTGAACAATTTCTTAGCAAATGGACCCGATTTTCGCAAACATTAGACAAGGTACTTTGGAAAAAAAAAAATTAAAAAAATTGACTGGAATTGCCCATTTCGGAAGTGCCATTTGAGAAGGTGTTGTTGGGGACTTTGACCTGAAAAAGTGGAGCTCAAATATTGACATGGGTGGGACGGAGCTAGACATGTTTCATCCAGACAGCCTTGATTACGGTTTATCTTACATCACTCCTCGTGGATCGGCCAGTCAGTTCATTTTTTGTGTTACAATTTTAATGAATATGACGACTTTGGGAGAAGGTAAGTAAATGATTTCCGTAGTTTTTTTTATCCTCAAAGCCTGTGAATCGATTATCAACATTTAAATCAAATTTCAAGGCTTATTCGTCGGAATATTTTGATATTTAAAATAATGCACACGATTGCACACGGACTTGCCTTTATTTTGTTTCAAATGTTATTACGAGCTCCCAAAATGGCCCCGAGAAACCCCGTTAATAGATGTGGTTTAAATTTTTGTAAAGGAAATTCCGGTACCGTGAAGCACGAATTACTATTTTTTCAATGGCGGAAGGTGAAAGGTGCAACGCGAACCACCGCTGCAGAAGAACAGTTCTGAGAACGTTCCTGGAAGGCAGATTCACCAAAAGAATTAATGTGGAAGCGGTTAATGGTGAGTTAGATAAATTTCTCAAAAGCGCAAAAGTACGATGGCAGCGCTCATCCAAACATAATATGTTTGGCCATAAATTGCCTATATTATAGGCAATTTTAAAATTAAAAATAGTGTTTGGCTCAATAAAGACTTTATCGTTCCATTTTTAGACACATTTCGTACTATTGGGCGGCCAAAAAATCATTCAATGAATGTAGTGATAGAGCTAAGCTACTTAAATCGAAAAACCTGGTGGAGAATCGCACTCTCGATGAGCTAGCTTTTGCTACGAGAACGCGGTTGAACATAGCAGGCAAAAGAAATGCTGCTCGAGTCGTTCATGAAGTTGCATGTCCGACTCCATGTTGCATGTCTCCTAAGCGGGCCAAAACATACTCGTATAAGCGTGTATGTAGTTCACTTAAATCACCCGTGAAAATCCGGCCACATAAACTATCTGGGTGTGAAGCTCTCTCTCTAGTGATGCTAACCTTAGCAAACATCAATATAATCTAACTAGATTATCAGCTAAGTCAAATAATGCTGATATTTTCCCTACATGGAAGAATATACTGGCAGCGAAAACACGGTGTTACCCAAAAGAAGAATCCATAAAAGTTACAGAAACTTGTGCAGAAGTAGCTTTACAAGATATTTTAGATATTACTGTAACCCGAATTTGTGAGAATCGAAAATCCGTTTTGAATGCCCTTCCGAACGGTGATAAGAGGTTTGTGTTGGTGAGTAAATACGGGTGTGATGGAAGCTCTGGCCAGAGTAACTATAAGTAGCAGTTCTCAGAAGAAAATACCACTGATTCGTCTATATTCATGGTTGGAATAGTGCCTCTCCAACTGAAGTGTACCTACTTTAATCACAGAAAAAAAGGAAGTTGTAGTCTGGCAGAACCCAGTCCCTTCATCAAGTGTGAAGAGAAACTTGTCTCATAAAAAGGCACTTCCTCGCGAGGTACTGATTTTATTAAATGAACCCACCCTCATTGTTTCAGGAAGTTCATCTGATGAATCTGATTGTAAGCAATAATATATTATAAATAATAATAAATAATACAATAATGATAATAAATAGTAGGTACTACAAATAAATAATACACTCAAGTATTGAAAAACAAATGATTATTTTTCATTTTAGAAAATAAATATATTAATTTCTGTTAATGATTTGATGGTTTCCTTTCATTAACATCCGAACAAATTCATTTCAGCCGAAAAATTGACGAAAATTTTCAATTTGTACTTTTTTCGCGATAAAATCGCTAAATTGCCCAAAGGCTCAAAGGTTGGGCCTGTCAACACGATAGTGAATCAAACGGTTGAAATACAGCTCAATTTTCATACTAAGGAGCTGTTTGGAACATCATAATATCATAATATTATTATGGTTTTAATGATGTTGAGTTTTTTGTTCTGAGGTACCTTTCGTGCTACGGAAATGAAGGTAATTTCGAATGTTTGTTGGTAGGCTTTTATAGGAAAATTATTGCCGACGTAGTATTGAAAACCCCAGAATTATATCGGTACATTTTATTTGAAATTAATTCATCATCTCTATCATTCAGGTTCTGCACGAAAGAACCCAGTCGATTCCAACAGCCGGATATCGTATTAATTAATCATAATTAATAATAATTATTATTAATAATAAATACAAATTATTAATACCTAACAATAAATTATAATAATTTTCACTAGGTACTTACTTGATAAAATCGGTAATAATTCATAATAATAATTAATCCAACATTTAGGATCTAGACATTTAGACCTAGTGAACTAGACAGAAGGGTGATCTGTACAAAGAAGATAATGAACCATTGTGTCAAGAATTTGCAGAGTTGTTTTTATTCGATTTTCTGGAACTTTTTTTCTTTGGGCGATTCCAATGGTTCATTATCGAAGATAATAAACCAAAAATCCAGTCATGCAGCATGGCTATAAGAGCAAATTTTCGAAGAAATAATCTGTATAGGTAAATGTTTTTGTTAAAGAACATGATGTCCATGTATCAACTGCGTTTATTCATCTTCTGAGTGCCGCCCGCGACCGCTCGAGGGAGTATAAATTGAGTTTTAATTTTGGCATAAAATGCCGCCCGCGACCGCTCGAGGGAGTAAAAATTGAGTTTTAATTTCGGCATAAAATGCCGCCCGCGACCGCTCGAGGGAGTAAAAATTGAGTTTTAATTTCGGCATAAAATGCCGCCCGCGACCGCTCGAGGGAGTAAAAATTGAGTTTTAATTTCGGCATAAAATGCCGTCCGCGACCGCTCGAGGGAGTAAAAATTGAGTTTTAATTTCGGCATAAAATGCCGCCCGCGACCGCTCGAGGGAGTATTGTATTGTATTCCTTTATTGGCAAAATAGTTAAGTATATAATTCAATCGGTATCATTTTCACAACTTATTGCCCACCGAAGAATAAGTTCAAGAGAACTTGTGCTCTTCGGAGGAGTTCATCTATCAATGTTATAACAGCAGCACACAGGTGATGCAATAACCTAAGACATAAACGTTAATTAACAATAACAAAAATTTATCATAGTAACAATGTAAAGAACAAGACAATACAAAAATTAAATAATTGAGTAAAAATTGAGTTTTAATTTCGGCATAAAATGCCGCCCGCGACCGCTCGAGGGAGTAAAAATTGAGTTTTAATTTCGGCATAAAATGCCGCCCGCGACCGCTCGAGGGAGTAAAAATTGAGTTTTAATTTCGGCATAAAATGCCGCCCGCGACCGCTCGAAGGTGTAGAAATTGAGTTTGAATTGGGCATAAAATGCCGCCCGCGACCGCTCGAGGGAGTAAAAATTGAGTTTGAATTGGGCATAAAATGCCGCCCGCGACCGCTCGAGGGAGTAAAAATTGAGTTTGAATTGGGCATACAATGCCACCCGCGACCGCTCGAAGGTGTAAAAAATTGAGTTTAAATTGGGCATAAAATGCCGCCCGCGACCGCTCGAAGGTGTAAAAATTGAGTTTGAATTGGGCATAAAATGCCGCCCGCGACCGCTCGAAGGTGTAAAAATTGAGTTTGAATTGGGCATAAAATGCCGCCCGCGACCGCTTGAAGGTGTAGAAATTGAGTTTGAATTGGGCATAAAATGCCGCCCGCGACCGCTCGAAGGTGTAAAAATTGAGTTTGAATTGGGCATAAAATGCCGCCTGCGACCGCGACAAAATGTGTTATAAAACCAGTAAAATGGAGACATTTTACATACAATTATTTCCTCGAAAATTCGCTCTTATAGTCATGCTTCATGTCTGTGGATGTTTATTTTTATCATCTTATACCGTTTTATCTCCACTGATACCATAAAATCCTTAATAGCAGCGGATTTCGATTTCTTCGTTGGTAGCCTTTCTCGCCTCAGAACTAGCCTAGACATTTATCACCTTACTCAGTGAATTTTTTCTTCCGGCCTACAGTGCTTCGGGGTGTTTTTCATTTTTCACTTTTCATAGTAAACCTTTTGCTTTTTCTTTTTTGTATTACTTTGTAAAGTATCTTATTTAACTACACTGTATAGTACCTCATTGTGCGCTCTCTGTCGTTGTGCAACGACTAAACTTTGTAATTGGCGTGAGCCGTGTGTTAATAAATAAATAAATAAATAAATAGGTTGTTGAAACTAGGCCTTAGAAAAAAAGAAAGAAATTCAACTTTAGGTGACGACCTCAACATGGTCGAATGTCAAAATCTCTCGCCTGACTGTCGAGTAATTTGCACCTACATTCTAACTTTATCGTACGTTTCTATAATATTTATGTTCAGATCCGTAGGGTGGAGTGGTGTGGTGCATTCATAGAGTATGATAATGCAAAATAAGTATAACAATTCATACGATAACATGAGAACGGTTTTTTTTTCAGCAAGCTATGCATTTTGAACTGCAAGGCCGCATCTCCTATCTAATCCGGGTATTAATTGGCATCTTGTAATATTGGCCTCTGCCGTATTGAATAATGACTTGTAGGTTCTTACGAGCATCCCGTCCCGTAACTTACTTAGCTGAAATGTTGTATTGCCCATTGGGGAACCGGTATCGGTTTAGAGCCTTGGTAATGTTTTTTCTCTGTGTCAGGAGTACGTAGTCTATGTCGCTAGAGATATTTACAGCTTCCACAAGTTCATTGCTCGATAAACTCTGAAACCAAGAGAAAACAGCTCAAGTCATCGATCATCATGAATATGGTAAGTAGATGTGATCAATGTCGCCAATCAGACGTCTCCCATTGGCGAAGTACATGTAGTATTGATGAAAAATAAATAACACAGTGAACTTGTCCAGAGCGAGTTCAAGATGGTAGTTTGATCGGCAAATAATTTTTGAACCCCACTTCCGAACAAAATCACATTTCAGTCCTGATGATCAGGTTTCATACAGATTTCATTCCATTATCGTAGTATTGCATCGAAGTAAACTGTCCACTAAAATATTATTATGCCTGAGAATATTTAAAGAGAATATTATTCACCTGAATGGATCTTCCGACACCGAAGAACGCAGGCGTAGAAGGTAAAGTTGTGACGAAGTTTTGACTCACGAGAAACGAAATAAGGCACAAAATGGAGATCACACCGATGGCTATTGCCGACGCCTTTCTTTTTCTTCCATGTGCGACGCTGCTGTCCCGCAGCCGCATGTATCTGAAACATATTTTCCATGATAGACACCTTGTTATAACAACAACAGCAACATAACTTACTAGTTCAAAAGAGACTGAATAACTGGGTTTGGGAGACAGCATGTTTCACTAGTGTATTCTGGGGTGCAGACCCACAAACCGCTTTGCTGTACTGTCAACGATGAGGAGTATATTCGACTATGGGTCGTTTCTCTATGGAGTGGCCGCCCAGTCCATACTGTCGAAACTGGGTAGGGTACAATACGAAGTCCTAAGTTTGTCAGGACTCTCCTTTAACGAACACGTGGTGGATAGAGCAGCAGCAGCAAAGTTGATTATTTCAATGGCATATGGCTCCTTCTTTAGAATCTCAGCGGTTGTGTTGTACGGAGCAGAGATATAGGCTGATGCTATGAAACATGCCAAGTACAGGACCAGCTTGGAATTTGTACAGAGACGAGGTGCCCTCAGGATGTGCAGCTCATACCGAACTGTATCAGGCCCAGTGGCACAAGTAATTGCTGGGGTTATACCCATTGCACTTGAGGCCGAAGAGTGCACGAGGATTTACCTCAGAAAAAATGAGGACACGATTCAAACTGTAAAGCAAGAAGAAAGGCTTGAAACGATCACAAGATGGCAGGCTGCTTGGACAGCGGAGTCCCGAGGCCGTTGGATTGCACGCCTCGTACCCAATATAAGAGCATGGACTGAAAGAAGGCATGAGGATGTGACACAATTTCTGCCAGGACATGCCTATTTTCGCTCATACCTTGTCAAGATTGGCAAAATATATGATCCAACATGTAGCTGTTGTGCGACTGGATGTGACGACGTTTTCCACTCCTTCTTCGCCTGTGCTCGATGGGAGCAGAATCGAATGGGATTGAGGATTATCAAAGGAGAGCTCAACCCAGAAACCATTATTGGGAAGATGATTCAGAGCAAGGAAGCATGGGATGCAGTGTCGAATTTTGTAATCACCATTTTGGAGTATAAGGAGCTGAACAAGAGGTGGGAAGAAGAATGAAAATAGATTAGAATGAGAACTGAATGAGATGCCTATAGGCTAAGATATGGCCCCTGTCTAAGGATGTCCAGAATGTTACATCATGTGTTAAAATTTTTAAAATGTCTCTACATAATCGCCATTGAGGTCAATATATTTTTTGAAGCCTAGGGACCAGTTCTTGTATACCCTCGTCGTATACCTTCCGCTCCACAATTGATGCACGTTTTGATGGTTAATTTCGGCACTAACATGTACTGAGAGTAGGTTTGCTGAGAATACCAGTCACCTACCTCATCTTCCAGAGATGTGTGAGGCGCCGAGGTCGTCCTCCATGAGGCAGGGACGGAAAAACGGACGGAGTTTCGGTTCAGTCACAAATAGTTATCTTCAGTCCTGCAAAACAGAGAAACCACACGAGTGAAACTATAGATTTATAAGAAAAAAACATTAAGAGTTTGACAAAGCGCTGAAAATATTCAACATGTTTACGTGGCAATACTTCAGAGATCGCCGTCTGGTAACAATGAACGTCTACTCACTTGCAGTTTGTATCTATGCATTGTATGAAAAATGGTTAGAAACACTTGGAAACATCTCGTAACAAGTACTAGGGAATGGAAAAATGGGTCAGATTCATTTGGAGTGGAGTATAAAGTACCTAGTTTTTGAAATTTGAAAAATTTTGATAAATTCATATCTTGAAAAATTCAGATAAAACGGATGAACGTATTTAGTTCAAATTTAAAGAGAGTTGAATTTGTAGAACTTTTAAAGCCATCCGCAGCTTTGTACGACCAGCCGTTCGTTTACACTGGGGGGGTCAAAGTTGGAGCAGATCAAAAGTCATCAACGTGAGGGTGAATCATGCGGTAGCCTCTCGAGTAACGTTCATACTGGCCCTGCTGATTCGAACATGCGATGAATGGTTTGCTGAGTTTCCCCTGCAACCTGGAGAGGTTAGGCAATTACGCCCCCTCCCCACCCACCCGCAGAGGGATGTGCTGGTCTGCTTTCACACAGCTTCTGTGGAATCCAAAACACGGGAAGGAAATAACTTAGCAAACCATCACACTCGCACCTTCAAACAACACCTGGTATGCCAGGTTCCACCTGGCAGGGTGTTTTTGATAGAAAAAAAGGGGGCTGAAAGTAGTATGGAGCTCCAATCCAGGAATATCAACTGGAAAACTCCAAGGTATGGTTAACCTCCATCGTAATGGTACTACTGCAAATTTATTACTTGTGGAGAACTATGCTCCTACAAGCATGGATATTGGCAGGGGATAGAAAAAAAAACTGAAAATAGAAGATTACCTGATGAATTGTTATGAATTGTTGTACAGAGGAATAGAAATAAGAAAATTGAAGAATGGAGGAGAGAAAGATATGGAAAAATGCCAATATAAATGCTTATACGCAAATGGGTATGATCCCTACTATAGGAGTCCCTTTTGGATTGCAATAAGTTGATTAAATTAGTTGAATGACTTTCAAGTAATACATTGTATTGAATATCGGTCTGGAGCCAAATTTATGGGGCTGAGGGGTATATTTGTTGTAATATGAAAATGTACGACAATAACAAGAGTTACTATAGAGACGTATTGCAGTCAGACGGAATGGAGGTCGGAGGATAAAGGGTCTGGTAAGGGGTCGGAAAGCCGAAAGTTTGGGCTATCAAGATGGAACGGATTTCCCAGCGTCACGCAACTAGCTCGTTGCCTTCCTAATGGCTCGTCACTCCACCCTCCCTTTGATATCACAACCCGAAAAAAAAACCGCCTATATCTGACGTCTGGGTATCTGTCAAACCTGATAACCCTATCATTTCTCTCTATAAGGTTCCGACGAGGCCCTAAAAATATTCCAGTGAGGTGACATGGAACTGCACTAAACTAGACTAAAGTCTGACGCAGGCAACTAAGAGGTCACCGACCTATGAATCATCATTGCTTTCAGACAGACCTCCAGACAGATTTCCTGACCATCAAGGCATTTTATACTAATAAACTTGAAAACTCCTAGGACTAGTAGGATAACTATTGATTACGGGGAAAATGAGTGCACCAACAGGACAAAATCGTTGGTTCCACCGATGATTGGGAGTCTGAGGTACCACCGCAAACTTGGCCCTGTCCATAATTTTCTATGATAATTTCACCAGTTTCTATGAAACAAGAAGTTCCCCCAAATTTTATTGACTATTTCAGGAAGAACCTGACAACAAGAAGTTCCCGTCATACAGCATGGCTATAAGAGCGAATTTTCGAAGAAATTACTGGTTTTATGTAAAATGTGATGTTTGGAACATCTCATTCAAATATGGGCAATCTTAAACTTATACGGTAATCATAGGTGTTTTAAGTATGAAGCTATTCGGTTAATTCGGTACGCATCAGGTGTGGATCTCTCTGACTAAAGATCGGTAGGTACTTACAACAGCCTTCTCAATAGTTACTAGTCATCATGGAAAGCAAAGGTTTTTCCAGTTCCCCAAAAGCGTTTGTGTTAGGTAGCTATGAAATCTTATTACTACCACTATAATCATGAAAAATATGCCAACTTCATGTAACTTACGGAGGTAGTAGATTCATGCGAGGAAATGCAAAGTAGGATCCATAATACTGAGGATTTTGGCATATCTACAATTTTGATCAGGTGAAACATGCGTGGTGACAGTACCTCTGGAAAATAGCTCAACCAATTGAAGGCACAAAAGTACGAATAAGAGTAGTTCACCCTGAAGGTACACTACTTTCCATTCCACGGTACCGCAGAGGATGGGAACATAAATGTACAATATTGTATCATAAATGTAGACCTAAACATAAATGTACCTGAACATTTTTTTGTTCCTAGATTTTTCAACGCTGAACCTGATGGCGAAGTCAGAATTGCGATATCTCATTCCGTTGTCAGATTAGAGATGATGAGCCATGAAGAGCATCTCAAGTAACAGCCACGTTTCTTCATCTTCAAAGTGCTCCAGTTTGAGAACGGAATAAGAGAACGCAATTCCATTGGGTCCGAAAACTTACAATAGGACAGTATTTTTCGGTCAAGGGACGTGTGAAGATTACGAAAATAGCATGAGTTGATCAGTTTTTTCGTTAAGTTTGGTAGGAAATGCAATCAAAACTCGTACTTGTTCGTACTGCGCGCGCTGAAACCTTGACGTCATCGGACACCTCAAACGAGGATGGATAGACAATATCGTTAGTTGTAGTATCCACGATGTTTCAAGAAAAATGATCCATGCATTCGCGTCACTCCAGCATTCTCGATCTCTATTCTGCATTATAGATATAGATAGATAGTTGTAATGGATTTCCGTCCGGTTTTCGACCGTAGTATCTATATGGTGTGAGATATTTGGTTTCGAGGTTCGGTCAATGAGAACAATTGTTGGTTCCGACGTTTCGGCCGTTTATTCAGCCATCTTCAGGGAATTCTGTCGTACGGAATCAGGACATGGAGGTGATGCCCGGTTCATGAATAGCGCACAGCCCGGTTCATGTGCGCTATTCATGAACCGGGCATCACCTCCATGTCCTGATTCCGTACGACAGAATTCCCTGAAGATGGCTGAATAAACGGCCGAAACGTCGGAACCAACAATTGTTCTCATTGACCGAACCTCGAAACCAAATATCTCACACCAGATAGATAGATATACAAAGATTTATTTACAGGAAATTATGTGGTTACAAACAATAAGAACATAATCTTATTACAGCAATGGCCTTGGCCGTCTACTGGGTTGGCACTTTTTACCTCTTACTTCGAAAAATCAAATTGATGGAAAATTCTACTACATAATATGTTATATTAATATATTATATTGTGCAACTACTATCTACTTATTACTTATTAAATTTATTGTTTCTTATTTTAATAACTTATTATAAACAATTTTTCAATGTTCATTCTTTTGTGAACTTATTAGGTACTTCGATAATATCCCTTGATACCGTCTTCTTTCAATAATTGAATTCTTGCACAAGTGACCAGCGATACTTCCAGGCTTCTCTTGCGTAACCAGCCAGCTTCTCAATATTTGGGGTTTTCAGCTGTTCCAAACATTCCTGCCTTGAAAGCCTGCTTTGGTCAAACCATTTCAATCTCCATTCGGCGAGAATTGAGCAGAATCCCAAGAAGTGAAAAAGGTCCTCCTCCTCCCCACTGTTGCACAAGTCCCCACTGTTCTTTCTGCTCCCTGCCTCCATGGCACATTGTTCAGAAAAATAACTCCACCTCTTAGCTTGAAAACCCAGCGAATTTGGCGCATCCCTTTACTGTTGAGGTATTCCGCTTCCCCCCTTGGGTCAAAAATTTCTATATAATGGGAATGAAATCTCGATGCCTGTGCCCTCGTTATGTAGGTATTCTGCATTATCGCCGTTCGCCATAACAAATTGATTTTCATTTCTTTCATCTCTCTTTTTTCATTTTTATTTTTCATCCGAGTGCCCTGTGTTAAGAAATTAAATGGCATCCAGCTCCAGTGTGAAAAAGCCAAGGCAAAATACTATCGAAAACGGATTTGAACCTGCAACCAGTGAGAACATCCACGAGGTTGATTTCAGTATAGTCCACGAGTTTTAAATGAAAAACCCTCAATAGGTATTGAAAAAACTTGCTTCAAAATGATCCTCACAGCAGTAAAGCGCAGTTGTCAATGATCGTTTTATTCCAGCCACGGCGAACCATTGCGTTCGTCTCCCCACATCCCTTGGAACAGAAATCATTATTTTGCCGTCCCCTTCTGTTGTTTTGCACTTGGGGAAGATGCACACCTTCTTCACCATTATAACTTGTAGAGAACGAAAAATGTTGAAGAAATCACGGATCACTCGATTTTGTACTTGATAAAAACAATCTGCCGAATGAAAAAAAAAATAAAGCGTAGATAACCTTCGCTGGTAAGCGCTCGCATAACAAGGATTGAACCTTCCGCACGCCACAGGAATCCATGGGTGCTTTATGCATGGATAGCTTCATAATCTAGTATCCATAATGGTGACGTCTTGACGTCCGGCGGTGACGGTCACTCGTCCGGTGGTTTTTTCAAACTACCAATTTTCTTTTATTTTCCTAAATTTTTGTGAACATTTTCTTGGCGAATGGACCCGATATTCGCTAACATTAGACAAGGTACTTTGGAAAAAAAAGTAAAAAAATTGACTGGAATTGCCCATTCTAACTTCACCATCGTCTTCACCATAAAAAAAAAAAAAAACGTTTATAATGAAGTGTCACTTGTCAGACTGTTTCATTTTGGGAAATTATGACGAAATTTCCCCCCTTAAAATCCCCCTTAGTGTGGCTCGATTCGGCCCATCTACAAACATAGCCTTTCGATTGCCAGGTCGGATTTTTTTGGGCAAATTCAAACTTAGATCTCAATAATTGAGATCTAATTATTATATCGAGGGTTATCGTCTGGAATGACACACCAAAATTACTTGTGATTATGGAGTGCACCAACTGACAATCATGCCACTTTTAGCGAAAGGAAGGAAGCTATTGTTCTTGGTCAAAAATTTTCAAAACTCGAATTTCCAAAAACTTTGTATACCGAAACCCTATATAATACATATTGTAATATAATGGGTATAATATAGGTACCTATTATATATATTTATGATTTTTTGGTGTCTTTTGGCAGTGAATTTCGCGTTTTAAAAAAGGAACGAGAACGGTAGCTTCATTTTCATCGAAAATTTGCTAAAAGTGACATTTGACAGATGGTAATTTTGTAGTAATAGTAATTTTGATGTAATCCTGCCGGATGCACAAATCGTACCAGCACGACTGCATGGCGGTAAGAGCAGGACCTTCAGGTGTCCAGACATGTAGAAGTATTTAAATAGTGGATTACATTATTTCTCAAGGCTGATGTGGATAAAAGATTAACAACGGACCATGAGATACCTTGAGAGCGTATTATGCATTTAAAACTACGTACGTTAATACTAATAGAATAATATTATTAAAATTTAATAATATTTAATGTATGAAGATTTTATTTACGCATATTCTACTGGGCTTATTATTACATAATATTATAATAATAAGCCAGTAGAATATGCGGAGGAAAAAGAATATTTATTATGACCCCTATATATTGGGGTCATAATACATATTATTTTTCCTTCATCTCAACAATTTTTTCAGGGGCATGTTGGTAAGACCGGAGCAACTCAATGGGCAGCCAATACTGACATGTTTACCAAGTACCAACGTCATAACATGTAGGAATACAAAATACTACCGGCTGGTTCGTATAGATTAGATAGGTAAGAAAGTATTGACGTAAAACCGCCTTCCCGCGCGTTTCCCTTGTGACACACTGATATTACGAGGGTCCTTCGCCCGATTTCCCTTATAGAAATTGCCTGAGTCGTCCAGCCTGAGATACAGGTTGCACGGAAGTACCAATTTAGTCTCTAAAAAAATAAGAAGAAGTAGAAACTCCCGATATGAAAACCAAGAAAGCACCTGCAGACCACCTGCAATGCAGTTTGGGGCCCCCAAGTTATCCTATCCGCCGGTCTTGGGATTGTGTGACGTAACTATAAACCAGGACCTTTTCGAGAGGTTTAACTGCATTCCGCGCTCAACGCTAACTGGGTTAATGACTATTCAACCCTCATTATTTACTCCGTATTACAGAATTTACTACGTTTACACGGTGGCTATTGCGATGCCCGAAAGATAAGTAGGCAGGCGTTAACTCAGAAGACTGCATGTTTCATGGGTGCAGATGATGTAAACTGAGTAAATCACTTGAATAGTTCAGAGCAGGGGGAATATTCCATATTCCTATATAGCACACCCATAACTTCATCTTGCCATAAGTTGGTCCACAATAATCACAGAGATGTAAGCATCGTTTTGTCACAATCCAAATCAATTTTGGCAATTTAAACTCTTTTAGCGAATTTTCGAGGAAAATGACGGTATTTTTCTTGGTCTATTTACAGACTCAAATTTACGAGAAAAAATTATATAGCAAAATCCGTTCCTGACCATCCTGAATTCACTGCAAAAAGACACCAAAAACCATATGAAGAGCTATGTATATTTAGATATTTACGTGCGTGTCATTCCAGACGATAACTCTCGATAGTATTGAGATAAAAAGTTCAAATTGGCACACACAAATCTATCTTGGCAACCGAAAGGCCAGGTTCGTAGATGGGCAGAATCTGGCCACTCTAAAGGGGTTTTTGGGGCGTTTTAGGGGGGGAAAATTACCCTTTATTTTTTTTTTTTTTTTTAACGCTGATCACGATGCGAATTTCAGAATTGCGATATCTTATTCCGTTATCAAACAGGAGCACTTTTAACACGAAGAAACGTGGTTGTTACTTGAGATGTTCTTTACGGCTCATCTGCTCTAATTTTGTAGCGGAATAAGATATCGCAATTCTGACTACACTTGGTTCTTCGAAAATTTGCTCTTATAGCCATGCTGCATGACTGTGAATTTTTTATTTTCACGTCGTTTTTATTAGTTCGGTTTCGTGTCTGTATGTCCGGGTGAAATGTTGCAATCGAGTTTAAACTTCCCGTTGAGCTTGAGACTTGAAATTTTAAAGTAGGTCAGAACTGGATGACAATGCAGTATTTGGCGACTTAAGTTGGAGCGTTTTCTCCCCATATTGCAGCTTTATTCTCGATATAGTTTTAGTCTTCCAAGTCAAATTCAACTTCTTCCATGTCAAATTCCAGTTCTGAAATAATCCAAGATGTACGTTACCTACTTTTTCACGTTATTTCTCTAACAAGTTTTATATTTACAGTCATACACTCACTAAACTAAGAATAAATTAAATTAAAACAAGTTTTTTAATATACGGTTTTTTTAAATATAAAACCCTATCACTAGTATACCAAAAATGGAAATGAGATGTAGCAAACCTGCCTATCTCAATGTAATATCAACGTGACGCATGCCAGCTGTTTCATTCAGTAAATTGCCATAACGTAATAATTTACCATAATGTTTAGACTTTTGTACCTTTTTAGTTGAATAATAGTAAACTTTGATTAACTATAGCGTGGAAATTAAGGTAAAGGCAGTAAAAGAGGGGACGAAGAAGTTGGATTGTGATAAATTATGTTGTCACTGCAAGAATTGTTGGTGTTAATTGATGTCAAAGTGCTTTTGATTACACTTATAAGGCGAGAAATCAGTTTCTTGTGACTCCTGTAAATTCAGGAAAAATGAGTGAGGTCATGTTACGACTTCACCCTCGATATAACTGTAAGAAACTCTCTCTCTCTTACCGAAGGAATCATCTTTAAACATAACAGATTGCAAATGATTGACAACCACGAATCCAGTTATTATTAGTGATGAGCCGACTCGATTATATCACCGCGAACAAAAATAGACGAAAGCGTCGTGACTTTCAAATCGTTCCTTTCACGGCATCGCCGCTCGTGACATTTAGATTGAAACGTTTTTATGAAAGGTCATCCTGATGCCAAGTCTACACTTTCCCGTTATGGACTACCATAAGATGCTTAAGTTATAGACCAAGAGCATGGCTCACCTACTTATTTATGTCTACTGAACGTTACAAGAAGGTAAAACCAGCAGGTACGAGTAGGTATATCTATTCGTACTTATCATAAGCGTAATAACGTGTCTTGTGACAAAATTTGTATATTATTAAATTTGTATATATTGTATATTAAAAAGTGTATGTATTATACAAATTTTGTCACAAGACACGTTATTACGCTTATGATAAGTACGATTAGATATACCTACTCGTACCTGCTGGTTTTACCTTCTTGTAACGTTCAGTAGACCTCAAGATTTTAGCGTAGCACCGCCCCATAGTGGACGATCCACCTGGGGGGGATGAATTAAGTGCAGTACCCCCCATGTCCAGAGTCACTAATATACAAATATAGTATATTTGTATATGGACATGGGGGAGGGGGTAATGCACTTAATTCAACCCCCCCCCCCCCCACCAGATGGATCGTCCACTATGGGGCGGCGCTACGCTAAAATCTTGAGTTTCGTCCACTATGGGGCGGCGCGACGGTAATATCTTGAGGTTCGTCCACTATGGGGCGGCGCGATGCGATGGTTCAGCATCGTTCAGCGCCAGCTATCCTATTCTTTCTGCACGCCAGTTGGGTCCACCTTCCCAAGTAGGGATGCCTTTTCGGAACCAAATAATCGATTATAACATCAAATGATTAATCGTAAGCTAATAAACGATTTGACCGATCAATCGGCATTGTATAATCGATGTTCAATGAATCGAAAGCAAATAATTATTTTCAAACGCATAATTATTTGCTTTCCTACGGTTTTCTTCGTCTATTATACTGCCGTGCTAAGATAAAGTCCCCTATCGACCATTATGGTGTTATTGGAGTTGGCCACATGGCTGCGTAGATCTCGACGTGGCGCGCCTTTTCTTCCAAGGTAGAATTTCCTATCTCCACTGGAAAGGTTCGAAAAAAGACTTTATCTTATCTCCAGTTTGATGATCTGGGCCCCCTTCCTCACTTACCTGCATTTTTCTCGACATGAAAAAAAATGGAGATAGGTGGTTTTAACTTACGGCGGCAGAATAGGTGACGACCCATTGTTAAATTACAAGGCTAATGAAGATTAAGGAATGCCAAAACGAACAAAATTGCATAAAATCGGTTTTTGTTATAAATTGAGCCGATAAAAAGTGTATATTAAAAAAAAAGTAGTGTTGGGCGTGTAGGGACATCTTGTAAAAATGAAAGTTTTGAGAGGAACCCTTCAAGCGGTTCAACGGTACCTAGGGTCAGAAACATCAATTTTTCAAATCGCATTGTCAACAATTTTCATTTGAAACGGTAGATTATAATCGTGAAATCTAGACCCCCCCCCCCCCCATCCAAACCACAAGGGTCGAGGTAGGAGGGTGCCCTGGGGTTGAAGATCAATCGTCGTTATTATTGTTACTACCTCCATAAATGAAGAATACATCTACTAACAATAATAACGACGATGAATGTTGATGATGATGCATGTCGATGATTAGTTGAAGTTAGTAACAATTACAACGACGGTTTGTCTTAATTTGTATTAATAAATTATTTTTACTGATTAGGTATTCGGTTTTCGAATAGATCTGAATTTTGGAAGCATTTTTTAAGCATGTAAGAATGCATCAAATGCTGATGTATTCGAAAACCGATTATTCAGTAACAATATCGATTAATCAGTAATAATAATCGATTAATAAAAAATCGGTAGCTAAACATCATTAAAATGAATTGATTAATCGGGGTCAAATAATCGATTATTTGATTTATCGATTATTTAGTTGCATCCCTATTCCCAAGCACCTCTTTTAATTTGATTTCCAGCCAGAGCCATACTTATTTTAATTTCCCCATTCTATTAAGAAGTACAAACCATAAGTTACAATCCCCCACCCTTTATTCTCAAAACCAATATAAGAAATGGATATTTAGCTGGTTAATTGAATTAGGTGCTTTGAACTTAGAAAAATTGTCCCGAATCCCTCTAACCTGCTCTCTAGCGGCCACCAGAGCAGATAGAAATACGCCTGTTGGGCCTTCGCGAAGAGCTCGTCTTGGAGTATCGCAAAACTTGACTGATCTCAAAGCAGTGCTGTACGTTCCTGCCAACCTTTGGCAAAAGGCTGACCTTAGCGCCCACCTATTAGAGGAAAAATAATTCCCTTGACAGGAGAGCTCTTTGGCAAGTACACTCTTCAGTTCAGTAGGTCAACTTTGAATTGCAATTTTGGGCTCAGTCTAAAAGTTCAGGGCCACAAGAAAACTCATTTTTGTAAAAATAGAGATTCGTAACTATGGTCCTCCGTAGAACTAATACAAAGAACTGGTGGAATCGGATTGACAGGATAATATTGACAGTACTTAATATATCGACTGTGCAGGTGCACCACTGCCCAAGTCGGCTAACTTTCAATTAAACATTACTGCAGTGGAAAAACTGCTCATGGTTTTTGAAGAATTCGTATTGAAACACCCCATAGCCAATGGAAGCCAATTACGTTCGAAGAAACCTTAATAAGGTTTAATTAAAGAGTTTTTTTTTGGTCTCCTGGAAACTTGGGAAAAATAACTTGGGCAATGTTGCACCTGCACAGTCGATATAGGAAAATATGGGAAAATTATAGGAAATAGGAACAACTATTAAATACATTGGCCCGAACCTATCCTTCACAAAGATGTTTACCCCTACAGGTAAATCAATACAATTTGATTAATTCAAAGGTAGACTTACATCAGAATTTTGAATTTATGGAGGCTTCACATTTTTTATTAATAGAATAACCTTATATTATACGAATTCACCAATAAAATGAAAAAAAAAAAGAAGAAGTATGATTGAGGGAAGAGTTAGTGCTCAATGCAACATGTCGCCCCAATTATCAAAGTACCTACCACCCAGCCATAAAATACCTGTAATTCTAGATCGTAAAAATCTGGTGACCTCGCCATGTGAGATTACTGAATTCGCACCTATCGGGGCCGGACCGCACCTCAACAGGTTTAGGAACTTGGTAAGAGGATATGAAATGGGAGGAAAAAAACACCGTCCTCGAGTGCTACAGACGGATTGCGCAAGGATTGCACCTTGTCAGGCCGAATCTTCCACGCGATAAACTGATGTATCGACATGAATATTCATCAAGGTTGTACACATTCAATGCAACTTGAGTTTGGAGCTCAGTTGAACCAGCGAATGAGATCAGGGCCTCTTTCTAAACCCTTGCAGCTTTTAAGAAAATACTCTTTAAATCGTAGGTTTCGAAGCGAAAGCGAAATCGATCGCACAAGTTTTGTCTTCCTACCAATTTATCATCCCGTTTCGGGCAACAAAAAAATAGAAACCCGTTCTTTGTATCGTCGGGTTGGAGGTAAAAGTGATCAAGTGCATTTTTCGACATTTTACAGGAGAGCCTGCCAAAGTTGTCGATCAGCTTGAGTAGTTGGAAAGTGTGGATTACTAGCCTAATATATTACAAAATATTATATTTTATTCAGGTACGGTATTTGCAAAGTGCTAGATACCTTTTCTAAAGCAGAGTTTACCAAAGGGGTCTAGCACTGTCAAAATTCTCTGCTACCACCTGCGCTATTTATTATTCAATGTCGAATCCGTCTCATATTTGGACAAACAAATTTGTGCAAACCCGAATCAGGTTTGTCATGTATTGAACTCTGAAATAACATACCTGAATAAAACGTGGAGTATAGTGGATAAAATGCACCGTAACTGATTTTTGAAAGATGGTAATTTGACTACTTTTACCTGAATGGAAATAGTGACGATTCGAACATGATCATTATGTATAAACTCTTCTTTTTTTTACTAAAGAAAACCATTTTATGGGTTTCCCTAAGTAACAGTCACCAAAATATCAATAAACATCTGTTGGATAGTTTCACAATCTCCGCTGAAACATTTGATCATTTTTAGCTGAAACAAATTATTCAAAACCCTGCAGTTAATGAATACCACAAAGTTGATGGAATTGCATTGAAAAACTTTATTAAATATTAAAGTAGTAGGTCATGTGTATTTCTTTGGTTCCTGAGACATTCAGTTCATATGCAGAAGAACTCAATCTGCGCATCAGTCAGCAGACGTCATCGGAGTACTCCTCAACCCATAGGTCATGGTCATCCAATTTTCATAGAAGAGGTTCAGATAGCAATATGTAAGAAAAATTTGAGATGGTAAAATTTTATTTTTGGTTGAATTTATTCAGAATTTGAAGTAATATTATTGTTCGTTGTGCAAGAGAGTTACATAATAACTCACATAATACGAGGGTTCCAGGGAGTAAGTTTACTAAAGGATTCTATTGTGACGGGGGATGAGGCATGGATGTGTCACTACGCTCCAGAATCCAAAAGACAATCCCTTCTATGACGTCATTCAGCCTCCCCAGCCACCATGTAGTTCAAAACGACGCCTTCAGCCGGTAAAGTCATGGCATAGATCTGTGTTTTGGGATCGGAAGGGTGACCTTTCGGTCGAATTTATGCCGAAAGGGACGACTATTATTGCCGACAGCAATACCCTTTAAAATACGTCGTTACGTTGACAATGACGTGTTGCATGTCGAAACCAGAACAATTCCAGGAGCAAAACACGATAAAATCACTGGAATTGAAGTTATGACACAGACGGCTGATGATCTGGAAACGTACAAATCTCTATTCATTATTAGATTAATTAGGAATTTTGAAAATCTGGGAAAATAGGCTCTGACGTACTAGTTGGCCACCCTGTCTATTCACCCGACAGCACCATCTGATTTCCATCTGTTCACTAAATTGTATTTTGCGAATTTCATTAAAATACAGGCATTTTAGATGTAATCTTACTTTCTGGATGACCTTCGTATGTCAGTTATTATTTAATTCTAAGTAATTTCAAGTATTGAATTCTTATAGAAATTATCTGAGTAATGGAACATCGATGCCCTTAAATTCTACACGTGTACAAAGGATTCTTGTCCTGAGGCGTTTAGGGTTCATTAATCTGTTGATATCTGCTACCAGGTCTAATGGCCATTTAAAGGTTTCGTTTCCATGGTCAGATGTGAACGTTGGTCGTCAGATTTGAAGATAATGGCCGTGACCTCAGGTAGGTCCAGGTCGAAATGTATTATAGAGCTTACACGACAATAATGATAAGTCGTCCAGAGATCGTTCCGATCATTTTGCTCAAGATCTCAGCACCATCTGTCGTGTCAAACCAAATTCGATATTCAAATTCCAGCGGAGCCCAACCAACTCGTACAGTTTTTAAACGCCAATAGCACGCCCATAAGTCGTTGAAGCTGCATCGTTTGACCTCATAACCTGCCGACATTGTTACCAAATCCCTTGCGTATGTTAATTTCCACTTGGTCATTCGAATTGATTAAATCCGGATATGGAAAGCATTAATTCGATTTGAGCGGGGCCTCAGCTCCCCTGAAACCCCAATCTTTGTCTCGCACTCATATGAAACAAAGAATTGAAAGAGGAGCTGGTTGCCCATGCAAATTTGCGTGCTCTTTCAGATTTTGACGTGGGAAGTCAAACAAAAGGATTGTCTTAATGGATTTCACTACTCCTAACCCTCCCAGACCTAAAACGTTCCACACTCGAACAATCACAAATCTCCACTCCGTACTCCTGCATTCAAAATTAATTTCTCCACAAAAGAATCTGACGTTTGATTTATATTTATGTACCTCCCACCAACAACCATTTTTAGGTCAGCAAATTTTTGCCGAATCCCTCATGTTTGAGCTATTCGTATTATAAACCGACGTGTAACATTTAATATTATCTTTTCTTCAACTTTGAAACACCATTAATTTGGCTGGTATACGGTGACCATAATTTTGAAACGAAAAAGTAGGAAACAATATTGAGGTCCTTTCTTGTTTGTCGCGCGGCACATACTTATAACGTATTTTCGAAACGGCCCTCATGGATAGATAGAAAAAGCGTTTTTATTTCTTTATTTCTTTTTTTTAAACAATACATCCGCCCATACAGCTATGGTTGTGGCAACCGCCAGCCGGAGAACACCACACTCAAGCTACATCATGATATGCACACTATGAAACATTGAGTATTATTCACAGCATAATTTGGATACAATTGAGCACCACATTATACATCCGAACATCACACAACTGAACACAACAATATAATTTTTATATACGCTTGAATACAATAATATAATCCATAATAACGATATAGCACAATATAATACTACCATAATATACATATTATGTAGCCTGAATCCTCCAGAAACCCAATCCGAATTCCCCGAACAATATTATTAAATCCGGCCCTCATGGTTTCGTACACAAGCCCTTGAAATTTTGAGAATGTTTGCCTGTGGAAATTTAATTTTTACCTTGTTTTATTTCAACCTTCTTATTTTTTAGTATTGAAAGTCATTAAAACGACCTCAGACTTACAACGAGGATTTCATTTTGCCCTGATATCCTCGAAATTATCAATCTGAGTCATATCACTACAACGGCAAACACAAAACAATTGAGAATGTGTTAATTTTCTGGTAGGTAAGCACGCGTATTTTTGTAGGTGCCTACTGTTTTTCCGCATTCAAACTTGAATTGGTCCATAAAATCGATCAGGAATCGCAAAGTTGACCATACCGCAAAGTTGATTAAATATGCAAGTTTTTCTGACGTTTGACAGCTTCTAGCACGTCTTTTGAAAATGCAGTTAACGTTCAAGTATTTTCAAATTTTTTTTTAATTGTCAATGCTTGAACTGCAATTGTGGTCCTTAGGAGTTCGTTTTTTATTACGAATGTGCATTAGGCGTATGTAGAAAATAACGCTGAATCCGAAAATGTCATCAAAGTAGAAAAAAGTTGTGTCTAAGTGAAGAAACGTGCTTTTTTCGGAAAAACACTTCAAAAAGACATTATATTGGCAATAGATATAGGTAACGTTGAGAAACACGTTGAGAAACGGGTCAAGAAAGATGCGGTTGGCGGCGTTCTACTCCATTTTCAGTCTAGTTTTACCTAATTCTTTTACACCAAGTGGCGACCACCCTGTATACAAACATATGATTTTTGGTGTCCTTTGGCAATGAATTCAGGATGGTCTAAAACGGATTTTGGTATGAAAACTTTTCGAGTTTTGAAAATTTTGTACCGAGAACAATTTGCAAAATCAGTATTTTTTTCTCTGAGAAAGATGTTTCCGTTTTTTAAAAACAGTTTTTAAACTGTTTTGGAAAACAGTTACTGTTTTCCAAAAAGCTTCTCCTTCTTAAATGCCAATTGCGTGAAAAACATCGATTCTTATGGATACGTCTATCGATGTTTCATATTCTTCCATCGATTTTGGTTTATTATCTTCGATAATGAACCATTGGAATCGCCCAAAGAAAAAAAAATTTTAACCCCCCCTCAAAATTTGTTGGTTTACGTTTCAAGATACGTAGATTCAGAAAATCGAATAAAAAAAAATCCGTCCGTCCGCCGTACGCCGTCCGCCGTACGCCGTCCGCCGTACGCCGTCCGCCGTACGCCGTCCGCCGTACGCCGTCCGCCGTACGCCGTCCGCCGTCCGAGGCACTTTGCCCAGTTAGCGTTGAGTTAAAATTACGAAATTTGGTTTCTGGGTTTGGACCAGCCCCACAATGATCCACGAAACTTTTCATAACCCTAGGTCAAGGGGAAGGGGTTCAAAACGAATTTTGAAATTTTGAAAATTCCATATCTCGAAAAATTCCCATCAAACGGTATGTTTTTTATTTCATATTTAGATAGAGTTTGTTCCGTAGAATTTTTTAAGACCATCCGCAACTTTGTACGACCAGCCGTTCGTTCACAATGACGGCTCAAAGATTGTGCCTCACAACCCGATCGTGAATCAAACTGTTGAAGTACAGGTCCATTTTCATACTAACAAGCTCTTTGGAACATCATATGGCTTAAGTGATGTCGAGTTTGTTGTTCTGAGGTGCGTTTCGTGCTACGGAAATGAAGGTAATTTCGAATGTTTGTTGGTAGGTACTTCTTTTATAGACAAATTATTACCGACGTAGTATTAAAAACCCCAGAATTATATCGTATTAATTAATCATAATTAATAATAATTATTATTAATAATAAATACGAATTATCAATACCTAACAATAAATTATAATAATTTTTAGTAGGTACTTGATAAAATTGTTAATAATTAGTGATAATTGACAATAATAATTAATCTAACATTTAGGATCTAGACATTTAGACCTAGTGATCTAGACAGAAGGGTGATCTGTACAAAGAAGATAATGAACCGTTGTTTTGGTTTATTATCTTCGATAATGAACCATTGGAATCGCCCAAAGAAAAAATTTTTTTAACCCCCCCTCAAAATTTGTTGGTTTACGTTTCAAGATACGTAGATTCAGAAAATCGAATAAAAAAAAATCCGTCCGTCACCCGTACGCCGTACGCCGTCCGCCGTCCGTGGCACTTTGCCCAGTTAGCGTTGAGCTAAAATTACGAAATTTGGTTTCTGGGTTTGGACCAGCCCCACAATGATCCTCGAAACTTTTCATAACCCTAGGTCAAGGGGAAGGGGTTCAAAACGAACTTTGAAATTTCGACAATGTCATAAAATTCACATGAAACGGTGTAGTTTTTAGTTCACTTTTGAATGACCTGAAAAATTACGAATTTTTTAAGACCAATTGGATTTTTGTACGACCAGCCGTTCGTTCACAGTGAGCGCGCAAAGGTTTAGGAGAAACACTAAACTTCGCGTCTGAAACAGTCGGTCAACCCCCCAGACGCCCATCATAAAAACTACTTTGTTTTCATCTTCCCGGTATTTTTATTCGATTTTCTGAATCTTGAAACGTAAACCAACAAATTTTGAGGGGGGGTTAAAAAAAATTTTTCTTTGGGCGATTCCAATGGTTCATTATCGAAGATAATAAACCAAAAACCGTCCGTCCGGTGGCCAACAAGTACGTCAGAGCCTATGACGCACGAGCGTATGACGTAAGACGGCTGGCAGGAGACCAACAAGTGCGTCAGAGCCTATGACGCACGAGCGTATGACGTAAGACGGCTAGCAGGAGGCCAACAAGTACGTCAGAGCCTATGACGCACGAGCGTATGACGTAAGACGGCTGGCAGGAGATCAACAAGTGCGTCAGAGCCTATGACGCACGAGCGTATGACGTAAGACGGCTGGCAGGAGACCAACAAGTACGTCAGAGCCTATGACGCACGAGCGTATGACGTAAGACGGCTGGCAGGAGACCAACAAGTACGTCAGAGCCTATGACGCACGAGCGTATGACGTAATACGGCTGGCAGGAGACCAACAAGTACGTCAGAGCCTATGACGCACGAGCGTATGACGTAAGACGGCTGGCAGGAGACCAACAAGTGCGTCAGAGCCTATGACGCACGAGCGTATGACGTAAGACGGCTGGCAGGAGACCAACAAGTGCGTCAGAGCCTATGACGCACGAGCGTATGACGTAATACGGCTGGCAGGAGACCAACAAGTACGTCAGAGCCTATGACGCACGAGCGTATGACGTAAGACGGCTGGCAGGAGACCAACAAGTACGTCAGAGCCTATGACGCACGAGCGTATGACGTAATACGGCTGGCAGGAGACCAACAAGTACGTCAGAGCCTATGACGCACGAGCGTATGACGTAAGACGGCTGGCAGGAGACCAACAAGTGCGTCAGAGCCTATGACGCACGAGCGTATGACGTAAGACGGCTGGCAGGAGACCAACAAGTGCGTCAGAGCCTATGACTTAACAATAAATTATACGCTCTAGATCACTAGGTCTAAATGTTAGATTAATTATTATACGCTCAACAATAAATTATAATAATTTTATTTAAATGTCAAATGTTATGTTATGTCAAATGTTATGTCAAATGTCATATGTTATGTAAATTTTATCAAAGATTGTGCCTCACAACACGATCATGAATCAAACTGTTGAAATACAGGTCCATTTTCATACTATCAAGCTCTTTGGAACATCATATGGCTTAAGTGATGTCGAGTTTGTTGTTCTGAGGTGCGTTTCGTGCTACGGAAATGAAGGTAATTTCGAATGTTTGTTGGTAGGTACTTCTTATAGAAAAATTATTACCGACGTAGTATTAAAAACCTCACAATTATATCGTATTAATTAATCATAATTAATAATAATAATTATTAATAATAAATACGAATTATTAATACCTAACAATAAATTATAATAATTTTCACTAGGTACTTGATAAAATTATTAATAATTAGTGATAATTCATAATAATAATTAATCTAACATTTAGGATCCAGACATTTAGACCTAATGATCTAAACAGAAGGGTGATCTGTACAAAGAAGATAATGAACCGTTGTGTCAAGAATTTGCAGAGTTTTTCAAATTTGGTCTGTATCTACTCATTCCTGCTAAGGTTTGGACGAAAGAAGGACCATGATGATGATCTCCAAGTTAGGTACCTTGATAAACGTGGCAGCCATTAACTGAGTTCTATATTCAGAGATTTATTGAGTGAGGCTGGTTTACATCACTTGTTTATTTTGTAACTGATGTTACTGTGTTATGGGCGAAAAAAAAGAAGAAAAGAGCTGAAATTTGGGTTAGATTTGGATGTTGGATGAATCTAGGAAATTTAGCAAGGATGGGTTGGGCGAGTTGTTGGTGATTACGGATTTGATGATTTCCAGTATTAAATTTGTTCTTCTTCCTCAATTTGGAGGAGTCCTGGCCTGAATTGTCGACATTCTGTGAGGATATGGGGAATTGACTCGAGAGATGGTTGTTCTTCGCAGTATCTGCAAGCTGGCGAGTTTTCCCTTTTCATTCTGAACCGGAATAGTTTGTCGTTAGCATGACCCATTATTAATCTGTTGGTGATCGTGATGTCTCGTATGGGGATGTTGCTGTTTCTGTACCAGGGTTTGTCGATTACCGGGTATTTGACAAATTGCCTGGCCCATGATCCACCCGTGATTAACTTAAAGTCATGAACCATCCTGTTCCTCGCTTCCTTGAGGAGATTTCCCACTTGAGGCCACAATTCCCTGTGAGGGATGGGATGTCCTGCTGTATGCCCTCTCGCAGGCCAGAGGCTCATGACAGAGGCCAGAGGCACATGACTTGGGACCCATTGTATACAATATATACAATGGGTCCCAAGTCATGTGCCTCTATATTATAGTCGAGAGAAAGAAGGACCACTACCAAAAACCAGGACCATTTAATGTTTTTCAGAGGTATGAAAGTTTGGACGGACTCAAATCTGAAAAGTAGTACCCATCCCTCCAAAGGTAGTACCTTTGGTCACCGTAAGTATATGTGCAGTCCGGTCAGTAGGTTTTTGTAATGAATTTGTGTCGGTCAGTCCTGATTATTGTCCATAGCAATAGTTGAATGTCCCCGCACCCCTTTCCTGTTGGGTGGGGTCGGTGTCATAGACCCCCTGACTGAACCTTCCTTCATTGAACTCTGCTCCCCAGACCATGAAATAAGATCTGCCATCAGCGTGCCCAGTATCTGGGCCTAACATTGTGATGATTCAAGTTGACATGACGAAACGTCCCGTGGAGTCGGCAGGTTTTGGTTTTGAGTGGGCCACGGATGAGGAGCTCACATTTTTCAAGTCACGTGATCCCCATATTTGAAGAAGCATAATGTGGGCACCGTCAGTGCGTTCCATATGCTCACTATACAATAATATTACATTATAATATTAGCATATTATGCTCGCTAATCGACCAGTCATTACTGGGTATCATAGATTATCCACTTAATCCTCAGACTCCCAATGGGAGAAATAGGGACATTTCTCACTTAAAAAATCCTACCGGCATGGTTGCGGCGTGGTATTCCTTCCAAAAGGTTGTTTGAGAATCGTGCCAGTATTGGGAGGTTCTTCAGTTTCATTGAAGTGCAGTACTGATTGACACACAACGGCTTTAACTGTATTTAACTACTGTAAGTGTTTACATACATACATATTTAGATGAATTCTCAAGGTTTCAGTTAAGTTTCTATAATTGCAAAGCATGCAAACAGCCTATTTTCGAAAATCCGGAATTTTTTATAATCAGGAAGAGGTCAGGTCCCAATCAATCCGGATTATCGACGCTTTACTGTATCAGAAGTTTAGAAAAATCAGTTCCATATGAAGTGTTCGCTTGGTAGCTCAGCTTGGTCTGCAGTGGTGGCTCAGCTCAATTGGGACTGACCCAATATACTCGTACTCACCTCCTCTATCATGAATACTGCTGCACTCATACAGGTAGAGCTTGGGTAATTCTATAAATCAAAGATGATTAGCTCCCAGATTTCCGACCATACCATTTATCATGCACGCTGTTAACTCGAGGATAAGTTGAAAACCCGTTCAAAAATAGAACTCCAGCTTATAACAGTCATTTTTGAAAAAAAAAGTTTCCGCAGAAATCCATCATGCAAAAGCTACAGGCCCAGAAGAAGGTGCTAACGTACCCTAACAAAAGTTAACTGTCCGCCGAAGCCCGATCCGTTCCACGTATTCACTCGCTTCGCTCTTCTTTCAGGCCCTCCCGCGGTACAAAACGCCCTCCGTGGTTCCTTTTTATTGCGAAAATTCCGTCGCCGTCAAAAAGCCCCGAAAGAGTTGATGTGAAAAGGGATCGCACAGCGAGACCAAACTACCTGTTGTCAGCGAAAACATAGAATAGGAGAAGATCGTCTTGAAGGTAAAAAAGCAATCAGAGTTGAGCTGAACAATACCGCATGGTTTATGGGTGAAGGGAGCAGGTCTCAGTACACGTACACAAGAAGTTTTATGGGAAATTAATGTCACGGTGATCACGAATACGCCTCAGTAATTGGATGATTCATCCATTGAACCTCATGGTATTTACACACAAAACATTACAAACCTTACAAAATTTGTTGCAAAAAGATTGCACATGTTGAAATGCCCGGTCTGTACAATATTTGAAGGCGATATCTTTGAAGGCAATTAAGTACGAAAATCCTCTGCAACTTAGGTCACTTGTCTATTGTGGACAATATTTAATATCGTCCACAATAGACAAGTAACTTGAGTTGCAGAGGATTTTCGTACTTAATTGCCTTCAAAGATATCGCCTTCAAATATTGTACAGACCGGGCATTTCAACATGTGCAATCTTTTTGATCCCATAAAAAATTGATAGCATTGAATTGAATTCGCCCAGAGAAAATTGTCTCCTTTTCTATGGACATGTTTTTGTGAAAAAATATATTTTAGCCCTGGCATAATGTGTTCCATATATTTCCACTCTCGTATTTCTTCTAATTCTTCGAGGAATAAAGAGCGAAAATTATAATTAAGAACAATTCTGGACAAGAGACCTGAACCAAGAGCAACGCCCTGTGTGTCGCATTCGTATCGCTTCCAGAAAGAGGGGTCCCTTATTTTCCATAACGCGGCAACAATTTAGGTAGGTATTAAATCAAAATAATAAAAAAAAAAGAAAAAAAAATCAAGTAATGCAGCATGGCTGTGAGAACGAATTTTCGAAGAAATAACTGGGTTTATGTAATATGCCTCTATTTTACTGGTTTTATAACGTATTTTGTCTCCTTTTTTACCGAACAACACCTCAGCTTACAGATTTTTCAACGCTGAACACGATGGTGAAGTCAGGATTGCTATATCTCATCCCGCTATTACGAGATAGATTAGAGCAGATGATACGTGAAGAACATCTCAAGTAACAACCACGTTTCTTCATCTTCAAAGAGCTCTAGTTTCAGAACGTAATGAGATATCATAATTCTGACTTCACCATCGTGTTTAGCGTATAAAATACCTTCAAAATGAGGTGTCACTCGTCAGACTGTTTCATTTTTGGAATTTTTGGGTAATTTTAACATGGAACATGTTTTTATGGGCATGATTCGGTTTGGAGGATTGATCCAGGATTTACAACCCGCCCTTTTCTTATTGTTCTAGAACTGCCGCTTGCACGCGATGAAGCTGTCAATAGGTTTTCAATGTCAAAATTCTACACGAAAATCCGTTCCATACCATCCTGAATTCACTACTCGTATAATATATTAGATTATATTGGCACATATGATTTTTTGTGTCTTCTGGCACTGAATTCTGGTTGGTCTGGAACGGAATTTGGTGTAAAATTGTTTCGTAAATTCGAGTTTTAAACATTTTGTACCGAGAACAATTCTTCGAAAATTCACTAACACGAAAAACCATGAACACAGCCTTAAAAAGCCGAGGTTCCATTTTTTCCAGTTTTGATTCAAAATTACATACTGATTGAGTGGGCTCATCCAGATGTAAAATCACCTTCAATAATGAATTCAATAATAATTTTCCTACTACTTGAGGAATGACAGGTACCTAATTCAGATTAATCTTGACAAATATCAGCGCTAAGTGAGACTTTCCGGGGCAGCTGAATCTTTTTGTCCAGCTAGTTTGAATTTCCCTGTCAACAATGTTGACGGGGGAAAGACTTGATATCATTGTTTCTGACGTGTCAACACCAGGCAATTTTATACACCTGAAATGAACTGAGGGCAATAGACCGAAAAATCGTTCGGAACATAAATGAACAGGGTCGATATAAGGCTGTCTGTTGGTGGCATTCTTTGGTTTCAGTTCATTTTAGCATCAAAATGTCGCTATAACAACTTAAACGGCTGATTAAAATTCTAGTTTAAAACGCCCTCTATCAAAAGTTTCAACTTTCGAACCCGTCCGCGGGGGAGTGGGAATCAACTATGAAGTGAAAGGATCGTTCCTATTACGAGTAGATACAAGGAAACGTTGGAGATAGTTCGTAGCTTACCAGTGAAACTCATGAAGTCTTGGTAGAAGCAGGTCTTTCTCTCAGCGATACCATCGATCTGAAACAGAATGAAGCAATATCAACGGTTAAAAATTGTACTTTTGGCGCTAGAAGTTGTTAGATGTTATACAAATCACAAGGGAAAAGTTGTTTCAATATTTCCTTGTATCAATATTCTGGGTGGAGGAAATCTACAGGAATCTTTATTAATTGGATTTCGAGTTATTCACTTCATTCATACTATTTCGAACTATTGTTCACCGCCTTCTATGAATCGCTTAACACCACGAGATTTCGATTATCTCCAAAATAAGTGTAGGTAGTTATCATGTTTGTTGATTATCCAACAGGTCTCCAACAAATTAATTTTCTGATTACCGTGAATGTGCCTGCATAAATAAAAATATTTTAGAAGTTGAAGGTTTGAGAAAATAAAATCGATTCTGGTTTATAGAGCATTTGTGCCACATTATTTCCGAGGAATTCATTTTTCTCCCAGAACTTCTAACACTGCCTGCTCATGGCCACCGGGAGTTCCAAAATGTTTGCTGCCTTGGGTTTGATGTATGTCCTAGGTACCTACCTAATAACACTAGGTATTTATATCGTCACAACTGAATCTAATCTTTACTATGCAACAAACAAAGACGATCTGTTACATGCAGTGAATGCATAAAAATTGTGATTTATTATACAATCTCATAAGTAAGTACGAAGGTAGTTAATTGTTGATGTTGTTTAGGTTCCAATATTGTGTGCCAAACGATATATTAAGTGAATTGCATTTTTTGAACACAAAAGACTGGGAAGCAAAGGCTGAAACCTGATGGAAGTTGGGAGTATTATTTTCTGCAAACTGTTTCAATTTACTATGTTGTGTCAATAACCGTTTTATGATTCAATTTTAATATCAGGGAAGTATTAATATACGAAGTATTTAATTGTGCTCATCCGTTTATAAGCTAGAAAAAATTGAGCAGATGAGCACTTACCTAAACGTAAGTACTTACTCAAGTTTACGGTAAGTAAACTGAAGGTAGGAGTTTCTTGCTGCGTAAATTATCCTCAATTTTAGTCCACTATGCGAACAGGAAATTCGTACGGCGTGTTTTGGTACCTTGGGATGGAAAATCTCAATTTCTGTCACCGCCGTTCGATCCAGCAAGAACTTCCTACTAGGAGAATGTTCAAGTTGCATGATTATTTTGGAAACTAACGCCGACATCGGAGAATTTCGACGCAAAACCTATTTGGGCTGACTCCCAAAAGTAAGATTTTAGGGAAAGCGAATTTTTGAAGTATAGTTGCAATTGGCCCCACATCCAAGTGATACATGCAGGCACAGCAAATCCTGAGATTTGTGGACTTATCGGTTGAAATAGGTCAGTCCTCAGGAGAAGGTTTGCATCAATAATCGAGACGGAAGGAGCATTGCGTCAATCGAAAAGGACCTTGGATCGACGGATCGTATTACAGCCGTAGATAGCGGTTCGCTTGTATCAACAATCACATGACCAAGCGGAATTCCGTGTTTGAATATGAAAGAGAGATCAGACGTTTCAAGAAATACGCACTTTGAGAACAGAGCGATCTTTCCTTTTTGCGATTTCGACAAATTTTTTGTACCTACGTGTAAATGTCTGAATTAGTACGGAAATTTTATAATACATTATAATGAATATCACCGAGGAAATTACAATATTAGAGAAGGATATAGAAATTAGGAGTTTAAGAAAAACGGGTCGAGATGATTGATAAATAATAATAGGATGGAGGCACCGAACGATTCGCCTTTTACGTGGTAGGGCCCAAGCCGTGTATAAAACTACGCTCCAAAAATCGACGACGTAGTGACGTTACGATAGCTTTCAAACTAAGTACTCAACTACAGAACACCAAAAACATTCAAATTTAATAACTGTAATGTGTCTAGACCTAACGCAAGTTACAGACGCTCTAACTCGCCCCAAATGGTGGTACCTACCTGTCTATGCGATTATTGTTAGTATTCCTATGTACGAGGGACGTTACATTTGTTAAACATTGAAAAATGAATATATTTAAATGAAATTTGTGAAGTGTCAATACATGTCATTATTTCTCCACATAATCGCCAGTGAGGTCAATATATTTTTGAAGCCTACGGACCAGTTTTTGTATATCCTCGTCGTGTACCTTCCGAAGCCATTTTTCGTCAGCATCCTGAACCTCCTCGTCATTTGAAAATCGCTGTCTACTTCATTATATTGAAAATACTCCTACGATAATCCAATGGTTCCAGGTCCTGGGAGTTGGGTGGGTGACTCACAAGATCCCACCCAAATGGATCAAGCATGTCCTGAGGCGGTATGAGGTCTCATGTTGTCGTGAAGGAGTGACACACCATGAGTCAGCATTCCTCTCCTCTTGTCGATGTTTTTTCTTTTCAACTTCTTGAGGTTCTCACCGTATCCAGCTGAATTTATGGTGGTTCCCATAGGCATAAAATCGACCAATATTATCCCTTTCCGGTTCCAAAAGACAGATGCCATGATCTTCCTCTCTGCAAATTGGACTGTTGATGGTGAATGGGTATGGAGCCACTGTAGAGGCTGCCTTTTTGACAGGGGAGTATAGTGACAGGACCACATTTCGTCACCAGTAACAATTGAGTCATGAAAAGTTTCACTCTCGCTTTCATACTTTCATACTTTTCAAGATATTCCGAGCATATCTCACACCTGCTGTAGGTGGAGCGATTGGAGGACTGAGGCGTTTGATGATTGGGTTTGACCGTTAGGAACCTCTCTACCTACCAGTGGTGACAACTCTGAAAAAAAATTTCCTTCGACCTCCACAGCCCTTGTAACCTTACTTTCTGGAGAGTGGTGTGGGTGGTGTCTTCTTCGATCCTCAGGCTGGGGTTAGAAGACAGTAGGTACTGCCTGTGGGAACTTTCTGGACGATATACCTTTATGGATATAACTTTATTCTATGTTATGTACCTACAAGTACTAACAAAATAATGTCCTTTGACGCATATGAGTAGAGGGAAATTGACAATAATCGAAAATTAATTAAAACCTAGATCAAATAATACAGATAAATATAGTTTGAGACGATCAAAATAAAAGTGGAATGAACGGAATTTAATTTTTCATTCATTACAAAACGGATATTACAAAGAACCGTACAACGCGAGAAACCGAGCGTAAAAAGTAATTAGAATATAGTTACATAATAAATTATCCTCCAAGTATTACGCTGATGATTGGTCCATGAAATTATACTGCTCCCAACGTTCATTTATTCGTGGTTTAAACGATTAGGGAATGTAAAATAAATTACCAGAGTTAAGTTCATTCCGAGGCTGAACGGAATGTCATTCGTTAGTTGGTCTCAGACGCACGAAGAAACCGGCTTCTGGCTGTCATGTGTGCTGAGGCTCAAGGAAACTCAGATGGATTCAAAAGGTACAACAAGATACAACGAAGTTTGCCTTGAGATAATCGTGGGTGACAAGTGAAATAAAAGCACGCTTTGATATTATGGTAACTGTACAGGGACTGGTGTGCCAAGACGACAAACAAGTTATTTTGGCCTTTTAGTTATCTGTCGGAGTTACCTAGGACTGTTATCTATGACGGAGCAATGCCTACAATAGTTGATTCGCGTAACAGTCTTCTATTCTTGAAACACTTGAAATAAAGATCCGGTCTCAGTGTTAGCCAAATGGCTCCATCGGCTTTTAGTTAAAAATTTATTGAGATCATCTGTAAGCCAATTCCCGACAGTTGAATACAATCAGAATCTAAGCACAATCCGACCATCGCGGGATTATGTGTTGGATTACACGACTTTGATACATGGGATATAAATGTAATGTTTTTCAAGAAACAGCCAAATCGAAGACACGAGGCTTCGTGAAACATGAAATAACGGCAGAATGTATTTATTTTTTACGATGCCAATAAAAAAGGGGAAAAAACATGAAATAAATTACGCTTACACGAAAAAAAAGAGAAAAACATCACTGAATTAACGTTGTAAGAAGTTAACTTGCATCAGGCATCATCAAAGCAAGCTGTTAACTGTTCTGAATAGCATTACTTCCAATACGAACTTGTACATAACATAAATATAGATGCATATTCCACCTATTCGCCAGGTCTCCCTAATATTAAGACTTAAGATACTAAGGTACCTACAAGAATCTAGTATCTGATACTGAGTTCATCTTGAAATCTCCATCTGGTCCATTTAGTCACCGAATTAACATAATCATAATATGATTTTCAACAATTTCATATAACATCTTATGTTATATGAGATTGTTGAAAATATTATAGATAAGTACGATATAATTCCCACGAAACAATGTATAAGTAATAAATTTTTTAATTTGGAGATTATATACCATGGCTCAAAATTACGTACTGACTCAAAAAACATAACTTGTCAAGTTTAGAGTTCTGGATGTCGTCAGTACCCTAGTGTAGAACCAGTCGAATTCTGGTGGATGGAGAGCACATTCTTTCGTGCAGTAATAAGATCGATCTGGAGACGTTATCGATTACAGTCAGCAGCTCCCTTTTGACCTATTACATTATAATCGCCAACTCTTTTTCTTCTGTAGCTCCACGGGCCTTCTGCCATTCACAAAGAGACCAATTTTCGTGCTGAAAATGTAATTCGAAACAATGGATACGTACGACAAACTACTGAGTCTCGTGAGAGCGAGTATTGGTAGGGATTCATGTAGTACGAGACGTAAGTCTATCGTTACATTTTTCTCACTGAGATTATGAATCTGACACGAAAGCGCAGTTTATTCCTGTTCTCATTTTAGGTTCCATACTGGATCTACTACACGAAAGACCATCGACAGCACATTCGGTGTACAACCTTATATTCAGCAATCAGCATTCGAAAAATATCTACAGCTGGATCTACAATAGTACTTCAGATACTAATATAGTACATAACTAAAGACTTATTTCATTTTAGTACTTGACTGGATAGTTACATTAGTGGTTAGTTTAACGTGCATACGAATTTGCCTAGATAAATGAGTGGATTTTCAAGTCCATAATATAACTCTTGTGGGTAAAAAAACTCGTTAATGTTGTATGTTCTGTCAGGCCCAAATCAGTTGTCGTTTTCAGTATCAATAGTATAGAACTCTTTACTCGTCACATAGATATTTGAGCTATAAATGAATTATAGTGAACAATAATCTGCAGGATGGAGAGTAAAAAAGGTACTGGGATGTAATGGGGGCACCCTAAATATAAACAACGGTTCATTATCTTCTTTGTACAGATCACCCTTCTGTCTAGATCACTAGGTCTAAATGTCTAGATCCTAAATGTTAGATTAATTATTATTATCTATTATCACTAATTATTAACCATTTTATCAAGTCAATTTTATCAATTTTACCTAGTGAAAATTATTATAATTTATTGTTAGGTATTAATAATTTGTATTTATTATTAATAATAATTATTATTAATTATGATTAATTAATACGATATAATTCTGGGGTTTTTAATACTACGTCGGTAATAATTTTTCTATAAAAGAAGTACCTACCTACCAACAAACATTCGAAATTACCTTCATTTCCGTAGCAAGAAACGCACCTCAGAACAACAAATTCGACATCACTTAAGCCATATGATGTTCCAAAGAGCTTGTTAGTATGAAAATGGACCTGTATTTCAACAGTTTGAGTCACGATCGTGTTGTGAGGCACAATCGTTGAGCCGTCATTGTGAACGAACGGCTGGTCGTACAAAGCTGCGGATGGTCTTAAAAAATTCTACGGAACAAACTCTATCTAAATATGAAATAAAAAACATACCGTTCTATATGAATTTATCGAGATATGAGATTTTCAAATTTTCAAAATTCGTTTTGAACCCCTTCCCCTTGACCTAGGGTTATGAAAAGTTTCGAGGACCATTGTGGGGTTGGTCGAAACCCATAAAAAAAAATTTCGTAATTTTAACTCAACGCTAACTGGGCAAAGTGGCGCGGACGGCGTACGGCGGACGGACGGATTTTTTTTAATTCGATTTTCTGAATCTTCGTATCTTGAAACGTAAACCAACAAATTTTGAGGGGGGGTTAAAAAACGTTTTTCTTTGGGCGATTCCAATGGTTCATTATCGAAGATAATAAACCAAAAAGTGTTTTCATTTATTAAATTTTTTATTATTATTTTATTTTACACGGGCAAGAGCCCAATCATAGTACGAGTATAAAGGAAAGAAATGACTCATTGTCTAATAACAGAAAATCCCTCAATAATTTCACTTTTTACAAAACTAATACAGTAGGTATGTAAAAGCCAACACTCGAAGCTTAAATTATTACTCTCTCCTGTTGGTATTATGTGAATAATGGAAGAATTCATTGAGTCCAAGCTTTACCTTCCTAAAAGAGTCACAGATACCAATTTGAGTGTAGAAGAACGCCGAATGCAGAGATCTTAGCGCACGTGAATGGGGTTGTTGTACAGGTAATTCGTTGTTGATTGGACGTAGAAGAGGTGGTTCGAACGAGTGCGGCAGTGAGGGGCATGTAAGTATATCAGCTGCAGCAGACTGGGACAATCGATTGACGAGTTGAGCAGTTTGATGAGAAAAATGGAGTCAGGTATCTGGCGACGGTGACGTAAGGAGGGAAGTAAGACGGCAGAGACTGGATCAAAATCAGCTGGATCAAAATCATCCCAACTCGTCTCCTGTCCAATGGCAACAAAACGAAGGGTTGATAAGGAATCTCCGTCACCACAACTTTTACCTCAAATTCCGTCCTCAATTGCTGAGTAAAGGGAAGCCGCCAGAAGAAATTTGCAGCCACAAACAATAATTTTTTTAAACCCAAGTATTGCCTTCATAGTTTGGTTTGCACCAGTACTTGTCGTTTGTCTACCACAAGTCAACTCCAAGCCCCAGTCGCACCAACACGCGATATTCGAATTCTACCCCTTCGTGGAAATTTCAACGTAAGCAAGTAAGTTCCCTCAACCCAGATAGTGTCAAAAGATTTTCCAACGAGCTTCCGACGCGTCCCGGTTTTCCTCGAGGTGGGGATTCGTGAAAAAATTGCAGACCAAATGCGGGGAAAAAACGTGATGGTTGAGCATGAACCATTAAGAAAACCGCGTCTCGAATTTGCATACAATCCTTATATAAACCCTCTTTCCCGATAAAGGCGGCACGCTATAGCGGAGTTACGTGAATTGAGACCGGGGCGATGAAGATCTTTCAAAAAACGAACGGGCACAAACGGCTGACCCGATACATTTTGATTAGGCACCAGGGTATTTTTGATCAAGGCGACTAGGCGATGATGGCACGAAATTCAGAAATAGAGCGAGTAATTTGGATAATCGCCTTCGAACAGCGATCATGCTCTTTCAGGGTTGAATTCCTAGTCCTGCAAAGTGGATGTGTGCCCAGTTCTCAATTTGGTTTGGAAAATTCTCAATTCGATTTGGAAAAACTATAAGTAATATTACGTAAGCAGATAGAGAAGAACGGGAAGTACAAAAACTCTCTAATAACTCGAGCTACTCTTTTACTGGAGTGGCCCCGAAAATGACGTTCACACGAGACTAGTGAGTCACGCCAGCTATGATTTTTGGTGGAGGGAGAAATGGACTGTCCTGAAACCTACTCATGAAAACAGTCGACTGACACAACGTTTTTCCACTGGCCTGGTATGTCATTGGAAGCCAGTGGTGTTCACACGAGGCCAGTTACTGTCGTCACTCGAGTAAACGCAACCTAAGTGTGTTTAGTGCTCTAAACAGAGCAGCAGCTCTGTATTTAGCGCATTCACATTCACCTATTTACAGCCCAAAACTTGTTCTAATTCTGACCCAGCAATAACCGCAATTTCTGGGTTTGGATGGTCCGTGGCTCTTGTCTGGAGGACTCCATAGCGGCTACAGAGGTTATAGAAAACTATCAAAGGTAGCTTGATACAATGATAAGAAACCAGTAGAGTGGAGTGTAGTAATAATTACCTTAATTATTAAGGTAAGTATAGGTAGTAATAGTTCAGTTGTAGGCTCAAACTTTTCAACAGATATCTTCACACCACACAACCACAATTGATAACAACCTTTTACCACCATTTAAAACTAACATGCAGGGTGCACTAGCACGGTTAGAGAAATGGTGCCAAATGAAGATTTCGAATGTCTTTTCTGTTTGTGTAATCGGACGGATCTTATCAATGTGGTTAGCAGTAGGTTGACCTCACGAGTAGCCGACATTTCTTTGAATATAGGAGTAATTTGAAACATCAATTCAATCATCATTGAAATGCTTTAATTTTGATATAATATATCAAAATTAAAGCATTGTAATATAATATATTTGTAATATATTATATTTCCAATTGCAGCTATTATAAGATTAGCTTAAATGGTACATTGACATGGATTCCCCCTACAAGACTTCATAGAGAGGGTAGAAACCTGGACTCAGCACTGCAGATTGAACATTAACACCAACAAATCTGCATTACTCAAGTTAACATTTGAACATCAGGACACACACCAAGTCTACACCACAACGGGCACATCCTACCATCCTACGCCTGACTTGGGCAGTCCACATAAAATACCTGGTAGGCAAAGTACGACACAGAATTAGAACCCTCAGACACCTCCTGGACCACAGATCCACTCTACCTCTCTCATACAAACGACAGATTTACCCAACAATTTCTATTCTAGTCACTCTATGAAGCTCTAATTCTCAAAATAGGCCTAATTTTTGAAAATTCTGTTATATTTGAAGAGTCCAGAGGAAGAATGATACATGTCCATAAAAGGTGATCTCGAAAATAACCATTATTAAGGTTTAAAAACGTTTTGAGGCAAGGGAATGATCAAGATTCAAAAAATAAAAATATGTGAAAACATCTGAAGTCTTTTTAAATCTTGATCATTCCCTTGCCTCAAAACGTTTTTAAACCTTAATAAAGATTTTCTTGACATCAGCTTTTATGGACATGTATCATTCTTCCTCTGGACTCTTCGTTTGATTTCACGCGATACCAACAAGCAGCAACGGGCGACTATTATCAGCACTCTTCGGTTGCGTTATACCGGCTCCACTTCTCTCACACAACGCTAAGCAATTATAAATATACCTACCTACTTAATGACGCATTGAATTTATTTAATTTTTATCGTTATTTTCTTTTACTTGAGACAGGAGACACATAAAATATTATTTTAAATCCATGTACCTATGTATCTGCATGTAGTGTAGGTACTCAACATCTTTTTAAATCTTTCTTAACTGTAAGTTATATATAAGTTACAGATATATTACAGCTACAGATCATTCAGCCTTCCCGGAAATATAAAGAAGTCATACTCATATTTCTTTGGAATATTGACAACCTCCCATCTGACATATTCTGATAACTCAGATGAACTCGGGGCTCAATATTTGGTTATAACTTGGGAAGGTTAGACAGTTCGCTGCGTCGCGTCGCAAGTTTCAGGTGAGGACAGTTTCACGTCGTACGTACCCCCAAGCCTTGAGGCTCAAGGTCACGTACGACGCGTCCTCGTGTCGTCACGATAGGGGTCTGCAAAAACTCTCTAATACGTCCACACGTCGACGTGATCACCACCAATTGTCCCACACATCACCTCCAATTGCCCACACGTCACCTCCAATTGCCCACACGTCACCACCAATTGCCCACACGTCACCATCGATTGCACCTCCACAACCGTCCTAGACCGCCGCCCTCCCCATCAATCAATCACCGCCCTCCTCCCACGCCGTTCTCCTCCTCCAGCGCCGTCCTCCCCCTCAATCAATCACTGCCCTCCTCCCACGCCGTACTCCTCCTCCGGCGCCAATCTCCCCCTCAAACAATCACCGCCGTGCTACCACCATCTCTTGACACCCCACGTCCCTTTACCACCCAAAAGTTCAATTTATGTACCCAGTAAAAGTCAGTTACCGAATGACGGACAATACGTCCACACGTCGACGTGATCACCACCATTGCAATTGCCCACACATCACCACCAATTGCCCGCTCCTCCACAGCCGTCCTACACTGTCCTCCTCCCACGCTGACCTCTCCCCGCACTCCTCTTTACACCCCACGTCCATTTACCGCCCGAAAGTTCAATTTATGTACCCAGTAAAAGTCAGTTACCGAATGACGGACAATACGTCCACACGTCGACGTGATCACCACCATTGCAATTGCCCACACATCACCATCAATTGCCCGCTCCTCCACAGCCGTCCTACACTGCCCTCCTCCCACGCTGACCTCTCCCCGCTCTCCTCTTTACACCCCACATCCATTTACCGCCCAAAAGTTCAATTTATGTACCCAGTAAAAGTCAGTTACCGAATGACGGACAATACGTTCACACGTCGACGTGATCACCACCATTGCAATTGCCCACACGTCACCACCAATTGCCCGCTCCTCCACAGCCGTCCTACACTGCCCTCCTCCCACGCTGACCTCTCCCCGCTCTCCTCTTTACACCCCACATCCATTTACCGCCCAAAAGTTCAATTTATGTACCCAGTAAAAGTCAGTTACCGAATGACGGACAATACGTCCACACGTCGACGTGATCACCACCATTGCAATTGCCCACACATCACCATCAATTGCCCGCTCCTCCACAGCCGTCCTACACTGCCCTCCTCCCACGCTGACCTCTCCCCGCACTCCTCTTTACACCCCACGTCCATTTACCGCCCGAAAGTTCAATTTATGTACCCAGTAAAAGTCAGTTACCGAATGACGGACAATACGTCCACACGTCGACGTGATCACCACCATTGCAATTGCCCACACATCACCACCAATTGCCCGCTCCTCCACAGCCGTCCTACACTGCCCTCCTCCCACGCTGACCTCTCCCCGCTCTCCTCTTTACACCCCACGTCCATTTACCGCCCAAAAGTTCAATTTATGTACCCAGTAAAAGTCAGTTACCGAATGACGGACAATACGTCCACACGTCGACGTGATCACCACCATTGCAATTGCCCACACGTCACCATCAATTGCCCGCTCCTCCACAGCCGTCCTACACTGCCCTCCTCCCACGCTGACCTCTCCCCGCACTCCTCTTTACACCCCACGTCCATTTACCGCCCGAAAGTTCAATTTATGTACCCAGTAAAAGTCAGTTACCGAATGACGGACAATACGTCCACACGTCGACGTGATCACCACCATTGCAATTGCCCACACATCACCACCAATTGCCCGCTCCTCCACAGCCGTCCTACACTGTCCTCCTCCCACGCTGACCTCTCCCCGCTCTCCTCTTTACACCCCACATCCATTTACCGCCCAAAAGTTCAATTTATGTACCCAGTAAAAGTCAGTTACCGAATGACGGACAATACGTCCACACGTCGACATGGTCACCACCAATTGCCCACACGTCACCACCAATTTCCCGCTCCTCCACAGCCGTCCTACACTGCCCTCCTCCCACGCTGACCTCTCCCCGCACTCCTCTTTACACCCCATGTCCATTTACCGCCCAAAAGTTCAATTTATGTACCCAGTAAAAGTCAGTTACCGAATGACGGACAATACGTCCACACGTCGACGTGGTCACCACCAATTGCCCACACGTCACCACCAATTGCCCGCTCCTCCACAGCCGTCCTACACCGCCCTCTCCCACGCTCTCCTCCTTACAGCCCACGTCCATTTACCGCCCTCTCCCACGCTCTCCTCCTTACACCCCACGTCCATTTACCGCCCAAAAGTGCAATTTATGTAGTAAAAGTCAGATCATGAAATAAAGTTATTTAATTATTAAATATGTTAAATATATATATGTATATGTATTTTATGTATAAGTTATTACAGTTCTGTAATTCACGTCGGTACCTCCACAACCTTTCGATACATTTTGACACACGCCATATATGTATTTTATGTATATGTATTTATTCCATATATGGAATTGTAAGAGCTCGATGGTAAATATGAAGTTGCTACACCGGAATGTTCGATAGATATAAATACTTATCTAATAAAAATACCTATCACCACTTAGTCAGCTTGTTTTTGTGTGTAACATGCCAAGATGGCAAAATGTGACATGTCCAATTTTTACAATTTTTCAGAGCAACAGTTCACGAGGCCCTCAAAAATCGGGAAATAACCATCTGATCTCCTTGTATGTACACACAATCTCGTTATTCCAATTTCGTGTAGAATTTTATGGGACGCTCAAAATTTTATGGGACCATGTGGTTTGGTTTGGTTGGTATTGTTCAAATCGCCTCTGAGTGACCCTACCAGAGAGTGGTTCCTCGAAAACAGGTTTTCAGAATTTTAGAGACCCAAGTAATTCTTTTTCATAACTAATAGGAAGGTTTACCTACCTGGTCGATGTGGAAATGAACTATAACATGAGGCGTTCAGGATCAAAAGCAAATAACTCCAAAAAATTGAGTTTTTCACATTTTTGGCAAGTTTATTAAGCCATACTAACAATAATAATACTAACGTGTGAGCGTGTGATGACTTCAAACGAAGAAAAGTAACAAAACAGATGAAAGGGAATGTGGAAGACCTTGATCCAGAAGCGGGTCAATGGAACGAGTCGCAGAGCCACGCCAACGGGCGGTCCTACCGCCGATAGTTTACAGTAGTCATTAATTATGATAATTTCTTGGTTATTAAATGTGCATATTAAAGCATTTGAATATAAATAAAATTTATTTATATTCAACATTTAATGTTGTTCATACTGTCTTGATCATTCAACATTTTGGTGTCGTTGGATATGTTATGTTTGTTCTTTCCAGCAGACCAAGTTTTGCGTGTCCTGTTCAAAACTCTTAACAATATTCGTTCAGAATTGTATAAGCGTGATTTACCAACCGACTGAAAGGCAGGTCAACTATACTGCTCGATTATAGGCAAACACGCGAGATTGGTATCAGGCGGGTAACCACGCACAAGGAAAAAGCTTATCTCTATCTATAAAATCGAATGTACGTCCGTATGTCCTCTATTGACGGCCAAACCACTCAAACGATTCTGATAGGGATTGCACCATTGTGATGAGGCATGTAGCATCCTTAGGACTTACACTTTAAGCAGCATAGGACCAAAATCAGCTGAGTGGCCCTAAAGCTAATTTCTATGCTATGAAACTCTAATTTGGCTGTAATTGGTATTTAGCATCCTTAGGAATTCACCTTGAGGCAGCCCAGGCCCAGATGAGTGGCTCGTAAAGCTAATTGCTATGATATTCACTCTGTGAAGCTGGAATTTGGTTCATCAGTTGTCAAGGTTATTTATCAATACACTGAGTTATTTATGCACCCCGACCGGGCATCCTGGCTAGTACTCGTATGTAGCGATGAAGGTATTCCCTTACAATATAACCAATCTGATACGTTTCACATTTGATCAAGATTATTAACTGCATTATTGCAGCCTTCAAACCGTTGGAATGCGTCGATAAAAGCAACGAGATGGGTTGAGGAAGAAAAAATACTAACAGAAATATTATTACAAATCCACCTACAATCTAAGTAGATTAGGGATATAACATGCAGATCTAGTCATATTGTCGAGATGCAAACGGAAGATATTTAAATTGCATACCACCAAAAAACACTCACAAATTTTTGGTTTTCCTTTGGCCAATTTGGTTTAAAAATAGTCCGAGACGGTTATAGTTGTTTTTTGCTCAGATTTTAAATTGCCTCGCTCCTAACATTTAAAACAATACTACCTGTCTCTCTAGAAAAACGTGGGTTCTAAGCAGCGTCCCGAAAAAACAGCAAATGTTTTTCTGACCTACCGGACTGTGAAAGTGACAAGTAAAAATAGTGCTGTGTAATCCGGTGAAATTGAGCGATAATGAATCGAACCCAACTGTTTTGTCACTGTCCACTTGGTGTTCTGACCTCAAGAAACCCGACTGGAAAGCAATTAGATTCGTTCTCGGCAATTAATACGGTACAAGCCGCCGTCGCTGCTCTCGCGGTTTTTATTTTCGGAATGAGGGGGATCGTTCTTCTAGAACGCAGTCATTTCGTTTCGGTGACAGAAGAAAAAGGAGCAGCCAGTAGGTGGACGGACTCGGGAGGTATGGAATCCACAAATGGGGGGGGGGGGGAATACGATGAGTTTCCTGATAGTTCAGTCAATCTAGACAAAAAAAAGGCCAAATAGAGGATACATTTTTTTGTATTTACTTAATTAATAAATTTTTTTATTTAATTAACTATTTAATACTAATTCCTATTTTTCAGGAATGTGTGTGTGTGTGGGGGGGGGGGGGGGGGAGTTGCAACAAGGCCTACCTGAGATAGGGCTGGTCAACATGGCCCACCTCAAATAGTACAGAAGACCATGGCCTAAACGACATTTTTGGGCATATTGACTTTTTTTATTCAGCGGGATTCAGGTGAGAATTAATTAAAATTATTCATCATCTCGTAAGTTGTCTGTATACAAGTATATTGTCCCCCAGAAGTGTCTATAGTTGCAAACATTCACGTGTATGTCCTCAAATTGTAGAAATAAACAGCTTTTTGTGTTTCCTGTAAATTTTTATATAAAAACACTTGTGCCATGTTGTACAGCACCATTTGAGGTAGGCCATGTTGACCAGTCCTATCTGAGGTAGGCCATGTTGTTTGGCCCCATTGAGGTAGGCCTTGTTGCCACTTCACCCTCGATATAAGGTCTTATACAACCGTATAAATCAGATAGATATATCACCCATAAATTCCAAAAATTTTACAGTCTGACAAGGGTTGCCTCATTGAAAAGGGTTTGAAGATGAAGAATTGTGGTTGTTACTTGGTATGATCTTCATTCGTCTGCTCTAATCTGGTAACGGAGTGAGATATCGCGTTTCTGACTTCACCCTTCAACTCTGAAATTCAACTTTGACAATTCTATGGACTGAGGTGGTACTGGGCGAAAATTGGAGACGAATTTAGTTATAAAACCACTAGATAGCGATTTTTCACATAAAACAAGTTCTTTCTTCGAAAATTCGCCCTTAGAGCCATGCTGCATTAATGTGGATTTTGAAGCAATCATACCTCCACATTTTTTTCTTCCAAACGACAATTTGCATTTGTAGGTGATTATACCTATTCTGAATTGCTAATCATGTTTCAATTGAATTGATACTCATATGTTCGTATCATGATCGGGGATTCATCTCATTCAGGTGAAAGGCCCAAAAAAGAGACAAAGATTTTCAAATATTTTCCTCACTCCCCACACTTTCTTCATTCTGATAATCTTATCGGAGGTGTTACTTGTCAAAAATACTTATCTATATACTTATCTAATCTTGAAGGGGTTACTCGTCAAAAAATGGTTTAATGAGATGTTCCAAACATCACAATTTACATAAAACCAGTTATTTCTTCGAAAATTTGCTCTTATAGGCATGCTGCAAGACTGTAGATTTATTTTATTTTGTAATCTTTGAGGGCTCTGCCCCATGACCAAGGACGATCCTTGTATAAAAGAGAAAAACTCTGCAAATTCTTGACACAACGGTTCATTATCTTCTTTGTACAGATCACCCTTCTGTCTAGATCACTAGGTCTAAATGTCTAGATCCTAAATGTTAGATTAATTATTATTATCAATTATCACTAATTATTAACAATTTTATCAAGTACCTAGTGAAAATTATTATAATTTATTGTTAGGTATTAATAATTCGTATTTATTAATCATAATAATTATTATTAATTATGATTAATTAATACGATAAAATTCTGGGGTTTTTAATACTACGTCGGTAATAACTTTTCTATAAAAGAAGTACCTACCAACAAACATTCGAAATTACCTTCATTTCCGTAGCACGAAACGCACCTCATAACAACAAACTCGATATCACTTAAACCATATGATGTTCCAAAGAGCTTGTTAGTATGAAAATGGACCTGTATTTCAACAGTTTGAGTCACGATCGTGTTGTGAGGCACAATCTTTGAGCCGTCATTGTGAACGAACGGCTGGTCGCACAAAGCTGCGGATGGTCTTAAAAAATTCTACGGAACAAACTCTATCTAAATATGAAATAAAAAACATACCGTTCTATATGAATTTTTCGAGATATGAGATTTTCAAATTTTCAAAATTCGTTTTGAAACCCTTCCCCTTGACCTAGGGTTATGAAAAGTTTCGAGGATCATTGTGGGGCTGGTCCAAACCCAGAAACCAAATTTCGTAATTTTAGCTCAACGTTAACTGGGCAAAGTGGCGCGGACGGCGGACGGCGTACGGCGGACGGACGGATTTTTTTTTATTCGATTTTCTGAATCTACGTATCTTGAAACGTAAACCAACAAATTTTGAGGGGTGGTTAAAAAATTTTTTTCTTTGGGCGATTCCAATGGTTCATTATCGAAGATAATAAACCAAAATCTCCAACTCTGGCAATTGAGCGTTTCAGTACAGAAGGTGACTGACAAAACAACCCAAGCGCCGCATATCGAGGGTCTCACGGCAACTTCCCTCATCGTCATTTTGGCGACTTTTCAGCAGAGCCAAAAAACCATCTGCAAATGGCTTACTAGCTAATTCGGTAGAATAAATCGTGAGATTTAGTGTTACCTAACTTAGGTACCTAACTTATACTTAGTTAGATCGGTCCGCCGGGAGAAGACGCTTCGAAGGGTATGTATGAATAACTCATTTTGACTAAAAGTGACGATGGGGGGTGGTACCGTGAGACCCTCGATACGACCCGCCTCGGTTTGGATCGGCACCGCGCGGGTTGGGTCCGGCATTCAGGCACGTCCATACTTCTTCGGCTTTGTGCCCATGCCACCCGGCTTGCGCCCATGCCACCTGGCTTGCACCCATGCCACCCGGCCTGCGCCCATGCCACCCGGCTAGCGCCCTTGCCACCCGTCATAGTGTGGCCCGCGCTCTTCCAAACCGAATCACGACCGTAAATACGTGTTCCGCGTCGGAGAAAATCACATGCGTAGGAGAAAAGGTTGAAAGTGAAAGACAGGATTTCGGCTCAAAGGCAGATTGTCGAGATAACAAGTGGTGGACAAAACAGGTTAGAAAGGCCTTGGGACAGCTACTGTGTTCGTGGTAGAACAAAATATCGCGTTTAATAATATTTGGTAATTACCGGTCCGCCCAGTTAATGGCCATTTCACACGTGATCATCAACTCAACACTTTCTCGAGACCAAAACCAAAATTATCATGGCACCGGTAGATGGGAAATACAACAGTTTTGGCCAAAGAATATGATAAGAACTTTATGATAAGATGACATGAGGATTCGTGTCTCTAATTAATCCTACACTGACAACGGCCCATCGAAGTCAGTGTTGATTTTGCCTCCCGTCGACCCGCTTGCTAAAACCAAATTATTATTTCGAGTTCGAATCAGTCAGTAGAATCGGTATCCGCGAGTTTATTTGCGTGAAGTGTTTTGATTCAACCAAATAGTGAAACACCCCGCAAACCTCCTCTATCCTTCGATAATGAACCATTGGAATCGCCCAAAGAAAAAGATTTTTCAACATGGTTTTCAAATATCGAGTTAATGAATAATATTTAATAATACCTAATTATTAATAATGAAAACATACAAATTATTAATAACCAACAATAAATATTTATAATTTACACTACTTGATAATAATTATTAATGGTAATTCATAATAATAAATAATCTATCATTCAGTAATCGAGACGGAAGGGTGATCTGTGCAAAGAAGATAATAAACCGTTGTGTCAAGAATTTGCAGAGTTTTCTCCCTTCACCGCCACGCCAGGCTGTGGCCTTGCACACTTCACAGCCTTCGTCGTCGGCCGGTGGTAAGTACAACAGTTGTTGGCCTGAAGACTTCGGTGAGTTTTCATCAAAACTGTTTTCACACCTTCTACCATAAATTCCTTTCCCGCAGTATGATTGTCAATAATAATTATTATTGCTACCCTGGTGGATCCGAGCGATCAATAACCAGCGACTTTAGTACAATTAGTACAATATTCTGTGAGAATAACGAACAAGTAAACCCCGCTGTCGAAATCGCTGTTGTGTGACATTCTTAGGAAAAAGTGAGAACGGTTGTCCAGTATGTTTGCTCTTGTAAGGGACCGTTTAAAACAATTATTTTTTTTTAATTGTAGGTATTCATGAGTTCTAACTCGAATTTGGGCAATCCAATGCATAAATTCAGTGTATTTACTTGAACTTATTAAAATATCACTCCTTCATACTGTCCAAACACAACCTGTACAACTTTGTTAATATTTGGAGTCTAATTGTTTCAAGATTCGTCCATTCCCCCTGAATGGTGTTGTTCCTTGAACTCTACAGTCCCCAAAACTCGAGTGATATATTTTGACATTTTATGTCTTTACTCTGGCACATAACTCGAAAAACGTTACACAAAAGCGTTACACGAAAATTTCTGATGATTTTCGCTTACAACCGATTCGTTGCTACGGAACTTTATCTTCGCCAGTTATCATCGTACAAAAATCGTTAACCACTCGTTGGATAGCTCTCGATTTACCTAACCATATTACGTTAACCACTGCGGAGTGCGTGGCCGACAAGCTGCGGTATGAGCGTGATTGTTTAAATAATTGTTTACACACAGCCTGTGTGACACAGGTGATCATTCTCAATATTTTATATTGTCTATACGAATGCAAGCTTCATAATAAAAGAAGTGCTTCAAGAACCTTCGAACAATGCTACATCACCTAACCCAGTAGCGTAGTTGTTATACTTAATTGTAGGGTTCATCATAAATTATTTATGATGAACCCTACAATTAAGTCTAACAACTACGCTACTGGGGTAGGTGATGTAGCATTGTTCGAAGGTTCTTGAATCACTTCTTTAAAGACATAAAATGTCCCAATGTGTTGCAGACTCGTATGCAACCATTTAATTCTCGACTGTATCAACAACAGGATGGAGTTGACAATCTTTTGACATTTTCATGTCTTTGCTTTGGCACATAAACTGAAACGAGAAAAATTTGTTTCCTTGATTCACCCTTTCCCTCAGATCACGTCAGAACACAAGCGACAGGCGGGCCACTACGTCAGACGCACCTATGACGCACGAGCGTATGACGTCAGACGGCTGGCACAAGGCCAACTAGTACGTCAGAGCCTATGACGTCAGACGGCTGGCCGGAGGCCAACTAATACATCAGAGCCTATGACGCACGAGCGTATAACGTCAGACGGCTGGCAGGAGGGCAACTAGTACGTCACAGTCTATGCCGTAAGAGCCTATGACGTCAGAGGGCTGGCTGGCTAGGTGATCGGGTTTTAATAAGCCTCTGGAATTCCGCGCCTTCATTTTGCATTCATTTACATCTTCACGTTGAAAAATCCTTCATCTTTTATAAAACCGTTTTTGCACGCCAAAGACGTCGATCTCAGCCTTAGTATGGGCCAATTTGGCAACCTCTCGAAATTCGGGAAGTGTCGTTCACTTGACAATCGAGATATCCTGCCGAAACGTTTGTGTCCAGTAAGACTGGTCATCCCAGACAACTTCTTTCATAATGATACTGCCGATTTTTGGCTCTCCCCATGAATCCGCCACCTTCTTCCATGCTGTTTCAAAATCCTGATATATTTAATTAACCATTTCCAATTTTATGCAGCACGATTTGAGTTTGTCCCGAAGATTTCAGTCTGCAGTTTTTTGGAACAAACTCAAATTTCCCGCTTCCCGGGAGGATGTTGGCGGCTCATTGAAACTATCAACATCAGGGTAAAGTCCAGTACGAGTCTCAACGGCCTCCATTTGAGTGTTGACTTTCGGCAAGTGTTTATGTGCAGCGAATCCTGGTGGATTTTTTCTCCAGTCACAACTTCACTGGATGTTTCTAGGGTGAGTTCCAAAGATTTTTTTTTCTCTTTCTGTCTTGATGAACTCTGGTATCGCATAAGATGAGCGTTTTTCCTTTTTGAAAAACTATACCAATAAAATATCACAGGTACATCATTCATTCAAATAATTTATTTAATAAATTATAATTATTATAATAAATTATTTCTATCTTACCTACCAGTGCAGTGGGTATGGTATTCACACGTTCTTACTTCATTCTAATGAGCCAATGAAATTAAATGTACCTCACCATTGTATTTCTCTTTGCAGGCCCCTCAGGATTGCGGGTGCGAGATTGTGGAATTCCCTCCCAATTCAAACTGATTCGTATTCGTAAATCCGAATCCGATTCCTTAACGTGTCAATCCGAATACATTTGTATTCACAATTGTGAATTCGAATAGATTCATATTTGCAAGTGTGAATCCAAATCCGAAATTTGGATTCACACATTTGAATCCGAATCCGTTTGGATTCACACTTGGATTCACTGAATAATTCAATTCAAAAGGCCAGTATAAATAAATAAATAATTGAATTGAATTTTCAGTAAATCCAAGTGTGAATCCAAACGGATTCGTATTCAGAGATGTGAATCGTAATAGATTCGGATTCGTAGGTGTGAATACGAATCTACTCGGATTCACAGGTGTGAATCCAAATTTCGGATTCCAGGTGTGAATCCAAATTTCGGATTCACACTTGCAAATTTCATATTTATATGAATCTATTCGAATTCACAATTGTGAATACAATCGGTGCTTCATCGGTGCTGTGAATCGGATTCGGATTTACGAATACGAATCTGCTCATCTCTGAATTCCGTGTCGTTCATGCCTTCGGCTCTCCACCTTTCAGAGTTTAATAGTAGATTATTTTGTTTCTCTGACGGAACGTCGCTGTCACCTTTCCTGTAACCTATGTGCTGTGATGGAAAGTCGTTGTCGCTGTCACTTTTCCGGTAACCTATGTGCTGTGATGGAACGTCGCTGTCACCTTTCCTGTAACCTATGTGCTGTGATGGAAAGTCGTTGTCGCTGACACCTTTCCTGTAACCTATGTGCTGTGATGGAACGTCGCTGTCGCGGCTTGGCCGTGACAAGTTATCACTCGCATCAAACCACCGCACCACTTTTCAGTTTATTGAGCCGCGGCTTGTAGATTTAGTCTGAGCTCTCAAGTGTATTTTGTTCTTATTTTTTGTGTATTATTTGTATTATAATTTTTACGACTCGTTGAAAATCGGTTTTGCTTCATTCATAATGTGAGGTACCTATCCATCAAATTAAAATACATCCTTTAAAAGAATAATAGGACAGTAAAATTTATTATCCTTTATTTTCAACCGAGTCAGCCCACTGAAGAATGAATCCCATCCTTAATTAAATTAAGGAGGGGATTCATTCCTCAATGGGCTGACTTAGTTGAAAAAAAAGCTTCAAACATCAAGGTTTGAAACAATGTCACTATCTGATTTAGAGGTAAAAATGCATAGAACCAGAGAAGACTCATATATTTCGTAAAACCTTATAATATATTACTTATATCAATTCTCGGAGAATTGTAACTTCAGTAATAGCCCATCATTATCATAAATGGACCTACCCGCCCTGGGTATGTACCTACCCGCCCTGGGTATGTACCTACCCGCCCTGGGTATGTACCTACCTATCTAAAATAATAAATTGCTTATAACTTTAAATTAAGTTAAAAGTAAATTAATCATTGGAGCTGCTGTCACTGGAACGGCTATTTGGAACAGCGACAGTAGAGTCACTGTCACGGTTGGAACGGTGACAGATTTTAGCTGGAACGGTACACCCCTACAACGGTCTTTTTGGGCAACAGCTGATTCAAACAACATAGTTTTGTCCCCTCGAGTTGCTTTGAGATACTTTTATGGCTACGGAATGAAGGATAATTCGAAAATTTGTTGGTAGTTTGGTGGTGGTGGTATACCGACATAGGCAATGACTGGAAGTAACTTGTACCTATATGTACGAGTAAAAACCTCTGTACTATACCGATACAAATTAATTCTTTGTAATTCATAATTTATATCAATAATTTTTTAGAACATTACTCAACTTTTCCCGTATACTTATGGGAAATTATGGGACATTAAGTATGGGAAATTTCCCGTATACTAGGTAATTGTATACAGAGCAGTGATCTAGACCGAATGGTGATTTGCACAAAGAATGTAATAAACCCTTGTGTCAAGAATTTGCAGATTTTTTGGTCTCCGTAAAAACGTATTCGACGTTAAAATTATTGCGTGGATCGGAAAACACCAGCTGTATTAAAAATCACGGTGGAAAAAATGTGGATATCTCTAGCACAGAACACCCTACTATACTACGTATAGTATCTCCAGTTGCAAGGTCATCTGTTGTGGATGGATAATAATAATAATACTCATATTATCATATTCCGTGAGTCGAACTTGTTCATGTCGGGAAGGGATACACACTGCGCTTCACCGGAATTAATAATTTTATATCGCTAGATTCGTGATCTTTCTGCTCATCAATCCTCACTCACCATCCCCAACTGCCCGTGAACGGAGTTGCCATGGCGGAAACTCGGAAATGATCGCGCTCAACGATAAATCTCAACTTTCCGTGATAATTATGATATCGGCGGATGCGGCGTCGATCAAGCTGTATGCGTTTATCGCGGTATATCATCATACCTTCTACTGAACCAACATCCCGTGGCTCACGCGCAAAATTAACTTGAATTAAAATCATTGTATTCATCAGGGACTAATGCATATCGACCCATCTACCGGATAGTGAGGGTTCCACGCAAACAATAATAACGAAGGCCTGATGGTTCATGGCTGCTTGCCTACGTGCCCCTCAATTCTTGACATCACATTTCGATCTATCATAATAAATATATTCAATAATATTATATTGTATACAATATAATATTATTGAATATATTTATTATGATACATAAATCCTACAAGTATGAATCGAAAACAAAATGCATGGTTTCGTTATAGTTGAAGGATTCATTATAATATAATATTATTAGATATATTTATTATGTTAGATCGAAATGTTTAGGATGTACGATCGAAATGGTTTATAATATAAATGGTTTATATTAGATATTATCTAATATAAACCAAATTATAACGCAAATTCACACAAAGTAGAGACACCTGCATCCCAATCGAATAAATTCGTATGGTACATTTTGATATTGTTGTAAGCCTGCCACCTGTCAGTTCAGGGTAAAGGGTGAGCTATTTTACCTGAATATATTTACCTGAAATTTTACTTGAATAATATTCATTATTAAATATAATGAATAATAATAAATATTCATTCATAAATATATTATATTTACTAAAATTGCAGTTCACGACACTGAACTATTCAGGAAATTGAAGTTAACCAAGAGAATCTTGAACTGGCTACAAGCAATTTGAAATGTATTTATGTACAAACTTTCTATGTTTTTATAGATAATCAAGGGCAATCATGTCCGTCCACATACAGCTGATTCACGAAGTGCTTCGTCAAAAACTTAGTTTGTAACTTAACCACCCACTAATCGAACTGAAGATTTACAAATAGAATTATAATAGACTACGAGTGCAGCTTTCCAAAATCTCCCAGGGCGCGAAATCGTTCAGTTCTCAATCAGGATATCGTGTCATCTCCGAACTGCCCAAAGAAAACGAACATCGGCCATCGGGTGTGAAAGTGCTGCGGGAAACTGGTTCCTGAAACGGGCGCAGTGGGTCGCACGACCTACCCCAACAAGCTTTTCTCTTCCAGAAGATAGACAGACACCTGTGTACGGACTTTAACACTTTTAGCCTATTCTCGACCGAAATACGTCATTTCAATGGGCATTTCAATTTTAGGAAATGGATTTTTTTTCCTTTTTTGAGACTCTGACTGCTCCTGAACGGATGTGTGTAAAATAACTTTTTTGAGAAGTTATTTTACACACATCCGTTCAGGAGCAGTCAGAATCCAACCCTGGATTTGAAGTGTTTCCAAATACCTACTTATGTGCCCTTCTAAACGATATGTGACCCTTATCCAAAATTTCGCTGAAATGTCAATAGTTACTTCGACTTTTGAATTCAAGTTTTTGTGTGTCGATATTCTATAACCCAATCTTCGGACATACACAGTGTATTACACACATACACATACACAGTGTATTACACACACCTGGGTACTCAAAATGCGTTACCAATAATTATAAAGAGCTAAAACCCTAGTTTAACTCTAAGCGACACAACACGGCTTCGAATACGAAAAACTGTGCAAAAAATTAGGTAATTAGATACTCTTAACACATTAAACTAGTAAATTAGTAAAACTCTTAACACATTAAACTCATTGCTATAGCACATTTTCTTCAAAACGGTTTCAAACGTCTGCCAAGCGGATGGGATGCTAATTAGTAGTTAAAAGAAGGTTGCAGACACAACAATTGCAACTTTTGCAGATGGTACTGTTCTATTAGCGGTTGGAGATACGGTAAAGGAAGAAACTAGGAAATTACGACGAATACAGGCCTGACGAATTAGACTTGGTTAACTGATGATGTCAAGATCATTGAACTCGGATTTATGAATCATGCTGTATGAAGGATGGATCGCTCAAGGGCAACATCGCTGAAATCTTGTGGAGGCGGTCTCATCTTCTAATTTAATTTCAATTAATTCAATTTAATTTGAATTAATTCGATTTAATTCCATTTAATTCAATTTTATTTCATTTAATTCAATGTAATTTCATTCAATTCAATCTTATTTCATTTAATTCAATTTATTTTCATTCAATTCAATCTTATTTCATTTAATTCAATTTAATCTCAATTAATGTGTTTCATATAATAAGTTTAACATATTATGTTTCATATAATACCCAAGTTATATGCTGTTTTCTTCTATTATCATTACTCGTTATAATTGGGCCTGTGCCCGTGTAAATAAATAAATAACATAAATTACAAGATATTGTTAACAATAGCAGTACATGGACAAAAAAATGGCAACTCAAACTCAATGAACAGAAATCTACTCATGTTAACTTTACGTACAAAAACGTAACAAAAATACCAGTTATGTTGAATGGGCGTGATAGCCCTTACGCCAATACAGCAAAATATTTAGGAATGACTCTTGATGCGAAACTGAGATGGAAGGAGCATGTCATTACAAAAAAAAAAGGAATATAGCATTAAAGTAAACTAACTTGATGGGCCAAACTCATTTGTCGTGTTACGTTTCTAGTTTACTTCAGTTTATACTCTCATAAGCGATATTAATACGTTTATAAGACAAATATCAATTTCAAAAAATGTACTGGCTGCTCGGCAGGTACTCTGTAAGATCCCTACACAAAAAATTGCTTATATACAAGCACATTTTGAGGCCTGTTTGGGCGTATGGCATCAAGCTCTGGGGCTGCACAAAAAAAACAAACACTACAGAACAAAGTACTAAAGAGTATTGTAAACGCTCCCTGGTACCTCCACCGGGACCTCAAGATAGAAACAGTTAGCGAAGTAGTTAAGGACCTTGCGGCTGTTTCATGAACACATGAGACCAGAAGTTCTTCGTCTACTAGACAACAGCAACGCCATCCGGCGTTTTCACGGAACGAAACCTCTCGACCTTGTAAAGTATGTGACAAGTCTTGTGGGTAGGTGATCCTATAGAGTAGTTGCCATTGGGCTATGAAGTCTACACTTTGACGAATATAGTCAACTAACTAGATGGGCCAAGCTCAGGAGTTATGCTATGTTTGTAATAGAGAAATGTTGGAAGAAAAGGAGAGGTTGATTTGGCATCTCCTTGCACTAATATCATTTTGTGTCAACACTCAATGAGTCTCTGGGTCACTAAAAGTATTAATTTTTTTTTCTCAAAAGTACAAGCTAGGAGAATAACGAAAATAATGGTCAGCTGCCTGAAAGGTCTTCCCAAAAATTTAGAGAATTTAGAGAAGCTGGTCGCGTTTGAAAAAGACCGCGGAGCGAAAAGACCGTATGACGTCACGTGGTGACACCCACTTCGACCTGTCACCCCCGCCTCTGTGAAACCCGACTATGTCAGCGCCCCAAGCGGTGGTTTCGTCCTGGTTGTGACGTCATATCAGATTTTCAGCGCTACATTCAATCTGTTCTCGGCGTTTTTGAAGTTTTTTTCCCAAATTCAACTTTATTTTTCAAAGAACATTACCTACAGTTTTGATAATTTAAATACAAAATAAATTGACAAATTCCAAGTTGGTGGTACGTGATTCGAGGTATGGCTCATCAGCCATCCTCAACCAGGTATTGTAATGTATTTAGAGTATATTATATATGCATGCTCAGGGAACAATAACAATGTTTATAATGAAAAAGTCCACTATAGAGTAATAATTATATCACAATTTGACTGGTTATGAGTCAAGGGCGTAATAGTTAACTCCATTTCTCCTCAGGATATTCGGAATCGACAATTGACGTAGATCCCCAATAAGCCATCACTGTGTCACCAAATCACAATACTCATCACTCGAGATAAGAGAGTTTGACAGTTTCAACTCTGGTCGATTATAACATAAATAACACCCTACTCAAACTAATTTGTGAAATGTTTACCTCTATCGAGTACGATTCTATTGCGGGGAGCAGGATCGATCACCATTCAAAACTTCAGTCGAGGTTGACAAGCTATCGACTTTTGACGTCACGATGTCCTCAGACTTACGACAGACAGCTCACGACAGTTATAATCTTAGTAAACGTCTCATGCTACGGTGACGCCCAACACCTTCATTATTCGACGAAATCGCCACGCGCAGACAGACGATCAAAGTCGACAGCAGCTATAATGGAATTCTTAACTTCACTTTAGACGGAGATTAATGATACTTCGGAAAAACCCCATTAAACACAACAATCATGGGAGGGTGATTATGTTGAATGCCGTCCGTCGAAAAAAAGGCCCTGGAGGCCATTTTCGTTACACGCCATCAACCACGTCATCAAGAGAAGTGTTTTAAATGAGGTAGGTGTACATACGATACCATTTCGTCGCTTAACAAGCAACACAGCCTAACCCAGAATTTGAACAAATTGGAGTTAAGACACTTTATTACTCCAAATACCACGCCGGGTAACGTAGCGTAGTCAGAATTTCGTAAATCCGCCATAAAAGCTCAACTTTTTTCTCTTTAAAATTCCTAACTTACAAATTCCTAACTAGGTATATTCAATGGCCCTAACTAAGTATCCTGTTAAGTAAAATTTGTGAATGTAGAGTTCCTAATAACATCTTCTTTTATCTCGTTCATTCATGAGATGGTGTTTTGACCAATGTAACAATTTTGCAGTATTTCCAACCCGCACAAGTAGGAAACTCTCAAAATTAGAATCCTCTCAAATCACAATTTTACAATAATGTCAACAAGAAAGTTTTAGGCGAAGAACAATCTCCTGAATCTCCACCGATTCTTTAGCCTTTAACATACCTAAACCTCACGATTTTTCGATTGGAGCATTAATTCATTTTAAATCATTGCAGGACACTTCAGGGCAGCCTACAGAGAGCTAAAAGTAGTACTTTATGTAATGTGAAATCACTGGTAGTTTTAGAATAAAACACTTTTTGGCCTTTCCTGAAAAGTTGGGAAAAATGGGTTGGGCTGTGTTGCTACTTAAGCGACGATTTAACAAATTTCATCGACCAGCTTGATTGGCTTGCATGGGAGTTGGTAATGATTAAAATAATATTTATTACTCTGACTGTGTAGAGATTTGGACAGGAGTTGGTCGAGTTTGTTCTTCGATTGATACAGGCACTAAATCGGTAAGATAATAGATTGTGCGCATGAGTAGGAAATCCGCATTTTCGACCCCAAATTTGCTTTTGGCGCCCTTAAAAACCCCTTGTGGGCGGATTTTCAGGTCACAACTCATTCTAGTTAAAGTGAAACATCACAAGAAAGAAGCGAGCGTTTGCAATATTTCGAGGCTGTTCATTGGTAAGTTCATTGGCATCGATCCTCATTTACCTGCACATTTGCCCTTTTCAAAATTTATTTGCTTGGAGAAGGTAATTTTCGCGCATTAGGTCAATTTTTGCCCTTTTTAAAGCATCGTCTTTAGAGAAACAAAAACGTGTGCCCTATTATTTGAACCCTTCTAAGTGCAGCGTTGTTCAGACATTCTAAAGAGATCCCCTTACCGGTTCGAACTGGTAAACAATATTTGCCATACATTCTGTGGATGGGGCGTTGTTCCATACAAAGTACGAGTTCTTCTAGCACTGTTCCATATTTCAGTTCTTGAGGGTCATAATTCCGAGGGGACATCGGCGAAGTCTTTTGGTGGTGCATTTATGTATTATTTGCTAACTAATACAATGTATTATTGCAATGAGTTGCGAAAAGATCACCGTTCTTCTGGAAATACATAATAAATAATACTGAATACATAATAAATTATACATAATACTGAATAATAATTTCTTCTGAGTAAATGAATAGAAAGTTCTTAAATACCTGTATTCTTAATAACCTTTTTCAATGAATTCTTACTAACTATTCTTGATAATTATTGGTATAAAAATAATGCAAATCAAGAATAACGAAAGAAGAGTAAAAAAAAAAAAAATTCACAAACAAGTGACCTCTATTCATCTAGAGAAAAGACTCTGAGTTCAAGTGATTGGGTACAGTAGCTGAAAATTGCCAAGAATTATTCAATATTGTCATCCCATGTTAGCCTCCACATTCTCTATGGGGATCGCGTCACTTTATCTACAGCTTGGAATGTAATCCGCCAGGTAAAACGATATGTAGGGCTTATAGTGATGTAATACCTATATACTTGTAGTCGCACTTAATAATGTACAACACAATAAAGTTTCAATTTAAAAATAAAAAAATAAAAAAAGTGCTTATAGATAGGACAAAGAACCAAAAAATAGCCTAGTGTCTCAAATTCCCTTCTGTTACAGTTCATGCAGAACGTCGAACCATCCAGCACATGAACATTTCTCTTATAATATATTTTCTGGTACCTTGTAAACCACCAAGTGCGATCAGTTTTAATGGTGTTGGTGCATCGAATGTTTTGTTCCCAACTCAATTATTCTCAAAACTATAAAAACCTCTCACATTCTATAACGCTAAGAAAACACGACAAGAACACGATTGAAGATTGAAACGAAAGAACTCCGAAAGAAGTAAGAAATCATCATTGTTCCTCCGTCAAGCGGGCTATTCTATTTTGGGGGAATTCGACAACACGGAGAAGCAATAGGAAAACGCGATGTCGTGACGTCACGGAGGGGTCGGGGGTCACGCGGGCATTCGTGACATCACCGACTGACATCCGGTAGATATCTGAGAGTAATAATCCCAACGCGATGAGCCAACTTGAAACGACCTCAGAGGTAAAACTGGTTCACCGTCTTGACTCCATTTGGACACGAAAGCATTGAGTATTGACGGAAATGCTGCTGTTATTTGAATAACAGATAGTCAATACACGTTCAGATTGAATAACGATCCACACTGCGGTAGAGATCACTTTTGAAAGGTGAAATTTTGGTTCGGAATACAAGATAACCTACCACTTGAATTTCATAGGTACCAAGCAGTGCCGTATTCAACTACCTCCAAAGTCCCAGAAGTCGTTTTGTTCAAAAGTGCAGCTCTTGGTCCTTGGATGGATCATCAATCGAAGGACAACAAGGCGATCTTTTATTGCTTACACATCGCAATCTTTTCCAGTTTTATGACCAAACCTGGAGGAATGTTGAGTGGGAAATTGGCACACTTATGGTCCCAAACAGGATTTTCCTTTTAAGACCCACTTGAACCCAAATGAATATGAGTGTCGTAAAAACCGTCTATGTCGTTTTGTAATTTCTTCAGATTCAGAAAAAGGTCTTTATTTTTTAACTCTATTACAACATCTAGCAACGTTTTTCTAATACATTAGAGCGTTTTTTGTGGTCACAAACACAAAATACATATCACAAAAAATCACATCACTCCACACTAGTCAGTCGTGACGAGGTCCATTGGTTTGGCCCTCTTCAGTCTCCGTATGTCTCCGCTGTTGTCCAGTAGGCTCAATACTTCAACGTTTGGATGTTTGTGGAGTACATTTTTCTGAATTTCAAGTTGAGCTCGTCCTTCTTTTTCTTTATGTGGGATTTTGCTTGCAGTCGAGTCATGCCAAGGTATTTCACCTCGTATGCGTATGGTACTGTTTGCGAGTTAATCTTAAATGTGATTACGTCTGTCTTCAGATTTGTGACGTTTATATGGATAGATTTCGTTTCGTTCAACTTCATCCTCCATTGCTTCCTCCAGCTTAGGACATTGTTGACAGCAGATTGTAGTTTAGTGGTGTCAAGCAAAACTGCAAGAATAGCAGTGTCATCAGCAAAAGTTGCAGTGAATGTATCCACTGGTTGTGGTAGGACTCTTGTGTACAGTAAAGTCAGTAAAAGGCCAAGGACACTGCCTTGTGGAACACCTCCATTCCTTCAGTTGAGAATACTCATCATCGTATTTTACTCTGATCTTTTGGCTCTGGTCTTTTGACTGTTATGACTTTATCTGCCAGGTATGACTTCAGAATTTGGAAGAATTGGGTCAGAAGATCTCTATGCAGTTTTGTGAGTAACCCTTCATGCCATACTTTATCAAACGCTTCCGAGACCTCTAGAAAGGCAGGTGAACATAATTTCTTTTCTACTAACGAGCATTCAATCAGATTCGTGATCCTATGTACTTGGTCAATTGTGGGGTGTTGTTCTCTAAATCCAAATTGATGTGATGGAATGAGGTCACCAATAATAGGTTTCAGTCGTTTAAGGAGAGAAATCGGAGGATATGATTTCTTGTCATCACTAGGCTTGTGCCTGATTTTGGTATCATTATAATCCCTGCTACTTTCCATCGCTACTTTCATTTACGGGTAACTCTTTCAGTATTTTCCCAGTTATTACATCGTATCCTAGGGTTTTCTTGAAATTTATGTTGGTTTTTATTTAATTCTTTACTTCGGGAGAAAAAATCTTGAAATGGTGTATTATTATCACAAACACGAGAATTTCATCGGTATTTGGTCTGGTAAATAGTCGAGGAAGTATTCTGCCACACTTAAGTGGATTTCGAAGGTAACCATTCGTAATAACTCTGTATTAAATTGACTGACATTTCACAGGTGAAAATATAGGAATGGCCTAACTAATAGTTACATCGTACAGATGTAACAGTTGAACATTCCCTGACTGAGTTTCTAACATCACCAGACCGTTGGCCCAATCATTACACTCGAATTAGTGTCACTTCAAAGAACGCTATAATCGACTCGCCAGCGCTTCGACGCGATATAAATCTCGAAATTTCTATTTATATCAGTAGATTACAATCATCGAACCGCTTCTTCTCGGGGCGAATCCTCAAATTCGAAAACGACGGCTCAACACAGCTCTTGAATTCCTGAGCGGCTCGTATAACTAGTTGGTAGACCTCTCGCCTCCAAGATATGAGATGTTTGGGATAACGGAATAGAAGGGTCCGTCGCTCTGAGATGAAATCAACAGTTCCGACTCCACCGCAGCAGCCCACGAAGATTCAACTCTCCCGTCTTCCTAAAGTCAATCAAGTTCTTCAAGTTCCCCTACCAACGTTTCAGCGTTCGGGTAAGATGTAAAGAATGAGCGAGTTCTCATTACGGGACAGAATTTTCAGGTTAAAATTTGGGAGTTATAGGAGGTTTTAAAGCTGCTTCAGAATGGCCAAACCCTCAATTCGGACCTCTACTGCACAATTGGACCGAGTGAAAGCGTCGATCGACCAGAAGAGGACGGAAGTGGTCAATAGGCGAGGCGTCATGTTCCACCAAGACAACGACAGACTTCACACATCGATGATGACTCGTACGAAGCCCAAGGAGCTAAGGTAGGAGCTTGTGATGCACCCACCTTATAGTCCAGACCTGGCACCAAGCGACTACCATCTTGTTTTGTCCATGGCAAACGCTCTTAGATGCCTAAATTACACTCAAGAGAAGCATGTGAAAACTAGCTAGCTCAGATTTTGCCTCCAAGGAAAAATCGTTCGAGTAGAGTGGCATCATGAAGTTCCCTTCCAAATGGCAAGTCGTCGAAAAATACAGGGCATACTTGAGTCAAACTAAGTGACTGTACCTATTTTAAATAAACTTTCGCAATAAACGTGAGAAAATTGATTACTTTTTCCCCAACCTAATACTATTACTTTTTAAAATATGACTTACTTAAGACAACGCACGACAGGTACCTCGATCTCCCTTCAGACTGTATAGAATGGATAAGGTAAGTACGTGTGATGACAAGTTTACTTGGTCGATGGTGGTGAACTCCTCAGACGATAGATCAAGGGCGATAGGACAACGAGGTTACTCAAACTTACCTGAAACAGAAAAATTATATTTCAAAACCAGGAAAACGTTCACATTAGACGTTAAATCGGAACCCTAATTGGATCCCAATGTACACAAAATGTATATTATGTACAAAATGGATTTTGAGCTGAGAAGTGGTAGGAAAAACAAGTTCAAGGTGGAATTTTGGTTAAATTATCACAAGTTGGGTAACATGGAACATATTTTAGTTTTAGCCTTGACATAAGTGGCTGAAACCGTCCGTTACGCTGGCGCCAATTCCCGTGGTTTTGGTGACTTGAAATTTGGTATGTAGCCTCCTTAGGACGTTAACTTGACGCTGCCCAGGCCACGGATCAGCTGAGTGGCGTCTAAAGCTAATTTTTATGTTATTCACTCTACGTAGCTGTAATTTGGCTTGTACTCGTAGCCTCCTTAGGCTGCCTAGGCACCTAAACCTAAGTTAGTGGCACCTAAACCTAATTTCTACGTTATTCCACTCTACGAAGCTGTAATTTGGCATTTAGCCTCTTTAGGACTTACACTCTTTCTATGCTATTCACTCTACGTAGCTGTAATTTGGCATGTGTCAGCCTTAGACTGCCTAGGCCCAGGACCAGCTTAGTGGCACCTAAACGTAATTTCTACCTTATTCCACTCTACGAAGCTGTAATTTGGCATTTATCCTTTTTAGAACCTTTAACTTAACGCTGCTCAGGCCCCTGATCAGCTGAGTGGCTCTTAAATTTAATTTCTATGTTATTCCACGTTATTCTAGCCACTCTACGGCGTGGCTAAAATATGTTCTATGCTTATATAGAAATTTAGCCGTCAGGCTCAAAACGAAAGGAAAGTGGATCGGGAGGGGAGGGGGGGGGGGGGTCGCATGCCCTCAAGGCCAGTTTTTTAATCACCACACAAATGTAAGGTAATTAAAAAACCTATTAATTTGTTCCATATACATCGAACGTCAACCCAAAAGTTCGTTCATCTTACAAACTTTATGTGCGACGAGAGAAGTTGAGATTTTACAACTGGCGTTCGACTAAGTGCAATTTAATGATGCTGAATCTGCAGGAAGAGAACTCGCCATTAAAATCCCATCTCCCCGCAAACAGACGTCGTTCTTCCCTCGAGAAGTCTAATAATTATTTATTTGAAAATTCCACCGTTCAACGGTAATTACAGGAAATCTGCAAGGAGAAAATTGTTCACTTTAACTTTTCCATTTTTTAGGAGATTTATGTTTCCTCGCGTACATTTATTGCAATAACGTAGAATACATTATTTAAGAGGTACAAAATTGTGAAAATGAGGGTAGGTGACGAAAGAAATGTACATTTAAGTACAAAATTTAATATAATTTCAAAATGGTACTGGTTAAGAAATTAGCATTATAATAGAGCAAGCTCAAACTATGATGAACTACAGGGGAGTGGGATAGAGCAGCGATTCACAACGCGGGGTACCTGAGGGTCCGCGAGGACTTTGTCGGGGGTACGCGGAAAAATTAGTGTAATGGCGGACATTTCGATTTGAGCAAATCGTTTGAAAAATATTTTCCAAAATCCGAACATGTGGATTTCGAATCCATTTCTGGAGGAATACCTGGGACATACAGCCTTTCTCGATGCGAAAGTTGAAATCTTAAATTCGTATTCGGATTCACACTTGCAAATATGAATCTATTCGAATTCGTATTCGGTGCTATGAATCAATTCGGATTCGAATTTACGAAAAAGAATCTGCCCATCTCTGCCTGGGAGAACAAAACAATCAAACGTGAAGGCAATTCAGACAATTGGATGTGGTGAAGTGGAAGTACACTATCTTGCCATCATATATTATGTGATGACAGGATGTTGAAATCTTGATTACAAGCAAGTGGAAGTTGCAATGCCGAACTTGATGTGGTAGGTATCAGTGAGTATATAAATAACTCACTGATAAAGATCTGTACCTACTCACTGGTAGGCATCCACACGAGAGATACCTACGAGGAAATTCATATCCGTTTAGACGAGTAGAACAATAGGCTGAAAAAAAAGGCCGACGAAAGAAGGTATCAGCGAGGGAAAACGGGGCTACACAGGTTCTGGAATCTGAGGCGAATCTGATGGAACAGGAAAAGGACAGACAGGTCTGGTGGAGCGGAACCGGTTTGTCCGGTCGGTGCCATACTGTGTCCAGGATACGCCTGTATAAAAGCTTACGCGACTATCAACAGGACTATCTTCATGGCTCATTCGGTAGTCACAACGGTATTTGTCAGCCTTCAAAGTGGGACCATCGCCGCGTTTTAGTACCCAAAACGGAATGAAAAGGCTGAGACGTTCATAATGGGAGAGTTTCAAATATATATACACATATAATTTTTGGTGTCTTTTGGCAGTGGATTCAGGATGGTCTGAAACGGATTTCGGTATGAAAATTTTTCGGAAATTCGAGTTTTAAAAATTTTGGACTGAGAACAATAGCTAAATTATCTTCGAAAATAATTTTTTTTTCTCAATGATGATTTATGGGGTGAAAACAATCTCAAATCGGCAAATCACTTCAAATTCTGATGAAGGAATGAGGTGAGACCAAAACGCCACAAGATTTTTTTATTTTAGTACGAAAATTCATATTATGAGAAATATTTTTCTAAAAAATGAAATTCGGCTCGAGGTACAATCATAGCATGTACCTGGGGCCACTAGTGCTTTAACCTAGGGCCACCCGCTTGTACCTAGAGCCACAGGGTATAACTGGCGAAATGAAGTATAGAAGCCATTGAAAAACGTTAATAACTTTATTTAGAATTCTTTTCTTCGACAGTCTTTTTTTAAACAACAGAATAAAGCGAATTGGAACGAACTGACTTAGGTAAAACAATTAATTAACTATTTATTTAAATTCTTTCCCTCACTAGTTTTTGATTAAATCAACACAATGAAACTTATTAAAATTAGTTGACTCGAAAGTATTATCAAAGACTTAGTTGGCTAAAATATTACAGTCCACGTCAAAATAGGTTAGAAATGGGCTCCTAACGGTGATAGAAGACAATTCATTTAGTTCTCGCTCACATTTTAATTTTCAATCGCCAAATGTTGTAGGACATCAAAAGTAGTCGAGACGATGAACTACGACGTCGTTTGTACAGTTTTTTTCAACGACATTGGAGCCACGTGTAACTCGATATTTCTTGCACGAATACGTTCTCCTCTTTCGAGGGTCACATGCATTATGACTGATGCAAAAATGCACGGTGGTTAGAGTTGAGATATGCAAACGACTACATTGAACGGTTTTCTCATCATCACGGAGTCATAAATATGAGAGTGATTTGACGGATCGATTAGTCGTCCTTGTTGAAATAGATGAAGGAGGTGATGAAATGAAATTTAGAAAAAAGACAAATCGATCAAACTGTTAGAGTTCGCATGTTGTGTGTGTAGCACCTATACGTCTGAGTACATCACCTATAATACTTATATAGTATATAGGCCTGCTATAGGTGTCAGATAAATATGCACTTGTTTCCAATACCCAAGTTATTAGTGTCACACCCAAGCGCGAAGACTACCACACCCTAAGTCCTCTCCCTAAAGTAAATTTGGATATCACACCCAAACCTGTTCTCTCAGTGTAATAATCATAATGATATACGACGAGTTGATGTGAATAGTATGCTACTAATTAAAGGTTGGATGAAATGTATCTTTTAACGTGGGACATGATTTAACCTTCACATTACTGGCCGAAATCCTACGTCCGTTTCGCAATGTGGCTCCTAAAGCTAATTTCTGTGCTATGAAGCTGTAATTTGGTATGTAGCCTTTTTAGGCCATTAATCTTTATACTACCAATTTAAAAAAATATATATTTTTGAAGATTTTCTCGTTGAAATCGACAGCAGGGAGCTTTAAGGTACAAGCCAAATTTGGAGTAACTCGGATCATTTGGGTGAAGTTTAGAAGCCGGGACAAAAATTGTCCCGGTGGTAGAGTATGGAACCAAATGTCGTCCCAGTTGTTCACCAATAATGTCCCAGATCTGTCCCATTGGTTTGACTATGCTGCCCCACACGTATCCCACATTTAGTTGTTCCATCTTTCATGTACCTACCTATGGAAAACACTTCCAAAATTTATTACAATGTGTTTGAAGCTGCCCAGGCCCGAGGTCAGCTGAGTGCCTCTACAATGTCTATGTTATTCACTCTATGAAGCTGTAATTTGGCATACAGCTTCTGTAGGACTTACACATTAAGCAGCATAGGGATCAGCTGAGTGGCTCCTGAAGCTAATTTCTATATTGAAAAGAAAAGGGAGATGTCGACGTGGCTAAAACATGTTCCATGCTTTTAGCCTTAAGGCTCAAAACGGAATGGGAAACGGGGGTTCAGGGCCGAGCTATTCAATAAAAATTTGTATTCCACGGAAGAATCAGCCTACGGTGCTGTTCTAGCAGCCCTAAACAATTCTGTGTAAAATACTAATACGACAAAATCCGCCTTGAATCCGGATTGAAAAACAGGGAATTTTTGGTCACCAACGATTTTGACAAGGAAATGTCTTAGGGCTGGTGGAAGGGTCCTTTCCAAAATTTGAATAATTAAAAAGAATTCAATTTTTCTTCATGTAGGTACCATACGTCAAAATGTTTAGTCGCCGTTACCATGGTGAACTGTTTTCTTGTGATTATTTTCTCATGAGATTTCGTTGAAGCTGATACAGAGAAATGAATACCAAGGATAAATAAAATTATACCTTACCCAAATAATGGTTGGGAAGAATAGGGTTACGACATCTACTGAACGTAGATTTGAAATGTATAAAATGTTGAAATTTGAAATGATTACGAATTTGAATGTGAAGTGAGTGAGCACATTCAATCTTTGCTTGGTATTTCCAGTATGTCTGAGGAATAGAAACTTCTCAGATAGACAAATGAAAGCAAAAGGAGAAGGAGCAGAAGAAACGAGTAGGAGTTTTCAGTAAGAATAATAATATTCTATTACATATTATGTCCATGATCTCCCTTTTTTAAATAATAATAAACAACAGAACCATCAGCCCTTCGTTTCCAACAGTTCCCAGGTAGCAACCAACTCATTTCAGCCAATTTTCCACATGGAATAAAACTCTGTGAAAAAGTTTACTTTAGTTACTTAAGTAAACTTTTTCACAGAGTTTTATTCCATGTGGAAAATTGGCTGAAATGAGTTGGTTCCTACTTGGGAACTGTTGGAAACGAAAGGCTGATAGTGCATTTAGCCTTTGTTTTATGCAAACGTTTCTGTAATTACTCGTGGTAGCAAAATAAAATATGGCCGCTTTATCTCCGCATGAACAATCGCTTTTCTGTACGTAAAACGTTTTTCTTGGGATCTTGAAAAGCTTTTGGCTGCTGCTGCTGTTGCCTTTCGAATTCCTGTGGATGTTTCCACCGAAAAAAAAACCTCTGCCCGTGACTTATTATCAACAAGTCATATCGACAGGTCGGCAATTTAAACGTCGCGTGTTTTTCGTCGACAGCACATCCTTCGCGTAGCTACAAGCAGTAAATCGATAACTTTGTTTGGGAACGAGCGATCGATTCTGATAAATTTTACATTACGTCGAGTGAAATCTATTGGAAAAGGAAGATATTATGTAAACACGTCAGGTCGAAACAACGGAACGTAAAGTTTATTGACTGCCTTCATCCGACCGCGAATGTTGTTTCGAACAGACGTGAGCGAATACACTAGGTATTTCGATCAGAGTATTTTCATTCAACTCCTAGTATTTGAATCAGCTTTAAAAGAAAAAAAACCAGCTTTTAAATCGAAAACGATGGATGTACATTTGAAACATTCGAAACGATTTAGGTGTCCGAGACGATCATTGCACCGGGTCGACTTTCTTCCGCGGTAAACCCTGGAAAAGGGAAATCGAGATCCCACGGGAGCCTCTGGCTTGGCAGCTATCACTGATTAGTTCCACATCAAGGCATCCAGCATCCCGTCATGGGGAACACGGATCTTTAGCAAATGGTTTCCGCAAATGAGACCGTTTTAAAAGTCATTTTAACAAGGCTGTCTAGGGGGAATCTCAACCACAAAGGAAATAAAGAAATTCAGATTGACAACTTGGGTATAAACGAATTTCGATCTTAGAGAAACATAATAATTTCGTTTCTAAACTGTTCCCTCATTTTGAAGGCCGGGCGTGTAAGTAGGCAGTAAGTAACCATTCGACTTGAATTCGAGTTTTGAAGTCGCCCGAGTTGATAATAAAGGCTTCGAATAATTTGAAACGTTTTCAAGATGGGCAATTTGACATGTTTAAATTCACATCGAGTTGCAGAAAATTTTATTTAGAATCTCCACTCAATCATTAGATTTTAGTCATTTAAAACATACAACACCCACCTTTGTCCAAAATTCCAAATCCAGTCAATGATCAACAGACACCCAAATTCCACTCAAGGCCATCCTGGACGTTTAAAGTAGCAGCTTAGTAATCTGTAACTCATTTGCGATGATCTCTAGCGAAATTCAAGAAAAGGAAGATATTGTTCCCAGTCAGTCCAAAATGTTTAAAACTCGAATTTCGTAAAACTTTTATACCAAAATCCGTTCCAGACCATTCTGAATTCACTGCCAAAAGACACCAAAAATTATATATTTCCATTGCCATTCCAGACGGATAACTCTCGATAGAATTCAGATGAAAAGTTTATTATCTACTATAGGGGTGGGGAATATCTAACGTAACCGCTTCGAATAACGTAATACTGTCCAGATAACCTGTTACCAGAAAACCCTACTACTACTGTTTTGAGAGCTTGGAGGAAAGGCCTTTGAGGGCCTCTTTGTCGCCGGCCATTCGGGATTCAGTGATATTGGGTTGGCTGGGACTATTCCAGGTATTACCAAGTAATAGGTTACGGAAAACGGATGCGTGAAAGGTATGCGATCATAACTGTCGACATGACCGTCTGGTAATAGGTTGTGGTATTAGGTTATTTTGGTAATAGGTTACCGGCGATTCGAGAACCTTTCCAAAGCCCAATGCGGAATGGGAAACCCTTTACCACAACCTACTACCAGACGGTCGCTGTTACTCGATAACTTATTACCAAGAAATAACCGTATTAGCCATGCCTAATCTGCTAAACCCAATGTAAAAATCACAGGTAGTTAATGGAAACTAGCAGGTAACAAATGTCGAGATTTAGCGAGATGTCAACAGGACAACATATCAGAGAAATCGAGCTTGGGTGGCATATTTCTCGACGTTACAGTAATAGGCGGTAACGTTCAACGAGCAATGTCAATCTTATCATCAATATATTGTCACGCGGAGCCAGCGTGCTGCAACGAAAGGCGTTCATCATCATTGTAGTCGCGGAACCTGTTCCATAAAATGCATTCAACTTGGCGCTAAACGATTCTGCCGATAGTCGAACGATCAATAGAAAAGCGTTCCTCATTGTCATGTCCAACGGCGGAGGTCTCGTCAAGGTTTCCTTTATTTCGACGCCTTCTCAAGGTTCCCGATTAGCTTTCTTGTTGTGTCGGGAGATTGACGGCGAGAACCGGTGATCAACCCGTCAGCGATTTTTTAATAGCCGTCATGTCGTGAATAGCTGTCATTTTACAAACATACTTGAACAGTAGCTAACGCTGCAGAGGGTTCCAAAGATAACGGATAATTCATATGTTCTAACTGAATAATTTGGACGTATTGAGAGGTTTGGCATATGTCATCTCATCACGAAATATTTTTTTCCAACCATTCATCCATCAAATAATGGGACCTCATCATCCAATTCTCTGCCAGCCTCGCCATAACAATCACCAATGATGGTAACCACATAAAGGGTCCACCGTCCGCCAGATTTTCTTGGCCAACTCCAACCCGTCGTGTCCTGCGAGAACCCGTTCGCCCTGGATAGAACCGCCACTAGTTCCCTAATCAGGAAGCTCCTCGTAGTACAGAACTGTTCCTTCCACGACAAAGCCCTAATGGGACAACTAGTAAAAGACTAATTGATCTCAATACAAGAGTGGACGGGCGACTCGCCTCTCAAAAGCGACGAACCAAATTCCTCATAATTCACTACCATATTCGCCTTTCAAGACGTCAAGAACTGACGGCAAATGTGAGGCTGCAAAACTGCTTGACGAGGTGTAATTAGTCACTACAAGAGGCTCTCAATCATCAAGTTAGTGGAACTCATTAAAAACGATGGGAGAGGAGCGAAGCAGCAAAATATTTACAACAGTTTACAATACCATCATAACGTCACCACCACGCCAGAAGGGCCAAACTCCTTCTTTGGTCATTTAGCGAATTTTCAAAGAAAAGGAAGGTATTGTTCTCGGTCCAAAATTGTTAAAAACTCGAATTTCCAAAACATTTTCCTACCAAAATCCGTTCCAGACCTTCCTGAATTCACTGCCAAAAGACACCAAAAATCATATGAATAGTTACAATATAATAAGTATAGAATAGTTATAATATATTTTGATAGATTTTGGTATTATATCCATATATTTATGTATGTGACATTCCAGACGATAAATCACGATAAAATTGAGATATAAAGTTCAAATTTGCACAAAAACATTGGTCTTGGCAATCGAAAGGCTAAATTCGTAGATGGGCAAAATCGGGCTACATCATGGGGGGGGGGGGGGGGTTGAGTGGGAAATATTACCCATAAATTCACAGTATTAAACAGTGTGACAAGTAACACCTCATTTTGAAGGGTTTTTTTTTTGCAATAAACACGATGGCGAATGTCAGTATTGAGATATATCTCATTCCGTTCTCAAACTAGAGCACTTTGAAGATGAAGAATCTTGGTTCTTAGTTGAGATGTTCTTCAGGATTCGTCAGCTCTAATCTGGTAACAGAAAGAAATATCGCAATTCTGACTTCACCATCGTGTTCACCGTTGGAAAATCTATAAACTGAGGAGTTTTTAGTACTTATTCAATTCAAAATATCAAGAAAAAACTGGAAATTTTACTAAATTTTAAAACTGGAAAAATTTTAAATAAAACCAGTTATTTCTTCGAAAAGTTGCTCTTATATTCATGCTGCATGGCAGTGGATTTTTTTTGTTATAGTGCACTTTTGAGTACCCTGAGTTGGGCGCACCACGGCAGAGCCGACATACGTAATTCCCAGAGGATATTTTGAAAAATAAGAAATTCGTTTCGCGTATCACAGACTTCTACATTAAATTATGAAAATCACTAGTTCGCATCTAACTTGCAACTAGGTACCTATTCCAAACTCGCTTTTGGAGTTTTGTTCAGGTTGTTCGTACGTACCTACATCAACCAAGCAACCAATAAACTCAACCATGTCTGTAAGAGAACGAAGTTACCAAACATGAACACAACTTTTACTAAGAAACATATTACTTATTAAGAGAAAACTCTCCTTAAAGATGTTAAACATTCGCTAACAAATTAACGTCACATCGCAGAGAAAGCCATAACTACCTATTACCATTAATGTTGCATTAATTCATTTTTAGAAAAGAAAATACAGGAGATTATTCATGTTCAAACAGTTGTTGGGTTATTTTTCATCATCGTCAGAGGAATTCTTTTATTTAAAAAAAATATTTGAGAGGGTTTTTAGATTTAAAGTCAGTTTGTAACTAATTTGCACTTGTGTATATTATTTACTTTATGGGCCTTTATAACGCAAAATTGTAGCTATTAGTCATAGTTAGTAATTAGTCATAGCCTTAGATAAGGCCTTTCCATAATGAACTTATCTCTTAGGAAGTCTCTAATAGAGAATGTGTTTCTAAATTAACACATGTACAAAGTCGACTCATTCCCTAAACACCTATCGTGGAAAATCCGTTGAACGGAAAATTACTGCAATCTGTAAACACTCATCAGCTCTTTGCAGCAATAAACGTAAGATGGAAAATGCAAGTTTTTACGGCCCTAACGATTGCCTGACATCAATGACCTCCGTACCTCTATTGTCTGAATTGATACGAAGATTGCTTATTAAGCTGAAAAAAAAGCGTTGGTAATCAACTGCATCCGTTTGCAATTACCGGATACCTCATTTGCTTCTTGTCATTCCCATTGACGCACACCTAACTTGTTTATGCCAGTGGACTCGCAATATCTACTCGTACTTTACCTCTTGTCATTCCCACACGATGATACCTTATACGTATTTATGGACGCCCATTTCATTTTTTTGAATGACCAGCCGTGGCTCGCCCAGCGTTTAGATGCCGCGTCACTCGGGTCACGTCCCTCGCTCATCTTTTCATTCTGGGTCCACCTCTCGAGGCAATCATCTCGGTCATAGAAATAACCTTATCTCACCGTATTTTTGTCTGTCTCTTTCACATTTCACGGGCCTTGTGTTGCACGTAAACGGTTGACACATCCTGTTAATACGGACAATATGATAATATTATGTGAGGCGTAGAAATAGGAGTGACCTTACAAACAAACAACTCCTACGAACGTCAGGTCCTAATACGGAAAATTCATACGGTACCAACGACCTGGTATAATAAATTACGAGTACATGGGAACAATAAAAAGTCCAGGCCCATGGACCAGACTACCTATTCCGCATGGTTTTTGGGTCGCTGAATCGATTTCCGGCAAGCCAAACGCCAAAATACCCCAAAAATCACCAAAATTGATAAATTCACGCCTAATCGTGCTTCTAACATCGGAGCAGTAAAAATACATCATACCAAGACTAATTTCAAAAAGATTTCGTTGTACTGAAACTATTTTCAGTCAAATACTTCCCCTACTTCTTCAATTTTTTTTTTGGAAAAAAAACTCAAAATAATTACACCATAATTGCTCCTATGTTCGTACAGCAAAAAGATGCAAATCAAGCAATTTTTTTTTAAGTTCTCAGCTAAAATCCCAGAATATTAGGGGTTACTTAACACCGGAAATAGTTTTGCTGATGCGGTAAATAACCAAATTTTCTTGGCACCATAACTTCTTATGATACCGATGTCTGTACCGACAAAATATGCGAATTGAGCGATTTTTTGAGTTTTTTCGAAGTCTGGAATATATTTTGCTAAAAAGTTTCATTACTACAAAATATTTTTGAAATTAGTCTTGGTATGATGCATTTTTACTGTGCCAATGTTTCAAGCACAAAAAAGCGCGAATCGGCCGATTTTTTGGGTATTTTGGCGTTTTGTTAAAAAACATGACGTGGTGGGGGTAAGCTGACCCCAGAAATCGATTCAGCGACCCAAAACCCATGCCGAATAGGTAGTCTGGTCCGTGGTCCTGGGCCTTTTGTTTGTGTGTACCTGTGTTATCATTGCGAATTGTATAATACATTGTATAATATACCCATTTTTGATCGACTGCATGGCAATCGTTGGCGACTATTCATAGTTTCATGTTAATGAGACACCAACTTTGTAGCTGTGATATTGTCAACGACTTGCATGTTTCTTGTCGTGAGAGCCATCTCTGGGTGGGTAATGAACCAATGAGGGCCGAGTCCTTGGATGTGACATGGGGTGTCCCATTGTATCCGATAATAGTTCTTTTGAGCTTCACTGTTGGCGAAAGAGAAAAAAATGAGTGACAGATCGACTAAATCAAGTTCAATATTCAATGTTATGAACACTACATCATACGCCAGTAGTGAACTATTTAATTACCACTCGATTGGTACGAGCATTAATTCAAATAATGAAACTTTAAAATCGACCATGAGATTTAAAGACAAACTTGAAGGGGCATAACCGGGTCTGGCTAGTTCACGTGTGTTGATGGCACTTAAGTGTCATTCTATTCATTAATAATTGTATTCATTGTAGGCCGTACAAACCGTACAAATTAAACGATGCGTAATAGCCACGTCAGAGCATGGGATAAATTATTCACTGTTGGCTTTTAATTATTATGTTAAATATCATCTCCTACAGCACAACCGTTTTCATCTTGAAGAAATTATCGTCAAAATGACGACCCACTTTATCAATAAGGGGTCAAAACAGGTTTACTGAGAAGAGAATTTTCGTTGGAATTTGTTTTAGACTCAAAACTTGTGGACCTCACCACTAACACTTCCGAGGTAGGTAGGTATATGTGCACCATCGAGTTCATACGGCCCAAATCAAAATTCGCACTAGTGTTTTGCATTTCATTGCTTATGAGGGAGTGTTACAAACTGCAGCAGATTAGGCTCACATAAGAGGGAAATAACCCTCCTAATAATGTTATGGCAAGAAACACATTCTATGGTGGATATTGCTGCTGGATATTTAATACTTGAATCTTTTTTTTTAAATAAAAAACCTAATTACGGTACAATTAGACGATACTCCAATAAAAGCCCAATAACAGCGCGCCACGCCAAAAGAATAATCAAATAAATAAATGGATATTTCTGCAAAAAAAAAAAATAAATAAATAAATAAAATAAATAAATACGAAAAAATTGAAAAAAATGTAGGTATAACAAAAGATTTTAATTACCTAAGTAATGTAATTTTTTTATTTAATACAAAATTTTCATTTATTAAAATAAGGTACCTATATAATCCAAATAACCCCCCCCCCCCCCCCCTCCGACAAATAATTAAAATCCAAACAAAACAAAAAACTCTTGAATAAATTAGGGGGCAAAAGGTGAGTCATGTAGCGCATAACCCAACAAGCGAAGAAATGTACTTATGTATTTTTTATTGTGTATGTATGTATTTGTGCGTTTAAATGTATATAATAAAAATGTATTTTTTTGCAGAAATATTCGTGTATTTATTTGATTATTATTTTTGTGTGGCGGGCAGGCATAACTAGTAACTTTCTCTCCAAGAGGTCAATTTCTCTCGGAGTGAATAGTAATCGCTCAAACAATGGGAATTACGAAATGAGTGATTTCAGTAATGATTAAAAGTTGATTTGAGCGATTCCCTCTGGAAAATAATTCCTACGTCCCCTGATTTATTTGCCACATCGTTTTCCACATCAAGTATTTTTGGGAACCGCAACCGTAATGAAAAATTCGATTGCCTTCAAAAGAACGAAACCGATCCCTCGATCCCTTTGCTGGATTCCTCGCGGGAAATTGGGTCTTTCATAGTGAATGCAATACAAGCGAAAAGGGAGCCCCCGTTCCCCTCGCGAATTATGCAGAAAGCGCTCTTATCCGATTTGTACAACCTCCGCCGAGAATTCTCATTGCCCTCGGACCGAACCACCTTTTGAGACACCGGCACACTATACTTGCCCCAACGTCGTAAATTTCTTATTTTCTCAGCACCTTCGGAAGGGAATTTTCAATTGTTGGCACGGAATAGTTCATCGGATAAGTCCACCTATCAAAACCAAATAGGTAGTAGGTACCTACTACTCGTTCAAATTGCCTTCTGCAAAGTTGTGCAGCAAATACCCGCCTACACCCAACTACAGAACTATTCAACAGATTTTTATGAAATTTCCCTGTATAGTTCACCGAAATCCAGCAGGAACATTCTTCTGAGAATGCTCAAACGTATTTGTATCTGAATGTTAAGCACTCTTTTATGTTCATCAGAAAAGTCTAACATTTCGAAGTGCTTTGATGTTCGTTACTTCATAAATGACACCTGCCACAATTGGTTCGAATGCTTGGATGAAGGCTTGGATGTTGGGAAGGGGATGGGCCCGGACTGTGTCCCCCCCAGTGGTGTTAAGGGAGTGCTCAACTGCTTTGTCCTATCCGTTGACCATCTTATTCAACAAATCTCTCGCCTCTGGATGTTTCCCTTCCAAGTGGAAATCCTGTTTTGTAACACCTATTCATAAGGGTGGGGACAAAAGCCATGTGCGGCAGTATCGCCCTATTTGTACACTATCGACCACCCCTAAGCTACTTGAAAAACTGATTGTCGAACAGTTATCCATCCAGTTTTCATCCTTCATTGCACCCGAACAGCATGGTTTTTTGAAAGGGAGATCTACAGTCACCAACCTGCTTGTGTTTCAGGATTTCGTACTGGAGGGGTTCCAGGCGGGTTGCCAGACTGATGTTGTTTCGACTGATTTTGCTAAAGCATTTGACAAGTTATCTCATCGCCACCTTTTGGCTGTGCTGAAGTCATTGGGTGTATTCGGGTCTTTCTTGAGTTGGATATCGAGTTATCTCAGCGAGCGGGAGCTGATGGTTCGTGTAAAGCACACATTGTCGCCTCCCTTTACTGCGTCCTCTGGAGTCCCCCAGGGAAGTCACATGGGGCCGCTTTTCTTTTTGCTTGTGATCAACAGTGTGGTAAAAAGTATACACCCAGGTGTGCAGTGCTTGCTGTTTGCTGACGACCTGAAGCTCTTCTACCATGTGATTTCTACGAATGACTGTGAGACCCTGCAGGGAGCCCTGCGTTGCTTGGAGGAGTGGTGCTCCGCAAACTTCCTCTTCTTGAACCTGTCCAAGTGCTCCGTTGTCACCTTCAACCGTACTGCTCAACCTCTATTGCACGCCTACACCTTGTGTGGTTCTGATCTCCAGAGGCTGGATGAGGTGGTTGATCTTGGTGTGCGCTGTGACGGGAGGCTCACTTTCTCGGGGCATATTGATGGCATTGCGGGACGAGCTCTGAGAGCCTTGGGGTTCCTCAAAAGGAATACCCGCAAATTCTGCAGCGTGAATGCCTTGGTTGTTCTTTACAAGGCTTTGGTTCTACCCCTCCTGGAATATGCATCCCCGGTATGGACACCTTGCTATGCAGTGCACAAATACACGTTGGAGAGAGTGCAGAGCAAATTTCTTCGATATGTGGCGTATAAGCTTGGCATTGCTTCTACCGATGTGAACTATGAATACCTACGTGGAGTTTGCCGTTTGCTGCCCCTTGAGAAGCGTCGTTGCATGGCCGACCTCACTTTGCTGTTTAAACTCATAAACAACCTGGTCTCCTGCCCTGTTCTTCTATCCAGAATTAATCTCCGGGTTCCACGGTTGTCTGCACGTTCTCCGCCGCTGTTTGGTGTTCCTTTCTCGCCAACAAATTACCAGCTCAACCGCCCCCTTCTTCGTATCCCAAGAACTGCAAACCTCTTGTTGAACTTGAATCCCGATTTTGATTTTTTTAATGACTCCCTCTCGAAGTTGAAGACTGTAGTCTACAATACCCCTAGTGCCGTCCTATAGTGAATTACCCATGTCTCTTATCCGTGGTGCCTAAATTGTAAAGTCTTTATCATTTCTTCCTTTTTCATAATCATATTTCAGTTTTGTATAATCTGTCTGTATCACTGACCATTAATGTAATTGGGCTTGCCCGTAATAATGAAATAAATAAATAAATAAATAAATGAATAGTGACACGCGTAGAACTTTTAAACTGTAAACGTGTTTTTCAAACTCTTTCTTTAATGCCTGATTAGGATATTTCTCCCTTCAAAGTGGTGTTATTTCCAATTTAAAAAAATAGGTAGTATACTAGTTTCTCACTAGCCAAATTCAAGTGTAACCCAAACACTTTCCGCATTTATTTGTTTTCTCTCGCTCGCTTATCAACCCCATTAACACAGTATCGATACCTGAGAGAATAATACCACAAGACTCTCAGGTATCTATAATGTCAAAATTGGATGTCGAGAGGGCTTAGTATCTGTACACCTGTAGATCTGACAGATTATTCTAGTGATTGCCTTAGGCTTTTGAAATAAATTTCTAAATTCACTGTATTAATAAGAAAAAGCCCCCTCCTTCGTCCGATTTTGACAGTCTTAAAATAATTTTTTTAAATTGTGACTAAATTTTTTCGAATGTTTGTTAACACCTCAACTCGACTTAAGGCGTTTTACCTGCACAAATAGAGGTGGATTTTTTTGGAAGGATTTTGATGAAAAACACCTCAACTGGTCACCAACATGCTGAAATCACTTATCATAAATGTATAATACGCTTTCATTATTACATGTAATAATGAAAGCGTACGTATACGTAAAACGACTCACAGGTACCATTTGAAACACCTCATGTCAACGGTAAGACGCCTCAACTCAGTTTTCAGCGAGTTGAGGGTTTTCCCCTAAACAAACAATTAACATCAAAGCATGCTTTCAAAAGAAACGTTGAGATGTTTCTACACAACAAACAGGCAGTTGAGGCGTTTTCTCCTCAACATCAAGCTTATTTGAGATTTCACCCCTATTAATTTCAACCCCTTCCTGGTCGAATTTTTAAATTTCGACTCGACCATTAGAATAGTGAGATTGAATTAAGGAAAGGTAGGTAAAAACCCCATTGCCGACAATTTTGGAGTTCAGGCGTTTTTCATCAACAGGGCAGCACTGTGGCTCGTCTGTTGTCATGAAGACGTTTTTTCTTGCTGATTCATAGGTAGCTTCGAAGGTGGAGCTTGGATGCTTTCATGATTCCTATAAAATATCGATGCAAATCCATTAATTCCAAATCCATTCCATAGGTAGGTACGTAAGGTACTCGTAAACCAAATTTAGGTAGGCATTTTCTTCAATGTATCTACCAACTGTATGAAAACCTATTCGATTTCCTGACTTTCCAGACTCACAGGGTTCCAAAGGTCCTCCAAGGACACTTCTTCGATGCGAAGATTGGTACAATGAAAACAAGAAGTTTTCAAATTAATGTAAGAGGTAGAACATTCTCTCATGACACTAACTTGCCTTGAACAAAGCGCCTATGTAACCTCGACCCAACCATTGACAAGGTAAGCAGTTTCTACACCCATTATTTAAGCTCGCCGTTAATACACCTAATTTACCAAAAGCGGCTTGAGATTGAACGGACAGTATTCCATTGAGGTTGATTGTATGTTCTTGAATATACGTATTGAAGAACCAAATCAGTGTAGAAATGAACACAACTTGAGCTGCTGAACGATAATCATAGTGCAACTGCAAGTGAATCGTTTTTTCAGAAACCACCTAAGTGACAAAATATCAAAAAATCTGTTTTTGGTGGTACTGTACAATTTAAAGGTAAATACATCTTTTAGCGCAGAAATAACCTATGTTCCATATCAGCAATGCTATTTGACAGCTTTGAAAATAATCCGTTTATTTCAGAAAGAACCCAAGCGCCGTTTATTTTAGTTTTCTGAAAGTAGAAAAAAGCGCACTTACCAAGATGGTTTCTGAAATAAACGATTCAAGTGTCAAAACTAGGTGTAAGCGAGAAACTAACCATCACATCATTATTCTTAAAATGTCAACCAAAGTCAGTTGTACGTTACCGGTTGATACTTCAGCGGCACCTCAGTCATCGGTACTGGTTTTCCTGAATATTTCGAATTTTAAAAACTCTGCAAATTCTTGACACAACGGTTTATTATCTTCTCCGGGCAGATCAGTCATCTGTCAAGAAGGTAGATTATGAATTATCATTCCAAATGATTAATTATTGTTATTAATTACCTAGCTGATTCGATCAGCACATGTTTTCAGATATCGAGTATATCGTCACGCTAGTGGCAACACCAGCTATCTAATTTTTTCCAGGTTTTCAGGAGGAGAAAAAAACTGATTTTCCTCTCTCTATAATTTCTTTTGAACCAACTCGAGGGTTGTTAATAATACAGACCCACCCAGGGATCTGAAATAGTAAAAATACATCGAAAATCTCGTTTTTACTCAAATTTGGCTGAGATAGCCACTGTTGTCGTGAGCAGAGCTGAGTTAGCAGGTGTTGCGCAACGAATTATGTTTGAGATAGCCAGTTTTGGATGTCTGCTTCAATGAGTTAGCCAGTGTTGTTGACATCTCTTTTTTGGACAAATAAACAAAAAAAATCTATTTAATAATGAACCAAAAGGAAATTGGACAAAAATAATTGCAAAAGCTTTTCACAACGACTTTTAATATCACAAAAACTTGAAAAAAAAAAGAAATACTAGAAAAATACTAGATGACTAGTGAAAATAGAAATTGTGGAATAGGAACTTGAAAATAATTGCAGAAATTTGTCAGGCACTTGGTTTCATCATCAGCAATTTCAGTCTTAAAACTTGTACTTCAGTCTTGTAAACGATGGGCTGTCTCAAAAAGTTCACTTGTCAGTTTTCCGCTCATTTTTTTTATTCTGACGTTTGAGGGCTCTCCTGCTTTCACCTTCGTGGGGGATATGATTGTAGAATTCGTGAGTGTCGCTGGGCATTAAACTTTTGAGTGACTGTAAGTCCTGCCATTTGTCCAGGGGAATAGTGGGTCTCGAATGGTGGAATATGGGGAATGATTCCCTCAATAAAGGCCGCTTTCTTGGCCTGAATGGAAGCTCTTGTAATTCATCTCCTAAGTTCAATTTGAACAGAATCTTTCCACTCGGTTCATATTGGATCCAACGTAAATCTTTCACCGTAGGATCACCTTTTTTCCTCCCCGGGCGTATCGAATGGTAAATAATTGAATCTTCAACACCGTAGTTCCTGGTAAATTGGTGGTCCAACGTTTTGGCACGATAAGGCATTGGAACTTTTCGGGCTGTCCTCGTGAGGGATGCGTACTGGCTCGTCAGGTGGATGTCTGTGTGCTCGATGTGCCTCTCGATGGTACTGTGTACGCTGTCACATTCCATCTGAGTATGCCCCTTCTCAAGATACTTTTGTATGATTATGACATTTCGGAGCATACTCAGATGGAGTAAAGCGTTTGAGAGCACAGCGTTGCGATTTTGATAGTTGCAGCCATCAGAGTACACAATCACAGTTTTTGGGGATTCAGCTATCAGTTCCTCCAAATAGTCCCGAATGCAAGACGCAAATGTTGTGGCGTTGAGAGATGCCTGAGTCTCGTCGAACCAATACGCCATCGAATCTCGTGTGGTCATGTTATATACTGTGTAGCAATGCGCAGTTAGCTTGAGCTTGTAGTAAGCTGAGGACGCTTTGAGGCGAGGCAGTGGCTGTACCATCATTAAATCTACGCAGAGAACATGGCTAGCACCAGTCGAAGCTGAAGCTTTATCTTTTTCCTTCTCTTGACGGGCTGCTTCTTTCTTCATCTGATGGTCTTGGTAAACGTTTTCAGAAACGTTGTTCAGCTCATAACTTGCGCATGTATCACACCTATCCTTTTTAGGGATGTGAATCGAAATATTTTTCTCGTCCTTCATGCGAAGAAAAGTGAAAAGTGACACGGGCTGCTTTTCATCTTCGGTGCACTTGGATTTGTAGAGCTGGTAAAGTTGACTCCATGATCGTATGTCTGTCTGAAGGAAAAGTTTTTTTGAATTTTTGCGACAGTAATGTGACGGTAGCGTGGGGAGAGAAATAAAGAACTGGCTCAAGTGTTCAGCTTGCAGTTTGAAAGCTTCTTTCTTCTTAATGGGGGGTGGAAGTGGAGCTTCGTTGGTGGTCGCATCATCTGAAAAATCGCCGCTTTCCTGTCGTGGTTGGAGCTGCTCCTGCATCTGATGATTAATAGCACGTGGGACGTTGTTTTCTGCGTAGTTTTTAAGCCAGTATTGGACTTCGGATCGCTTTACGCCGAGAGTATGGAGATACATTTTCCTGCAAACAGGTACTCTCTGTCCTTGGATTTGAAGGTGGTAAAAGAAACTTGAAGCCCGTCTTGATGAAGCACCTTTGGTTTTAGTGTGCTGTTTTGTTTCCTTTACTGTCACAGTCGAACAGATGAACATTTTTTTCGAGTCCCAGGACATTAACCCCCAAAAATCGTTGAAAATTCGCTGCCTTTCAACTGAGGTAATTGAACTACAGGCTCTTGATTCCCATTTTTGGCACTGAGGTGAATCACAGGGTGGGCCCATAACTCGTCCAGCGCGAGGCACATCATGGAGAACTTTTTTGGTGCTGCCTTTCTCTGCTCTCCTGAAGCCAATGTATGGTTCACCGCGGAGACGTTTCGTTTTCTCCTGGTTTCTGTCCCAATGGTCTGGATGCGGCAGCGTTCTTCTCATTCTGCCGACAGTGGGTGCAGAATCATCAGAAACCACATTTTCAGCAATGGCTCCTGGACCAATTTCATCACTAGGGTAGGTAGACTCTTCAGCAACCAAGTCTTGCAAATTCCCATTATCGTCTATGATAGACATTTCCAAATTGTCGACAGGAATCATGAAGCCGTCGACTTGGGGGGGATTTTCATCGTAGACATCACTTTGTGTTTTACAATGGGTAAGGATTCCCTCCATTACTTCCGCTGCTTCGCACTGTTGAGACACAGAATACATGTCATCATCATCATCCAGAATGTCTTCATCGCTCATACAATCTATAACACACAACATGAGAGCGGAATCAGTACACGTGCAGAAAAATAATGATTAGAGATCATGGAAGCATTTTTTTAACTCTCTTCTTTATCTAAGCTCTTTTCATGTTCACAACTGGTGCTATCTCACTTATATCTCAATACGCAACTGGTGCTATCTCAACTCCCAACTTTGTGCCCCCGATTATCAGTGAATAGCAACTTATTTGTCTCATGTGTTGGATTAACTTTTTACGTTACCACTTCGCAACACGTATATAAACAAAAAATAACGTATATTTCTCAATAATCTCATATGAAAAGCTCTACTTACGATCAGACGTGCAACCTTCCTCCATCGCCATAGTGAAAACGCTGAGATAGCATGTGTTCGCAAACAACTTTAGATAGCCACTGTTAACAAAATCACGATTTACGCGCTCCCTGTGGCCCTAATGGAGAAACTAACTTCACCATTCGATTCCCCGCCAAATTTAACTTCAGGGACCGTTCTTATCTCGAAATGGCCAAAAAATGAGATAGCTGGTGTTGCCACTAGCGTGACGATATTATACCCGACAGACTGCCTCATGATTCACTCTCACGTTGACGACTTTTGATCTGCTCCAATTTTGAGCCCTGATTGTGAACGAACGGCTGATCGTACAAACCTCCGGATGGTCTTAAATTTTTAAAACAATTATAGTCTATTTAAATATGAACTGAAAACTACACAGTTCATTTGAATTTTTCGAGATATGAATTTTTCAAAATTCGTTTCGAACCCCTTCCCATTGACCTCGGGTTATGCAAGGTTTCGAGGAACTTTGGTTCATTACAATGGTTCATTATTGAAGATAATAAACCAAAATTGGAACTGCAAGTGTCAAAACTAGGCGTAAGCAAGTTATTATCTAATATCCTTCCGAAACTAACCATCAAATGTCAACCAAAGTCAGTTAGTTGTACGTTACAGATTGATTCTTCAGCGGCGATCGATAAAGTTATCGGTAAGTAGTGGTTTTCCTGAATGTTTCGAATTTTAAAAAACCTTCACTAGTGAAGAGTGTTCGCTAGTTCTTCTTTGGTAAAACAAATCCATCGGGTCTTAAACACCAACAAATCAACACAATTGGCCACATATCAACACAACACAGACCTAGTTTGTATGTTATCAGGCATAACATGGCATGTTAACAGTATAGGAATTGATAACGAGAACTCAAGTGTAATTAGAACATGCTGAAGGTATTTTAATCAGTGTTTTCTCGTGGAAATTGGACGAGTCGCGAAACTAGTTAGCCGTGGAACTGCATTCCTTTTAAATGGCATGAAAGGGCGGTCAGCAGGTTTGTAAACTCGTGTAAATTAAGACAAAGTAGATAAGACAAAGTACACATTTATGTGTGAGATTATCCTGCGATTTCGTTATACCGCAGTGCAGTCGTGAAAGGGCGCACTTGATGAAGCAGCAGAAAACGTGAAGTAGGTACCTACGTGAAGTTTCACCTTAAATCGCAAGCTAATCTCGTAGGTACTGGATGATGAAAGACAGTAGGGAATGCTATGTAAACAACAATGGAATTCAACGGGAAAACGTTGGAGCAGTAAATCGTGGTAATTCAACTCACCGGTTATTGTCCCGAACGTAAGAGCACTCTCGAGAAAAAGGTACAAGTAGGCGTTTTGATATTTGCGATAAGGTGAAATAATAATTTTAAAAACGGAAACTCGAAATGCGATACACGTGTAAAGAAAATAAAGGACACAAGAACACAAAACTAACGCGTCCAAGGGCGCCGACCGACTGATCTGAAGCTAAACAAATCTCACGGAAGGGAAAAGGACGTTGAAGGTTGGGAGGGGACTACGGTGGCGCCGCTCGGTGTCAAGTGGCTGAGGGGCGAACTAAAGACGCCCCACCACAGCCACCATCTGCAAGAAGTGGAAGATCAACATCCCCGTCGGACTGCCCACAGAAAGAGATATCTCCAGAGGGCTGTCATCATGACGGAGGACTTTTACTCTGTTTTCACAAGTTTTGAAATGAAGAGGGTTCAGCGTTCAACAAGAGATGAACCCGTTGAGAATTGTGAAATTAGAATAGAAATATGTTTATTATTTGAACCTTGCATAAATATCCGCCGGAGTTTGAGTGTAGGTATGTATACATTAATAATTAGAAATAATTTCAGGAAAATAAACACTTCAAACCCAAAGAGCACACAATAAAAATAAAAGAGACTCTTCTGGTCCAGATTTAGAAATTAAACTGCTGAACTAGACATGACCTGTACCTCCCTGCGAAGAAGTAGTATTGGATCAGATTGGGACAGCCTATCCCACCGTTTAAGATATGAAGCGCTTCCTCACGAGTGAAGAAGAAGAAGAAGAAGAAGAAAAACGTTTATTGAAAATAAAGGTTACCTGTACATGGTTAATAGTGCCTAATAAACAGTACGGCATGGTTCTGTGAACCGCCTGTCGGAAGCTCCGGGATTTTGCCGACATACTATGGTGAATATAAAGGAACTCAACAGCTTTCGTTATGACAAAATAAACAAATTAAAAAAAGCAATGGAAGAGTAAAAGTGGTAGAAATAGAGTTAAATATAATGGGCGTAGTGTAGTATTCACACATTTGGATCTTCATCAGGTCATCATTGTTATTCAAAGTTAAATTCTCCGACGAGCATCTTTCTGTATGGCCATGCTGAGGTACCTACAGAAACGGATGACTCTTCGCCAATCTTGTGGACTGGTATCGCACCGCCTCTTCACGCCCCAACACACCCCTACGAAATGCGGTCCTCCTGAACTCTGCCAGCACCGGGCACGTGCACAAAAAGTGAAAGGTGCTTTCAAACTCTCTCCGATTGCACATTGAACACTGTTCTGCTGAAGAATGGGTTTCGAGGTATGGTTTGAAATTCAGATTTAATACCTCAGAGCGCAGTTTGAATAGCCATCTGAGTGTGCTCATTGGGTGATTTGGAACTCTGAGTAGGGTTGCAGGTTTGACATTAGGGTCCAGTTCTCGGTATAGAGTATAAGAATTGGAAGTCTCTGCTCTTTCCCTGTAACTTGCTCTCTTGTCATTAATTAAGTTGGCCAAAATTCTGTCCGCGTCAGCTTTAAGGAGCGAGCCATCGAATGAGCTTAAGTTGTTGGCGATGCCATATTTTGAAACAAGGTCTCCCCACTGCTGAGCCCAAAACATTTAGAAATTAAACTGCTGAACTAGATATGACCTGTACCTCCCTGCGAAGAAGTAGTATTGGATCAGATTGGGCCAGCCTGTCCCACCATTTAAGATATGAAGCGCTTCCTCACGAGTGAGTATTGGATGTCCGAAGGCTTGAACCCGGAACTCTTTCAGAGCTGGGTAGATGCACAAAAAGTGGAATACCTTCGCAAGCACGTAAGTTGCAAAGAAAGCACTCCTCCCTTGTGCTCAATCCGTACGGTTTGCCATTCAAATGTATGACTTTGGTCCTCGGTCTGAACATCCACCCAGCAGCGTACAAGGGTATATCAACCGGGTTGAAGAAACTGGCCACTTCTACATTAGGATCTAGCTCTCTGTACAGGGTGTAATTGTCAGAGTCCGCAGCTCTCTGCCGAAAATACACTCGTCTATCATCCCTGTAGCCCTTGAGAAATACGTCAGCGTCTAGGTTAAGTTTTTTTGTGTCAAGGAGGGACAGCGAGTTTGAGAGACCATACTTTAAGGCCAAAGAGTTCCAGTGGTCCGCCCAATAAACTCCTTTCTTTATCACTTCGACGACGACAATTCTTAGTAGACGACGGGATTCAGCCATTTTCGAAACTTTTGCCAAGACAGGCAGAGTCTCGAGTTCAGTCTCTAGATAAATCAAATAGCTGGGGGTCGACGTAGGCAGATGAAAGACTTTCTTGGCGAACATAAGCTGAACTGATTCCACAATTTTCCACTGTGCTGCATAGGTAAGAATTGCTCTTTAACGACGCCAAAGAAAGCCTGCAGCTTGGCCTGGAGAGGGACCAATGTATTTCCTATAACCCTGCCCCACACGTAATTGGAAGCAAATTTTGCCGACCTTGCTTTCTTCAGCAGATGCTTAGAGAAGGAGAGTCCCAGATTGGTATACTCTGGCACTATACTGACATCCTCCTGACTGAAGACCCATTATTCTGTTGCTCTTCGACGTCCGCCGTTTTGAAATATCATTATCTTAGATTTAGGCAAGTTGACTCTAAGCCCCCACCTGTCACAGTAAGCCTTCAGTGCGTCTATGTTGGCTTGCAGCTCTTTTGGGTCCTCCGCCAGAATAACAAGGTCATCTGCAAAACATTGATGTTCGAGGGTCCCATCCTTGTTCCAAAGTCAAGTTTATTCACCAAGTCATTCACAAACAATATTTATAATATTATTATATTATTGTATTCTTTGTACAGATCACCCTTCTGGCTAGATCACTAAATGATAGATTAATTATTAATATGAATTATAATTAATTATTAATAATTATTATCAAGTAGTGTAAATTATTAATATTTATTGTTGGTTATTATTAATTTTTTTGGATTCATTATTAATAATTATTATTAAATATTATTCATTAACTCGATATTTGAAAACCATCTGCTGTTTGAATCAGCTGGACCAGTTTGAAAATGGACCCGACAGGCTGCCTCACGATTCACTCTCATGTTGACGATTTTCGATCTGCTCCAACTTTGAGTCGTCATTGTGAACGAACGGCTGGTCGTACAAAGCTGTGGATGGTCTTGAAAAATTCTTAAAAAAATAAACTATCTAAATAGGTATGAAATAAAAAACATACCGTTTGATGGGAATTTTTCGAGTTTTAAAATTTCAAAATTCGTTTTGAACCCCTTCCCCCTACCTAGGGTTATGAAAAGTTTCGAGGATCATTGTGGGGTTGGTCCGACCTCGGAAACCAAATTTCGACATTTTAGCTCAACGCTAACTGGGCAAAACGGCGCGGGGCGGCGTACCAACGGGAAAGTAGTCCGCAAAACTTGCACGAGGAAGACTGGAATATTCGTTAAATAAACGGATTGTTTCGTCACTTCCGAAATGAGAAAAATAATTAAGAAATTTGCAGACATTTAAATTTAATGGCTTATGAAATCATTTGCCGGGAAGTGCGTTCCATCTTCTGGACGGAACCGCCGATACCGCGTATGTCAGCCGCAGCGGGATATTCAAATATATTCTTTTACGTTAATTTTAAGTATTCGTGAGTTGAACACGCGCCTTTGAGTGGCAAGTGACGAGTTCACGACAAGTGACGGGGGAGAAGGCGGAAGGTTGATGTTGAGTGTGAAGGCGTCGGGACGCAAAAGGGGGCGTCACGTCGGATCATCTTGGCGGCGCCTCCGATCATCTTGGCGGCGCCTTCGATCATCTCACGCGGCGCCTTCGATCATCTCCAGAAACCACGACCTTCCAAAACGCATTTAACTCGTCCTGGAAGTGCGTAAACAAATTATTCCTCCAAATTATGAATACGCCAGAGACGGGCGTATTCATAATTTGGAGGAATAAAGCCACAATCACATATTTTTGTGAACCTTTCCAAAAATTCACTTTTTTTGTGAATTTTACTAAAATCTAATGAATTTTTTGAGAATGTCACTCAAATTTTCCTATTTTACAATAACTTTTACTTTAATTCAAGTTTTGGTTTATTATCTTCGATAATGAACCCCTGGAATCGCCCAAAGAATAAAATTTGTTAACCCCATGTCAAAATTTATTGGTTTACGTTTCAAGATACGTAGATTCAGAAAATCGAATCTGATTTATTTTCTGATTCCAAAAAATTGCAGACAGTGATTTTTACGGCAGAACTCTACCATGGGTATTTTAGGCATGGATATTCAAGGCCTCCCTACCATCGATATCGAGGACGCTAAGCATGTTTGCAATATAATATTAATATAATATTTAATAGCAGTGGGCTTAAGGGAATTGTGAGATTACAGTAAGTAACTGTTGAATGATCTGTTCACGATAACCAAATAAAATTGGTTGTGATGAAGCATACTGTCCAGGAAGTAGCGTGGCTCTGGACATAGGGACATGGCTCTGCCGCACTCAATTCACCCCCACCCCCACACTAACTCTATCACCCTCAAAATGAAAATCCACAATCATGCAGCATGGCTATAAGAGCGATTTACGATGAAATAACTGGTTTTACGTAAAATGTATCCATTGAAGAACATGACATCTCAAGTACGAGTATGAACCACGTTTCTTCATCTTCAAATTTTTCCAGTTTGAGAACGGGATAGGTTATCGCAATTCTGATTTCACCATCATGTTCAGCGTGAAAAAAAACCTTTAAAATAAGGTGTCACTTGTCAGACCGTATTATTTTTGGAATTTATGGTTAAACCGATTCTGCCCATCTACGAACTTAAAAATCATTGCCGTTTTCAAATGATCTTCCAATGGCTGGTCGTAATCTTTACGGAAATTTAATAACTCGAGTCAATTCCCTCTGTTATGAGAAGTGGATGACTCGTCATGCCCCCTAAACGGCAGTTCCTGTTCAACCAAGAAAAGAATGCAGTCATATTGCTTGACGTAATGTATACTGTAAATAGGTTAATGTATCTCGTATTCATCTTAAAATCTCATTCTGCCAGGACACGAGTAGGTACAATGGCTATTTACGGCTAGAGCAATTATTCATCCATCTTCATTACACATTTTTCATCAAACAATATCCACATGCCCCGCGAAGTGTAGTGAGGTGAATTAAAAACCCAATTAAAAATAACAATACCATTTATTTAGTCCATATATATATGTATATATACATACACATAACATATGTACACACACATATATATTATAATATGTATAAATACAAATCTACTGTGCAAGGTCTTCAACGTAAGCCTAAATTACTAGAATGTAATTAAAATCAATTTTTTAATGTAGAAATGTTAATTAGCTGCGCCCAGAGTCAAAAATATAATACACCCGGGCAATTTACACTTGTTTTCCCTTTTTTTTTAAATTCAAAATCACTAGTTTATAAGCAACGAAAAATTAATTTAGATGACAATTTGTGTGAATATAGCAATGGCACATTGAAAAAGAATAGTTGTACAATGTGGATAAGTATATTTCTTCAATAGTACATTAAAAAGTTTTACTTTCACATTTAATCTGAACAACGATTTTTTTTGTCGCTAAACACAACATTTTTATCGAGAGATTCTTTTTCGGTCCAAGTGATTCATCTGTAGGCCACCTGAGGGTCCTGTCAGACCTGATGTCCATCATTATTGGGAAGGCGGGAAGGGAAATCATCACCATTTCTACAATGTCTTCACAAACCGAAGGCGTGACTCAATCATTGTGCAGTATTCACTCAAAAGGTCAGTCGTACACATCGTTTCTCGATGAAAAACACCGAGTCGGACGAAAAAATTTCGATTTCCTCAGCTTCAATTGCACATTTAATCATTGACCGAACGAGCAATGGGCAAACGAACATCCGATCATGTCCAGCCTCACTGCTCTTAATATTATGGTACATCGTGGCCCTGAAGATTCCAAGTAGGCCGTTTTTATCGGTAGGTTCAAATATTTTCGTGAGTTCAAAAGAGGCATTGAAAAGAAGTAAATAAATAACAAATAACCGCTTAGTGACTGGTGAATTCATCGAACTGGCGATGATTTAGAATAGTTTATAACAGTCAGATGCACGACTTGCCCATTGCTTCTATCAAACTGGAACCTAACCAAGTGTCAAAAGACAAAACATCAGCAACATTCATAGTATTTTCGTTTAGAATTTATCAAATTTCTTTTGATGCATTTTCGCCTCAAAACTAGCATTGACAATGAGGTATGAAAGTTCATAAATGCGAGCAAATCTACACTTTTAGCCACCCATCAGGACAATATTAAAATTCTACTTTTTTTAAATAAAAAAACAAATTTGTAGGTATCACTAAGAAATACAATTAATTTTTATATTTTATTTTTTCAAAGGTGACCTACTTGAGAGCTAACAGTGATACCAAAGCTGAACTTTATTACGGATCATCATAAAAATAAATTAGGTATAATATCAAATATTTTCTCTCCTTCCGCTATTTATAATATTTACAAAAAAATTTACAATTAAAAACCATACTATTACACGTTAACGCACACTTTTTTTCCTTGACTTCACTGATAAAATTTTTCAAACAATTCAATAAAGAGAACCTGTACAAACATATAACATAATCAAATTTCTGTACAAACCATGTAGTCGAAAAAATTACAATTAATTATTTTTCTAATTATTCCCCAATAGATAACAATATTCGATTTATTGGACCTACAATAAATCAAGGAAGTTCAACAAGCACAGTCCGATTTTTGTGAAGAAACAAGCCATAAGACACACCATAAAATAAAAATTGAAACAAATGAGAGAACAAAGATGGTGGAATGCTTGGCCGTTTTTACAACTGCAAACGACGTCTTTCAAATTGGGGCGTTACGTACATTTTCATTAGATTAAAATATTGATGATATTATTAGTGTTTTGTTCCATCATGAGCTGAGAGAAAAGGGTGGGCGACACAATTGCTAGGGTATTTGAACGTAGTTAATTTCATTGACTTGAGGTGGCTGTTATAACGAGTAAATATTTTTGTCAATTTGGTCTTTTGCACAACAAAACATAGCATAAGTAAACCAATTAGGAATTATATATGAATGGACCTTACACATGGTTTTAAAAAAAATCAAATGAATTGACAATTTGTGCGATATTTGAACGTTTTTACCTACTAACACGAACGTGGTGTCTCGAAAAGCGTACTCTGGTTTGTTGAAAGGGTATGAGAATTAATGGTAAACGCACAATGAAATATCCACAAAAAACTCTCAGAAATCAAAATTAATAAATCATTCATTGGAAGAATAAATATACCTAGGTAATTCGTTAGAGTAAAACTAAAAATAATTGTGAGCAGAAAAACTTGAAATAAGTATTGACACAAGGTAACATGAGTAGGGATTGATTTGGTATGGTGAGTGATGTCTTGGACTTCACTCTGATGAAAGTTATCACAACTTGAGGTTTTCTAAAGAGAAACTTGAGAGTAGTGGTGCGCTCTGTAGAGATTGGTGGTGAACAGGAAGTACAGTATACACCTGAGGTTTGGGATGTGAAGGTATCAGTGGGCAGGTTACCGCAACCTCAACACCGAAGGGTTTTAGCACAAGTGAACCACTCCGAACATTCTGTAGATCTCAGGACAGGAGGCCAAACTTGGACGATTGAAGGCATTTGGAGAGTCGACCAGGTGAGGAATGATATCAAGCGGAATGGGGCAGGCAGGCCCTATAGAGTGGAAATTAGTGGAAGAGTAGGTGGTTCTCCATGCAGCCTCAAGACCTCTTTAAAGCTTTCTTCGAGGACATGAAGGACACCTTAATGAACCAACAAACAAATCTACCACCAGATGATGTTCACATCGAAGGTCTTGTAAGCGGAGGGTTGGTAGACTGCATATTGAACCAGCAGCGATTCATGTGCCCTGTGGAGTCATGGTTGAGATGAGTAGATGGTACGCATATGATAGAAGGTATGGAAACCCTACAGAAAAAGATGAAACCACTGATAATCATTTTGGTTGGCCTGTAGGGTCATCGGAGAGCTGAGTAGGTGGTATTTGCACCTGCTCACATCCTGGAACCTTCCAAAAACTAGATGCAGGTTATCGGTGTTTGTGCAGGCCACAATCCTAATGCTGAGTTTACTGACCAGATCCAACTCAACATTAGAACGTTTCGACGTTTATGCAACCCAGATCTGAACTTGCACAGAGAAAACATTACAAACTCTACAGAAAAAGATGACGCAAAGAACCATCATGTCCAGGGTAAAAAAAAACCACTCAGGTATCTGATAGCAGTAGGAAACCAACTCCAACACCAGCTGAATAATTTGAGCTCAGCTCGTTTCCAATATAACAGAAGTTGAAAGTTCAGAGTGACATTGTTGGGACTAAGTCTGGATGCTCTACAGGAAGCTTTCAAGGTTTTGCATGAAGAAGGAAAGCCAATGGGTTTACAAATAAATGAAAGCAAAACTAAGTATCTCAAAATATCGCCACCAGGACGTGTCCAGCGGGTGCCCAGAGGGGTGACGTTCGGTTCTTATAAATTTGGTGAAGTCAGGTCCTTCACCTATCTGGGGAGCTCGATGACGAATAGAAATCGTGTACAGGATGAGATATTTTCACGAATAATGGCAGGCACCCGAGCATTTTTTGCCAATATCAAACTCTTCAAGAGTCGTGTGATCTCCAGATTAACAAAGATGAGACTCTACACATCCCTAGTGCGGCCTGTCGTTTGTTATGGATCCGATGCCAGGACCATGAGGGCTGAGGATGAGGAAAGACTGCGGATATTTGAGAGAAGGATTGTGAGAAGGGTCTATGGAGCGGTCAGGGATGGCCAAGGGTGGAGAACGATGCGGGATGCAGAGATTGATGAATTATCAAACCATGAAGACATAGTCCGATTCATCAAAGCTGGACGCATCCAATGGCTGGGACATGTTGACCGCATACCCAATGACGCCTGCCCTAAAATGATGCTGCGAGCTAGGATGGAGACTAGAAGGGGGAGAGTTCGTCCTTGGAACCGCTGGCTCGATTAGGTCTTCAGGGACCTTCAAGTTGTAGGGATGCGGAGTTATCAGGCTGGTGACCGCGACCGGTTGCGAAAAGGAGTTCGGGAAGCCAAGGGCCACATCCGCCTGAGCTTAGTAGTTATAGGTCGGCCACAGAAACAATAAGCTACAATAAGCTATCAGCATTGGAACAGGAACCAGAAACATAATTTGCACAAAACAACCTTTTTCATGGTACACGTTCTGTGGTCTCTTCTGCACAGAAAACCAAAATGGATTCACTCATCTCAGCAGTGACAAATAGTAAGAATATTTGAGACAGAGCTTTTAATGTACTTTTCGAACCAGCTGTCATCCAGGGCCCAAAAGTAGGAGACAAATTCACCCTTGAATCATTATTGCACTGAAACGTTATAATAGAGATTATTTGTAGATAAAAGAATTGATCAAGAAGGACTAGAAACCAAAAGCGGTCGGATACATGAGTAGGTGTGCGTTTTCTACTTTCGAACTGCCTACATTTTCGAGATATTCACTTTGGATTTGCGAATCGTGGTGATTTTGGCCACCTTGATTTGATTGGTACTTTGATCAAAACCGGTCTTGTATCCTTACAAATGGGGAAGGCAACGAAAGTAGATAAGGAACAACATCACAAACAAAATGGTTCATTAACCGAAACGGGCCCTGTCTGGAATTTGAACATTTTTCTTGAAGTGATATAATATATTATATTTCGCCCGCCTCATACATTATTCAAAAAGGATCACCAGAACGATACGATACAAGTAGAATTAAACACATGGAACATACAAAAACATAATTCAACGTTTCGATCGGTAGATTTCTGAGAGTTTTTTCTTCTACTATGGACCACAAGAGAAATCACGTAACAATAGTTTCAAAAAACTTCCTGATTCACCAACTATCTCAAATTTGAGAAAGTAGTGTACACATAACTCCAATCATCCCAGTTAAAAAACGAAAAAATTGACAAAATACATTCACCATTTTGAATTAAACGATACAATAGCATTTCACTGATTCAAAACTAGTGGAAATTTATTTATAATACATAAAAAAGAGTTGATTGAAGACCAAATGTAGGTAGGATCTCGGAATCTGATGATGTTACAGTGGATTTTCAGGTTACGCGAGGAAACCCGTTATTTAGGTACCACGAATCTTCAAAATCAAAATTCTGGGTAGTAGGTATGAAGAATTAAAAATATTGCATTCGATGCTAAAACTCGATCAGGGCATAACCTGGTTTCCAAACCAAGGGAAGGTATAAATAAGCCTTCGTAGGGAAGGTCGTTTTCAAATTACCTAACTTTAAATCAAAAAAATAAAATTCACTACATGCACTGTAGCTCTCTGGGAAAAATATAATATGTCAAGGTTTGGGGGCATATAAATACACTTTTTATAAGATATATGAGCAAATAAGAACTGTACAGAAAAATGAAACCAATGTCAAAATAAAACGCAAACATTTGTACAATAAACAATAACAATAAAATTTATCTATAAAAATCAAAAATGAATAAATACGTTAACATATAAGGTACTTTAAAAAAATGCTTAACACAGAAGGGAAAGGCAACTACTCGTATAAGAATCAGTGGGTTCTAAAAATAAAATCTTGGGGGGAAAAAAATCACGTCATGAATAAACTAAAACATTATTACACTAATGCAATGATAATAAGTGTAGGTACTTGTATTTACAACATTTTTACTTGATACACCATCAGACCTTACGTTGATTTTGAACTACTACACGATACATTCATTTCATCAGTTCTGTTCATGGTGCAGATTACGTAGGTAACTACATAATAATTATTACTATTAATATTCCTTGGCGTTTTTTATCCACGGTTGCCAAGTCAGGGATTTTTCCCCTAGATTTAGGATTTTTTTTTTTTTCGCTGACAGGGATTTTTTGGGGGGAAGGAATATATAGGGTTTTTCTTTAGGATTATTTTTGCCTAGTTTTCAGGGTGTTTTTAGGGGGTGAATTTCACTGATGAATCGAAGGTAGCGACACTGAACCCCGGGCTTTAGTGTTGCTAATCAAAGGACATTGGAAGAGGGTCGCTTGGCCATGGGGGCTAGTTCCAACTTGACCTCGAAGCGGGTCAATTTATGTCTAAAGAAGTGGGTTGAGGTGTCCGGCGACGTCGACAGTACAAAATAACCCTCGTTTCAGGAACGTCGCGCTGTTAGCACTGTCGCTTGTATCGCTCCTCGTTGAGAGATGCTTCCCTGTGTACAACCACATCAAATTGAGGCTTGTCATTGACGTGGTCCAGAGCATCCTCACCGCACGTTACTTACACCGTGAAGAGGGGATCACATGCGCTCAGTTTCAGCCAACAAAGGAGATGATCTCCGTGAGGGCCTACTTTCTGTGACGCAGTGTGATACCTCACTATTTAAACTTTTCCTTCCGATGAGGAAGGTACAAGCTGGATTTTTGGTTCAGTAGGTTTGGAGAAAGGTTTTTGAGATAGCGTGAAGGACAATCTGTGTTACCGGGGGTATTGGGCCCCGCACTCCAGATTAGAGGTAAGGGTTATGTGTATCAAGTGTTACCAGCTGTGTACATCCGCACGCCTTGTTACACTTAGGAGAAGTTCAAGAGAAGGTGGTAAAAGGTATGACCTGTGTGTACCGAAGGTTGTTACCTCAGCACTCCAGATCGTAGGAAAAAATGTGCTATATGACGAGTGTAACCAGACACGGATATCTGCACTCCTTTTCATATACAGGAAAGAAAAATAAGAAAGATGATGCGAAATAAGTTAGCGGTCGTTACCAGATACGTGTATCTGCACACACCTTTCACTTAATTTGAATGGGAGGAAAACTGACCAATTTTTAAAGAGAGCTGAATTTTTTATAACTGAGCTAACTTTCGAGGAAAGGTTTTTGGGCTTGAATAATAAGGCTTGAGTATGAGTAGGCTGTCATAGTTGCTTTTGGCTGGTCGATGTTACAATATAATAATATATTACCTATATTATATAATATATTGTAGGGACTCCCTCTTCCTACCATCCTCCCTTACAAAGGGAATGACCGTGTGAAGGGATAGTTGACCTGTCTTGGGAAAAACCAAGTTCTCGACCGTTGGTGTGCTACTCTAGGTAGATATTTATTGTGATAATTCTATATTGAATATAATGGTTCCCCAAACTCTCAATGTTAATTGAGCATATCAATATTATGCTCAATGAACACAGCATATTGTTGCTCATTGAACAGAGAGAGCATCATATGTACGATCATATATCCAAGACACTGAGACAGGGATTTTTTGGGGGTAAAGAATGTATATGGTTTTTCTTTGGGTTTTGAGGTAAAAAGGTTGGCAACCGTGTTTTTATCAACTGTTTAAAATTTCGAACTTTGTCGATTTCAGAATTGGATCATGTCGAGTTTTTGGTTTATTATCTTCGATAATGAACCATTGGAATCGACCAAAGAAAAATTTTGTTGTTGTTTCAGTACGTGATAAGTGAATTTGACTCAGAACTAACAACTTCGGTCCAATCGCAACGGTAAAATAACCATCAAATTATTCCACAACTCATAAAACGGCTGATGTAACCTACATGCACGGACTTTCCCAGTTGACCCTTCGAAAAAATTGTAACGTGATGCTGATCTCGAAAGGCAGTTGTTTACCTCAATTCTGTGCACCACTAGAAGACGGTAAAAATCAGTGAAGCAAAATAAAATTCTTTCTATAAAAAATAAAATAAAATAAGTTCATTTATACAAATAAATTCATCCTGTTGAATTCAAGTTCTTCCAGATCAGGAAGAGAAAGTCGAACACTGATTACCACTTGAATACGTGTCCATCGCGTAACATTCCGACTAAGAGTACGATGATGAAATAATAACTATTGTCTAGGTATTTTTGACGTTTTGCCCCTGCAGTAAATTATAGCGGCAAACCATCAGGTAAGTCAGTCCATAAGAGAGTGGCATTGGGGAGAAGGAGGAGGAGGAGGAGGAAGAGGGAGACGAGAAAAATGTTAAAGAAATCGTCCTCGTTCGCTACTTGAGTAAACCTAGATGGAAGAGGATGGGGGAAGGGCAGTTTTGTAGAACTCACTCAGAGTTGGGTTGCTCTTTCAGCATGTTTTCTCGTAGTTGGTTGAGAGCGGAGCCGGTGTACAGGCGTTTGATCCCTCGAGGCATCCCTCGGCAAGAGGACAAATTGAGTGATGTCAGCATCGAGCAGCGAGCGAGGACAGCGCGGACTGGATCTACATTCACGGAGGACCCGCACAAGTTCAAGTTCCTGTAGGAAAAAACATTTCTTTTTTCATGGACAAGTTCAGAGTTGTTACGGAAGAATATTGGCATTTTTTCGGCACAGAGATCATTGTCCCTATTAGGAGGATCATGAAATATACCGATTAGGTACTACAGAAGCTACATAAAAAGATCTTAGGTACTGATCTGTAAACATGAAATCCTATTCATAGGCAATTTTCCTGGCTGAGTGGCGAAATTTCTTGAGTCAACGAGCTCAAATGCACCCTCTGAGCAAGGGACGTAAAAAGGACCCTCAAGGGAGGATTATCTTGTGCATTTCCATTTCTTTTGATTCGACATTGCTTGCCATATACCTACCAGTTTCGAGTTGCACTACGCTAGTATGCTTCTTCTTCATTATGTCCCAACATTAAATGTGAAGAAGAAATTTTCTTCTTATAAATAACAGACACAGCGTCGCTCTTCTTTGACTCAACAATACTTTTGTTTTCGAGAACCACCTCTCTAACGAAAGCCATTCTCTTTTATTCATGGATACTAACTAACTATTAAACGAACGAACTAAAATGAACTCTGGATGCTAAATCAGGGGACGCAATGAACAGAAATGCAATAGCAAAAACAAGTGAAAAATGTCATTTTCTTCTCCTTTCTTAGGTTTTTTCGGTCCTGCCTGGGCAATGACGGATATTGGTGAGGCGTGTTTTCAGCCCAGGTTTGTCAATTTCGCCTTGAGGGAATGGTGAGCTGAGAGTACCTTAAAGCCCATGACGATTTGACTATGAATACGGATGCTGGCCCTCGAGATGAAGCTAGCCCATTTTGACTGAGGGCGATGATACTCTCGGCCTTGAGGGAGGAGGACTATGAATTCCGCCCTAAATTGAGCAAAAATGAATGCCAACAGCACGCGGTGTTCCCAAGCGGTCACCCATCCAAGTACTAACCACGCCCGGCGTAACTTAACTTCGGTGATCAGACGAGAACCGGTGTATTCTACGCGGTATGGCCGTTGGCGATTACCCACGGGGAGCACATTGCCAGTCGACTGATCAGTATATTGGATAGTGTTTTGCGCAGGGAACACCATGGGTGTACCGGGGGCAGTTGCCCCAGTAGACTGCACCGAAGATCAAACCTTTTGCCACACTACAAGAAAAATCACCAATTTACGATTTTTGGTAATTTTTACAACTCAAGAACACGATATTTTTTCGAAATTTACCCATTTTATTGTAATCCGGACTAGCTGGCCATTAAACTCATTCTGTCTCCAGTAAGAATGTGAGTCAGTCTGCAAATCCTTGCAACGATAAGCTGCAATTCGAAGGATAATGCAATAGTGTAGTAAAAAGTGTTTTCCAAACAAATTCATACCTCAAAGGCGGTTTTTCTGAATGATTAGCGAGAGCAGTGACGGCTGCATCCAGCGGTTCTGTGGCTGTGCTCCATCCAAGATCAACTTCCACTAAACTGTGGGCCCATTTTTGGCATATCAGCTCGAGGCCGGAGTCATTTATACGTGTGACGTAACAACCTTTAAAACATTGGAAACGTGATGCATTACGAATAGTTGTCAATGGTTGATAAGAAAACACTGAATGCACTTCGATGATTTTCGATGTGATATAGTTACAGGCATCAGATACACATATCAATATCAAAGGCTGATGTATCAATAGGTACCATACGACATGAAAATCGCGAGAATGGGTCTCGACAAGTGGTCAGTATAAACTCGTAAATTTCATGTAATATTCACCTGACAGGAAGAGATGCTCGAGATCCCAAGCGGGAACTCTGACTAACGAGGAGTCCGTCACTCTGTTGCAGCCTCTCACATCTAAAAGTCGGAGTTTGTGCGACGTCTTCAGGATCCGCAAGAGGGCGTCATCGTCAATGACAGGCTGTGCCGACATATTTTCGACGACACCAGCTACGCTGAGCTCTTCTAGCAGTGGGAATCCTTCGGACATGCTCTGTAACATAGTTGATGTTTATAAGGAATGTAATACGATTAAAGAGAACATTAAAGCGAAGCCAATAAAATATCGACAATCGTTGAAGATGAGTCCAAAAGTCTCACTGAGTCAGACGCAAACACGAATTGATTCAGTACTAATGCAACTCAAATTATCCCTCTGAATTAATGAACGCGATAGGGGAGTAATGAATCACCAACAGACAAAGGGACTCTCATAGATTGACTTATGAGTGAAGTCACAATGATCCGAGTTTTCTTCAACATTGAACTAAATAATCGATTATAAATGACGGTACGTTCTTTATGTTTTACTCAACATTATTACAACCAATATGAGGGGAAGGTGGAATAGAAAGGAGAGTAGGAGGGTTCAGATGAGGAGGAGAGCAGGAGTTAAGGTCAGGCCACTTCTCATGTGGTTTTCTCCGGCACTCCATTTGGCCTCCACAGACAAAAAGCAGTAGTGTACAAGAATGGAATCTTGTTACCTTGAATTTGCAACTCCGACGTTCTTCGCATTTTCACAATAAACCACTTTATTTCCCTTCATCGTTTCACTTTCACGCCATTTTCAATATTTTTTGACGTCATTTCCATCAGTAAAACGTTCAAATCAATATTCCGATTGATCCGAGGTAGACAAACCTTTCCCGTCTCCTTCACAGCTGATATTACGGCGAATGCCGGTAGATCAACCTGTTGATCGCGAACTTATCGCAATCTATGTGCAACCCGTTGGATTTTATAGTTTTTCTGTACAAATGGACGTTTTTGTGTCAACTATTTATACTAGATCTTTTGTTACATTTTTCTCTATTTTTTTCATCATAAGCCCAGTGAATTCCAAGTGAAATCAGTAATTTCCCACGTGTCTGCACTTCCTGCACTTCTCTCGTCGCTCTTGGCCGGTCGTAACGTCAGTTCTCTGCCATTACGTACATCGTTCAGCCCTGACCTACCGCAACTTTTCCCACGCCTTTTTCCGAGAATCCTACATCGAATTCGGTTTGCCCCAGTCTCCCACCACCTTCTAAAACTTCCTGTTTCGTTCAAGACGAACGGATTTCGGTGCAGTCAACCGAAGGACTCACCGGGGGAGCACGGATTGTCTGGAAGACTCAACTCCGGATTTGGTTCACCAGGACCGCATGTCTTACCATCTACTGGATCAAGAAACCCGCTAAGATCTTACCTTACATCGATATTTCTCAACACCTGAGAAATATCTACCTATCTAGGGAACCCACAAACCACTTGGGTAACCCAATAGTATCATCACCAGTTTATCATTACTGACACTGGGCAATAAGGGCTCAATCCGCTGGTCTGTCTACTACCTTTTTCCAAAACCTGGACACATCGTCATCACTGCAGGACAAAAACTGTTTGCAAAACTATCGACTATTCTGTTAAGAATCAGCAGCATATTTACCAATATACCAATTTAGGTACCCATTAGTTCCAGTGGCCACTGCATGTTACCATTATTTCTTCTCAGTTCTCACTTAACTATTTCCTATACAATTTGGTATTGAATAGATTTATCGACGTCCCAGTTTGTTTGTTGTACCCCTGAGCATCTCTTTGTTTTTCCAGTGGTCCTTCGAAGGTATTTACAGTTATTCAAAGTCAACATCATTCATAAGACCAACTATTTCTCTCTATTTTAACAAGTCGTATGTCAGGTGTTTGTCTTCCTACATTAAGAACATACAGGGCCCACCTACGTATTCACAAGTAGATTAGGTAATCAAATAGTTATCCAGTTGGACTAACCTGCTCTTTCAACGAAGTAGGCGCCAAGATCAATTCACTATTTGTTATCCTCAGGACTCGCAGCTTGGGACAGCCGGTTTGAAGCTTCTCGACGTGAAAAGGGACACTCGTGTGAGACACAGTCCTAACGTTGGATAGGTCCAACACTTGCAAGTTCGGGCAATGCGTCTGCAGGAAAAAATTGGAGCATATCAAAAAGCTGTCAATATGAAATGATCACCACGAACTGGAATGTGATACTTTTCACCTAAATAGACCCAGGAAACATTCCAACATCAGATTCCACACACCTACTTGAATTAACGGCGGTAATAAAGTGAGTCAGTTCAATATTCATATTCATTCATTTCACCCTCTTTCAGGCCTTGTAATAGATTTTTTTCTCGATACGATTAATTTTAAATCATAAATACTCACGCTTAGAGCAGCAATCACTTGGGGGATTCCAGATAATTTGTTATCTGAGAGAACGAGTTGCGTGAGACGTTCGCCCATTTCTTGTGCTAAATTCACCAGCGACATCATGGAGACTGCACTTTTTGGATTGCCCATTTCAGACTGGAAAAATTAGGAGTCAATAGTTAGTATGACAGGTAGTGCTTTTGTATAATTGTATGAAAATAACGCTTATTGGTGAAAAGTAATTTCTCGAAATACACATAAGAATGTTTTAAGAGTTGTATAAAGCCACAGGGCTGTACAGTTTGATGAGGAGACGAGGGGGTCAGTGTTGAAAAGGTGGGAGATATGCTCACCTATATCTTAAAACATGGTGTTTAGGGATTTTTAGTGGTCAGGGGACTCGGAGAGGATGTGGAGTATTGTTTCTGGCTAAAGCTGGGTACGCACTTGCAAAACTGCCACTTCGCTCCAATTCGACGAACAAGACGTTGTAACATCGCAGCGCTCTGTATCAAATTTGATGAGGGATGGTCCTACTTCAGTCATGGCATCTCAGCAGCAACTGGCTGTAGACGCGCACATTTAAATTTCTGAAATGCGCACATCTGCACATTTGAATCGCAGGAAGAGAAAACCGCGTTGGTGGACAACGAGCTTATTTGTAAACCGAGGACAATCTAGTGGAAGCAGTTTGTTGGCTGAGTTGAACTTTCAGGAGATCAGTGGCAACTGCAAGAATTTTACTCGCATGGATCCGATGGATTTTGAATTCTTGCTACAGAAAATAGCGAAACAGGACCCGACCTTTCAAAGAGCCATTTACGTGCAGGATAGGCTTGCTGTGCCCTTGCGGTCTTTTGCCACAGGTGACTCTTTCACAGGCCTACAGTATCTGTTCGGGTATTTGAAACGGGCAATCAGTTCAATCGTCCACACTACCTATAGTCTCACCCCGAACATTTCCTTGATGCGACAGTGAAAAACCGCCAAAAAACCCGCTCCGCACCTCCGAACATATTTCTTTTGCAATTCTTCCGCCCCCGAGCAGAGCGGCAGTTAGTTGCAAATGCGTAACTAGCTTAACAAGAGCAGTTTAGACAGCCTGGAGAGACGACCGGGAACTGAACTGTGTGGCTTGAAGAAAGTGGATGCAGTTAGTGTATGCGTAGATCTGTGGGTGTCGGTTCAATTAAGGAGAGAGTTCCTCATGTTTGGTTCCTCCATCGTACGAAATGAATTCTTCTTTCCATATAGTCCAAGCATTTGTAGTTATTGTCTTCTTAAGAACAGTCGGTGGGTATTTGGCTATCGGGGTCGGTTCAGGTAGCTCTCCGCAATCCCGTTCCAGGGATGGCCCTTTAACCAGCAGAATACTACTGCTTTGGCCTGATTAACCAGGTGGAATATTGCTTCAAGTATTGCGAAGACGTTTTGAAAGATTGGCGTGGTGCAGTTTTTCGATGAACCTTCTGGAATAGCTGAGAATAAAGACTAGTGGTGATCTGTATAGTGTTTTGGGAAATGATTTAATGCTAGAACGACCAGTTCAGGGAGGGAAAAATTACCCATAAATTCCATAAATGATAGAGTGACACCTCATATTAAAGATTTTTTTAACGGTGAACACGACGTTGAAGTCAAAATTGCTGTTTCTTGTTCCGCTCTCATACTGGAGCACTTCGAAAATGAAGAAACGTTTTCACGGTTCATCTGCTCTAATCTGATAACGGAATGAGATATCGCAGTATTCAGTTTGAAAAAAAAATTGAAAATCAAAAGGATAACTTGAGTCATTCTAGTTGCAATCTGCCAACTTTACAGCATTAAATTGCTCTTCTACACGAAATGAGAATCTCTTAAAGTTAAGGTTGTCTCAGTGTAGTTACCTATTTTTCCCGAGTAGGGAGCGCTAGTAAGCTGGCAACCTCGAACTGGTCGCACTATAATTGTACGACGATTAAATGATTCTAGATCCGCACATAGTCGAAAGTTACGCATTTGATTAAGAACAGTAGTTTCTGTACTGTTTTCATAGGCATAACATGACACATCAACGTCAAAATTAGAATTTGTCGCCTTGAACGAACTACTCACATTGATGGCGGATAAATCCAAACGCTGAAGCTTGGGGCAGTGAGACACGAGGAATTTCAAATGTTCCCCACTGAGTCCCTGCCAACCTGCGAGGCTCAACCCGCGCAACTCCCCGCAAGATGAAGCCATTTTATCTAGAATACTGGGAATACCGTCGAATTCCCAACCACCTGAGAATAAGAAATATCATGTTGATTACACAATGAACACACAATGCACTCCTAAAAACAATCGTTCTTCTAATTAGTAATAATTCAATCAACAAGAGGAGACTTGATAAATGTTACCTATATTAAGGTCATGGACAAGAGCCAATCTGTTTTCGCACAGCCACCGGAATTTGAGATCATTTTTGGCGCGGTCTTTGACCCAAAAACTCGCCAAATCAACATGCTGCCATAACCTCGGGGAGATGGCTACTTCTCTCCACAATCTACACACTCTTGAAACCCTGTAAATCATAAAACACAGTTGATCAGCGGACTATTCCAAAAACATTTGAAACGTTGTTCACCAATATCGAGAGACAAGGAATTGTATGCTATAAATATGAGTTCTTCAGTATGTATTGGAAACTACGATGACGTCATAAGTTATACCAAATGTTCAAATCTCCAGTCTCACTTAGTTCATGAAAGTTCTACGGTATCTACGTACAGGTATTGTCGATATAAACAAGATTACCTGTTCAAATCGGAGAGAGGGGTGTCAAAAATCAATATTCTAGCGAAATCCCTCTATGTTGTCTATGATTATGAATACGCTATTAAAAACGGTAAGATTTAGAACTCACCTAACGAGGAAAGGTACACAGCCCTCAGCCCGTGTCACCATTTCGAAAATATTGTGAAGCACACGATTAGGAAGTCGGTCGCCCCACCCACTCTGCTCAGCAGGTTCTGTCCACTCGTCTTCGTCCTTCTGCCGTTTCTTCTTGACTCTTTGTGGCACTTCAGTTAACGATTTTTTAATTCTAAGCTTGATCCCATTCTGATCGGGGGATATTTGTGAATGGTACGTTGCGACTGTCGTCGTTCCGGGTGTGGCTCTGGTGGTTTTCGCGGCGGTTTTCCGTTTACGTCCTCGCTTTTTGGGAGGTGGAGGCTCCTCTGTTGAGCGGCTCGGAGCTGCTGGAGGTTTCGCAGGGAGAGGGCTGTCACTGGGTCCCTCACTCGGAGAGCACATAGTTTCGGAGCTGACACAATCACTGCTTACCTAAATTAAACGGGTGGAAAACGTCAATTAGAAAGGTATAAATAAAATTTGAACAGCAAAAAGCATTAATAATTATAACCTGAATTCACCTGTTGGATAAATATTTCGTGTAAGGAAGTGGTAATAATATTATTATAGTTTATGGCTTACCGTGCGTTCAGAAGCGCTGGCGGTAAATGCGGCTGGACTCCAGCAGTCACCATTTGTAGTAGGCACTTCAGCCGGCTCGGACGACGGAGTGTAGGAATTGTGATTGGGAACAATACAATGCTCCAGCTGAACCGAGCAAGTCGGGAGGTTCAATTGACCGTTATTCCAGGGCGGGAGCTCCTGTTGGATCGGCGGGATGATGGGTATGGAAGGTATGGAGTCCAGCGGCGGGAGGTCCTCCAGAGGACCCATAGGAGGGAGGTGGCCCATACCTTGGGTGACCATCTGAGGAACTGAGCATACCGGGTCGACCAGCGACGGTATACCACCATAATGGGTCTGGGGCTCCAACAGAAATTCTTTCAAACAGTCATTCTCTGCATCGGAGACACTCAGTGGGAAGAGATCGTCGTGATGCTCAAAACGATCACCACCGTTTCGCTCGTCCATCATTTGGCTTAGGTTTGATTCTTCAGTAACATGGTGGCATAACTTTTACTGGTGACACCGAATACTTGTGCAAAGAAATCAATACCAATGTTTACCTGGAACAAGACAGAAATACATCAGAACCCAATGGCAACAAAGCTTCAATTCAAAGTTCGTGGGAGTTTGAACTGAACTGGGAGCTACATCAAGGGCAACTTCAGGTTTTCTAATGTTCGTTTCTGGTGGATTGAAGACTTACACATCTCTAGTATGTTTAATGGTGGGGAGAAGGGCCACAGATATTAGAAATGAAATGTTAAGCCTTTTGGCAGTGAATAATTCAGGATGGTCTGAAACGGATTTTGATATGAAACGTTTTAGGAAATTCGAGTTTTAAACATTTTGGACCGAGAACAATTGCTTCCTGTTTGGCATATGATAAATATTAAATGGCTAGAAGGATTCTGATTGAATTTACCTGACCACCTGTTAGGAAGCTATTGTTCTCGGTCCAAAAATTTTAAAACTCGAATTTCCGCAAGATATTTATACCAAAATCCATTTCAGACCATCCTGAATTCATTGCCAAAAGGCAACAAAAATCACATTTATATATAAATATATTTACAGTGGATCCTTGATTAACCGGGGTAATTGTGGGGAAAAGGGTCATGGGTAAGTGGAACCACGGTTAAGCCGCTGATGGAACTATAGGTAGTTTTAATAGGTAGAATAGGCCGAATTTAAGTGTAATTCAACTGTAATTCCATAGTGAATGAAAGAGACTCAGAATTGACAAATACTAGGATTTTACGTTTGTATATGCGTAGTCATTTTGATCTTGATTAATGGAACCACGCAAAGACCCCCATGACGGTTGTTAAATTCATCGAATTCGCACGCTCTGGACCATTGGAGAAAATTACAGTACATCATATTTTAGAGCATGTTTTCTACATTTTGATCATTGGCCAAGAGGTGGTAGAAAGTAAAGAGTAGGATAGAAATCGATGTGTGGTAAACACAATAGTCGAGATTACTTAAGACTGGTAATCAATGTGAATCAATGTGATGATAGGGGTTGACTGTATACAGTAGTGAAGCAGGAGCTCAGTGGTTCGTGTATAACCATATTAAGTAGAAGACGAACGAAAGAAGGTCTTGTAAAGTAGTGTAATGACATTGAATAGTAGGAATCACGATTACATACTTCTGCTACAGTGCATGCAACTCGAATGCTAACCATTCAACACCAAACTTGATAGCATCATGATTAGTACACCCCGAGCCTTGCTGACAAATGGTTTCTCAAGTTACCTCCAGGGTTGGAAACTGAGAGCGGTCATATGCTTCCATAGTGAGCTGTGTATTGAATTATACACTTCGGTTGTTGCGTACGATTCAAAACAACCTCCACCTCTGACTGTCACAATGACGTCCCAGTAAGTATGTGGTGTGGCTACAGTGTGTCAACCTGACTACCAACGCAACCATCACCATTAATAAAATGGGGTTCGCGACTTCAGAGAGATCTTGAATGGCCAACTCGATTCCACTCGCAATCATTTTTGCTATCGTCTCCATTTCCCTCAATTTCACCCGTACGTAATTTTGGTAACTAACCAATCACCTCCTGATTTTGTAAATCAGATTCTCAACATTCACACACCAAAATAAGTACATTACTTTAACGGTTAGGTTTACAGATGTACCCATTGAATGCTCCTGATAGTTCCCCTTCATCGTACATCAAGTCCTATAAATGCTAACATTTGTGTTCAGGACGTACGCATACGCACCTCAGGAATGTGAGCGAAAACCCCTCAAGCCGTGTGAAAAATCCCACCCTTGTAATATAAGATCATCAAAAATTACGAAATTTGGTTCACGGGTTCGGACAAGTCTCACGATGATCCTTGAAACTTTTCAAAACCCAAGGGCAATGGGAAGTGGTTGAAAATGAATGTTTTAACTTTAAAAACGAAACTTCAAGTTTGAACAAGTCCATGACAGTTTGCTCAGTTAGCGTAGCGCTAAAATGACGAAATTTGGTTTACAAGTTCGGATCAATCCACGATGATCCTTGACAATTTTCATAAGCCTAGGTCAAGGGGAAGGGTCCAATACGAATTTTGAACTTTTAGTTCAAGTTCGAACAATGTTTAGCACACCCACGAAGGCTTATGAAAATTTCCAAGGATCACCGTGGGTGTGCTAAATTCGTAATTTTAGCACTACGCTAACTGTGAAAATTGCCATGGACATGTTCAAACTCGAAGTTGGAAGTTTGAAACCTACGTATCTTGAAACATAAACCATTAAATTTTAAAGGGGTTATTTAATTAAACTTCTCAAATCAATAGATGTCCAATTGCCTCGAGAAACCAGCAGTAGCACAAGAATCACAGATAGGTAAATAATTGTTTATTGATTACTCAACATTTAATGAGCTATCAAGTGTGGAATTAAGGATGAGTCGATGAAAAATACCTCGGTTTTTACTATCGTGGAATGTCATTCAACCACCCTTTCTTGGTCAAGTGAAGTCAGAAGTAGACAATTATTCTTCCTAAGAGATGAGTTTGACTCTGAAAATCGACGACGTACATAAAACTGTAGTGAATCTTACATGTAGGTTCCAAAAACTACACAGATACTCAAAAAATTGGTTGGAACGATTGAAGTGTCAAATGATTGGATAAGCACAAATAAATTGTAGATCTCTATTTCACTCCGAGGGAGCACCCAGCATTCTGTTGCATTCGACGCTATGGACTCTTAATTTAAATTTTCAAACGGAAAACTGCCCAACTCGACCTTGAACAAATTAGGTAGCTCTTTGACTCCTCATTTACTGAGTCTCGCCCCAGATGACTTCCCTGTCTATATTACGAGTACTTTTAGGAGCGTTTCTATTCTATTCTAAAAACCAGGACGACCAGCTTGTCAAGATGAACACATGCCCTAATACATTAGGTGACTGTTCCCCAACACTTAGAAACGAGGAAGAAATTCAAAAGCTCCTGAGAAGATGGAAACGACAATGGTCATACCCTACTCCACCACTATGTGAATGTTCCATGAAGAGATTTGTTATCACCAACATAGGACGAAAATTTAATTATGTAGAAGTAGGATTTTTGGAACTAGAACCAAGTATTTGAAAACAATAGAATTTTCGCATAGTTGTTTATTTTGAGTGACATATTTTGGAAGGATACCAGTTATTAAACGCGTTAGGCACAAAGTTGCAAACCAGTTTCACTCTTCAACCAGAATGAAACTTCATTGTGTGTAGTGACTGCTAACTGGTCGTGCCTGTGATATTGTAAAGCAATTAGAACCTCCTGATGGTCCAAGGTGAGGACCTCAGAAAGTAACGGAGTTGGATGAGTAATTGTCAACTTTTGACTTTTTGGGAATGAAACCAAAATAGTAGGGAATCGACTATCTAGTCGAACACCTCCATTTCAGTATGAGGATTGAAGGATCTAGAGTCGAAAGCCTTGGAAAAATCTGTGTAAATGACATCCATAACATGACCTCCTTCTGTGGGTCATTCTCAAACTACCGGTCAATATCGCCAATCTGAGGAAAATGCAGTGATTCAAAAAAAAAAAAAACTTTCATTTACCTATTTCACAAATTTGCAATATTTTGGTGCACTATTTCAATTGTAGAACCGAATATGATAATAAATCGTAGTTTTGATTTTCAAATACGGTGTAAGATACCTCGTTTTTCCTCTGCTCGGCTGGACCTGTGGATGTTCAATGCCATATTGCCACTTTATTTCAAACTTTAAAAAAATCGATTAATTCATCTCATTTTACAGAGGACAATTTATTACTATTTTTAATGTCTTTAAAATTGGCTCAAGTGAAGAATACAGGCAATTTCTGAGGGAAAATTGACTCTCCTGAACATTTGGGAAAAAGTGGGTTACCCTGTTTTTCTTATGTAGTCTTCAATTGCTCATTTGTAATTACCGTGGCTGTCCCAAAACATAATTTTCTAGTATAAGTGTCCTTCAGCATCATAACATGGGGCTTGGATCCCAAAAGTTGTGGAAGTACCAAGAGGGAGATTTCATTGGTTAGAATCATGGAAAATTCTCAACTTTTTATGGCCAGTAACAGTATAAGCATGGTTTACTTTTTGTCCCAAGAAATCTTATAATTACCATGCCAAAAATGAAAAGGGAATTTGTCACCAAGTCAATTAAGGGATACGGGATGTTTCCCCCCACGCAAAGTGGCAACCCTGCTTGCCAAAGATCCAGAAGTTTCCAGGTGGTTCAAGTCAGTTTCAAGAGTGCATCCAGTACCAAAGATTGTGAATCTAGTGAGTAGCTTGTTCCTTGTAATTACCATGGGCTTTCAAAGTTTTTATTTTCAGACTTAATTTTTTCTTTTCTTCTTGTACAGCTTGTTGAATAGCTGATTTGAAATTAAGAAAAAGCATATCGACAATTTTTTTTTTACGAGACGAGTTCAGCCTCACCCAGACCCTCCAAAACCCCGAGCAGTTCCCATCAACATCAAATCTGGCTCCCCGTCGAACTGCCAGCTACTGGACCACCCTGACAGTGCCCGTATCGAAGCAGAATACCCCTGCAATAGAGCTCAAGGCGGCAGCACTGGAAACCATACACACCCGATTCCCAGAAGGTGATTGGCTGCGAGTGTACACTGATGGGTCAGCCATCGGAGCAAGAAGAAATGGCGGTGCGGGTGTGTACTCGGTCGTGAAATCAATTGCAGCGCCTGTTGGTAGCCTGGCCAGTAGTTTTGATGGAGAAATTCGTGCGGTGATTCTGGCACTGGAGATGCTCCTATCCATTGACTTTTTGCGGGCAGTGATCCTATGTGACTCACAGGCTGCAATTGTTAGCCTCTGCACAAATACTCCAACAAATTCCCATGATGTCTTGGAGGGCAGAAGGCGCCTGGAGCAACTGCTTGGCGGCGGAGCAACGGTGGTCCTGCAATGGATCCCTTCGCATGTAGGAATTTGGGGAAACGAGCGGGCCGATGCCCTAGCCAAAGAAGGCTCCCAAATGCCCATGCCGAATACACCAATCAGTTTCACCGCTTCCAGAGCATTCATCAGGTCAGCAGTGAATGACAAGTTCGACCAGGGCCACCGGCGGTCGGCTGAAGGCAAGCGGTGGGCCTCTCTCCTCATCCCGGCTGATCGTGTCCCTCCTGATCTTCCTCGCCGCGAGTCGGTCGCGGCTTTCAGGTATATAACAGGCCATGACTACCTGAACGCCCACCTCCATCGACTGGGACTCAAAGATGACCCGACCTGCTCGTTGTGTGGATCCTCAGCCATGACAAGTGACCACCTTAACGACTGTCCTCGCCTCGAGGATATCAAGCGGAGCTTTTCTCCTGACGAGACCAGTTGGTCAAAAATATCAAAGCTATATTGGGCTGCCAAAACGCTAATGGCCGAAGAGCCGTAAACGCTCGGCGTAGGGGAAAAAAAAAAAAAAAATTTTTTTTTTGGCGGAATATTTCCATTCAAACGTCTATAATATGTTGTGGCACGGTAGTTACCTACATAATAGTATTATGTAACTACCATGCCACAACATGTGTAATTACCTACTATGGTAGCAGTAAAAAACTTGCACTTATTGCAATTTCATGGCAAGAACATCAGGAAATGGTGGTTTCTTCTGGTCAGATATTGCTGACAGGCAGGAAGTGGAGAAAAATCACCACCACAGCCTATTTCCAGACGTCACAATGTGACATGTCATGTCAATTGAAGAGGCTTAACACATTGATTTCCTGAGCACAAATTGTTTTTAATTTTCTCTTCTAAGACCAATGTAGAACCATTTTTCACGAGCAGTTCTGGTTCAAAAATCTTAATATTTTAATTGAACAACAACAACAACAACCACAGAACCACATCTCTCAACATTGGTTTTTTTTTTTTTTTTTTTTTTTAAATGAATGAATTCAAAGTAATTTTCTATTTGTTAAAAATTCCAGGCTTTGATCACAATTTAGTAGATACTTAATATTGATCTCGGATATTTAAATGCTGAAGTATTAATAATGATTTTGTATTTTCCTACCTAATTAATAAGCACTGACTCTGTGGATTCCTCTGATGATTCTTATCACCCAAGTACTACCTGCTCAACTTTTGACCTGTGAAATGTAAATTATAAGACTGATCTAGTTAAAACTAGTCAAGAAGCCCGAAACGTATAATATTATTCTGTTAAGTTCATATGACTTAATTTTGATCCTTCAATAAAAGTTATTTTTATTTGCGTATTGCTTGTTTAATTAAAATATTAGCCTCATTGTGGCTCTATAAACGACATGGGAACCGACATGAATCTAAACAGAAAATTTAATTACCATCGTCAGCCTGTGATAACCATGGACCCAAAATTTGAAAATTTCGATTTTTGAGGAGAAAAGTGGTGTTTGATTCAAGAAATCAAACCCAGAAACCCAGAGTTGTACCCAGAAACAAGCTTTGTTCATAGTTTTAGCAAAGTTCAATATGACAGATTTTGCCAACTGAAATTGACCTAGGTCAGTTTGAGAATCACCTCTGAGCCCTCTTAAAAAATCGAAATTTTCAAATTTTGGATCCACGGTAATCGCGGGTTGACCACTTACGTGTTGATTTGAGTAGAACTGTGCAGTTCAAGTGCGGTAGAAGTTAATGGGCTCTCACCGCAAAAAGTGTTAATTCGTGAACTAAATAGCTAGATAGTAACTTGATTTATCTATATAACTAAATTTAAAGACAATTTTCGTGATCCTTGGGTATTGTAGAGAAATTTCACTACAGTTATTCGTTTCGCGTGAAATGGAGTCGAACCATGCTGATTTTGAATTTGGTGTCAATCATGCAGAAAAGGCTCAATGGATCGAACACTTCTCCCGTATTTAAATGTTTCTGTGACTGGGGAAGGACATAGGGGGGGTTCACTTCCGGATCCGATGCTTAGGGATGGGGGTTTATGGGGAAGCCGAAATATAAAAATCTTGAATTCTTCCTTCTCGTGAGACAGATGAATAATATTATTATTTTTGGTATTTAAGATTATGAGGGTTTGTAAAGGGACATGTAAGAGGTATAATCCGTAAAGCGACAGGTAAGAGTGGCAGATGGATCCATCCCGAGTTCTGCCCGTCCGGGACAGGTAACATAGGTAGATGGACACACCCCGAGTTCTGCCCGTCAGTGACGTGCCCGACAGCTAGTTTGTAACTAGTTGTTGTATTATCTGAATAAACGCAAAAAAAAATTTTTGAGTAGAACAAATTCTAATAACGCGCTGTGAGTACCGTTTTGATCCATTAACGATTTACCTGGTCAATAAATTCACTGATAACTCTGGGGTTTTTGGAATTTATGGACCTACTTTCATGAAACAGCCTCCTTGCTTCTTGACGAGAAAATGTTAACGATGAGGCGTAGGTACGCTATTTCATTTGATACGTTGAACATACTTAAGGAAACCACCAAACTTTGAGAAACTGTAAGATATTCTACAGCAATATCATTCGTAACAACGAATGATCTACGTACCTACAATGGTGTCGTACAAATAGTCGTACATCACACATCTACGTTTTGTATTGGGGACGCACTATTGACATTTTTTATGTACTTATGACATAGTAAGTCCATAGGAACCTACACATGAGTTATCATTTCGTCGAGTTGATACCAGTGTGAGTTACATGTCGTTCTCTAGAGATAAACCCGGATTGAAATGAAATGAGAGAACAGACGAACTGTCACCTCGAACACCAAACCACGAACCGCAAAACGATTTAACGGAGCTACCAGCTACATAAGATTGGCAAAGGTTTGGTAGAGAAATAGAGTAAATGCGAGAGTTAGCTTCGTAGACGAGTTACTCAAGTACTTGTGAACTGAATGTTGAATCATACGTAAGTAGGTACGTTATAAAAAAAAAGCACTACACCAAACATGCTCTGAAAGTTACGAATATAACGAAATACTAGCACTTGATTTGTGAATGTCGGAACTATGATCGCTCATCTTTATCTGCGATAGTAAGATAAGATTTGTCGCACCTTGTAGAGCAGAATCCCTTTTCACGGCCAAGACGAAACTTGGAAGACGATTTTACGTTGTACGTAACTACACACAGAATCCATACGCATTGCAGGGAAATTGGATGAAACTGACGAATCTCAGGCGATAAAACAAAGGTGTTGAGGTGTGATACCGAGAAATGCACAGGCGAAACAAGACACGAGAGGGTGTCCGATTTATATTTGGGTCACGGCACGCTTTTTACATGTTTTGCAAACCGGCCGTAAAACATCGAAGAACTTCACGAAAGATTTGAGATCACCGAGTTTCCCGATCGAACGGATCACTACGACGGATATAGAAAGCAAAAACGACTTTTATCTGAGATGGGCTCCCGTCTGATTACTTATCAAAATTTCGTCGTATAGCAATGGCCACTAAAAACTAACCAAACGGAATCCCGCGGGAAGACTGTTGTCACTTGGTGAGGTCGCACTACGGTATTAATTTGGAAAATGATCGAGAGATTCTCAGTTGGACGCCAGGAAAATCGAGACAGATGGAAACCGAAGAAAAAGGCATTGACAACAAAAACTCATAAATATGCTGGGGAAGGTGATCCAGAGGAGGAGCTAGTAAAAGAGGCTACAGCAACCAAACAAAGGGTGGAATGGGCGGGATTACACTGTCACAACATGCAATAACAACCACATGATCAAATTAAGCAATAAAATGTAGAAAATACTTACATTTTTAATCACTTTACACATTTCAAAATATTTACTTATGACCGTGCCACTGACCTTCGATCAACAAACAGCACAACAGGAAACATATGCGGCTTTTACATCACAATGTTGCCAACGGAACGACGATTAAAACCGCTTTCTTCGATTAAAAATAAATCAAATTTTATTGCTCCACTTGAAACGGTGATAAACAAATTCAACTAACGACCTTCAAAACACACAACTAATCCACTATACGCAGACTACTACGCGACACTTGATAAATCCACAAAAATCGTATCTCATTGACATTTGAATTGTCTGTCATCAGTTAATTATGTTTATTAATTTCCAATCCATCAATTTGCCGCGCTTTTATAACTAGTCAAGTGACTCAAGTTAAAAAGTATCACAACTACCTAGTAAATAATCACAGTACCTGCTCAATCTATTTGACGTTATCAATGTTTTATGGTGCGAGAAGGTTCAATTCATTGATTTTATGCCCAAATATGTAGAAAATCGCGTAGGCAAGGTCCACTCTGATCCCGTCGTTGATCGTAATAATTCATAAAATATTCAACAGATGATCGTATTTGCACTCGTCGTTTTCAACGGTTTCAAATAATCGTACTAAAAAGGTACTTCGAAGAAAGTGAAGACAGTTTTGTAGTCGGGCAATGTCACACAGGAGCGCTAGTATCTCAAAAGGTGAATCCATTCCCTCCGCAATTCAAATATTTGCGCGAGGAGTAGGTAAGTACAAACTAGACAAACCTGGATGTTCGACGACAATAATTGTGGATCCAACCTGACAGCTCAATTATTCCAAAATCATTGCCCAAGTTGATTCTTCATTTTTAGTCCAAACTTCTGTTTTGTATTTATGTGGAACTCTACATCCACTAACACATATTTTGTAAAAAAATATGTCATATTTTTTCGATACCTACGCTCAGACCTTCACAGTTAACAGAAACAAACCAAGTAACCACCCACTATTTTCAGTGAGTGTTAAATCTTATCCAAAATGTATTGATTACATCTCACGACTCTATTCATATAATATAATATATTTATATAGAATTTCATACATTATGTATGAAATAACCTACCTAAGCACAATGTAGGCACCTATATTGGGGGCATCGTATTGGCTCGTATCCTTATTTCTTATCTGTGGACCTGCGGACAACTAAACAGGTGAGACTCATCTACTGGTGTCGACAGCTGTTCTCCTGTTTCGTTCGGCAGACATCTATTCGGGGTTTACCAATGGTAAATTACCATAAAAGTCTCTGTGTTCAAATTGTTCAAACTATTTTTTCATTTAAGTATAATTTTTCTTTTTATGGGAACAGGGTGTGCTCATGGGATCCATATCGTCTAGAATGGCTTCGGGTTTTCCCTCAACTTTCGGATAACTGTGCCTCAACCTGGCTCAACAGAACTGAGTGGCTACTGAAAAAAGACAGCATATTCATGTGAAATCGGCAAGGTGACACAAAATATTTAAACAAGTCTCTGAGTGAAGTGTTCAATGTGAAAAATATGGGTGAGGCACGAGAGTGTTCTGTAAGCACAAAAGTGGTGATGAGGTTGTGCAAAGTAGAATAATCCAAAAGTTGGCTGAAATTTGAACATGGTCGAGTGCTACACATCGTGTACAACACCAGTCAAAGTCAATTTGTATTGGCGGAGAATGATGGTAAAATGATGATTGAAAACAAACCTGTTTATTGTAATTTGATTTGTTGTTTGATGTCACGTCAGGGTATTGGTTTTCCACTACCCCTTAGTTGCTATAAGACTTGTACATCACATAATTCAAACGAAAGATACGGGTCTTAGTTTTAAAAGAGGGACTGATTCACTAAATAACTCGCAGAAGCGTCAGTGGTTTGTAGTGTTTCATTTCTCCAATCCGATTACCCGGTACTCACTTAAACCCTCTATAAAATCAGAATTTCTTGCTGGTGGCGATGCTAGTCAGGAATTGATGAATTAGAAAGGTATTTTGGGGATGATCACAAGTTTTGTTTAAAGTTGGAAAAGAGGAAGTGAAAGTTTATTTTAAAATTACATTACAGTTGTTAATTTCAAGTTAAACTGTTCGGTTTACCCGATGATGATTTATGTAACTAGACTGACCTGATTGAGGTTTTTTCCTTGTGAAACACAACCTCCTTGGGGTGCAGACAACAGTGTTTGTGATCAACTCCACCAAATAATCTTTTACAGGCGAGGACTTGATTTTTACCTACTGCTTTAGAGTAGGTGGGTTGATACTGATGCTCATGTTGGCTACACAAATGCAAGAGCAAACAATAACATGAAAGCGAATTAGAAACTTAGCTCGGCATTTCGCACTGAAGTAACAGCACCTTATGGAGAACGACCAAGAACTGTGTACTTCTAAAGTGAGAATGGGAATGTCGACCAGATTACCTGACTAGCCATATTCCCGATTCTGCAAGGCAAAGGGCCTGCGCAATACAGATTTAGCTTTATAATAGGCATAGTGAGGGTAATAGCCCTCAGAACTTGAAATTCTGTGGTGAGAGGAGATTTGGAAAATTCGTTATTTAAAAATTGTCTTAAAATATGCAGAAATAGGAAAATGAGATGCTAATTATGACACTTTGCGGAAAAATCACCCAAGTAGGTATGCTCGAATCCCCCAAAACATGCCAAAAAAACTGGAATTCGGATGATAAATTTTGCACAACTTGGTATATTTGGCTTGTTATAAGCTGGCGATATCGTTAACGAAATTTTCAAATATGCCATTCGCCGAGCCCTAGTTATGAGACTCACAAGGACATTTTACACAGTGCAGTCATGGTATAGCGTAGGATGATATGAGTAATCAGAAAACACCAATAACTTTGTAACAGATTTGACTTGTCACACTCCTATTCTTGAGGTGCGAAATGAAAATTTTTCATATCACCTGACTGAGCTAATCTTTTAAGCTGCTATAGCAGCTGTTTTTATATAAGTACATTCCAACCAACAGAACTCGTGCAGGAAGTTCAGTTCTGAACTTATATAAGGTGTACTTAGATGTTGTGAAACTCAGCTGATTCCCACGCCTAATAAAGAAATCTTAATAGATAATGAGGTGTAGGTTTAGATTTTTATTAATTTAATAAGCACACAAAAAAATTCATCGCATGTAGTAAAAAATATATATTTTCAATTAGTGAAGTATATAAATAGTGATATTAACCAATACCAACGATCAATCTTGGAGATAAAATGTGGTGGTTGATTTTACAAAATAGCAGACCTTCCTGGGTAGTTCAACACCGAGTGGCCTTAAAATTCATTGAACATTTACTCGTAAGTTGATAGTGAACATTGATTGTGGACTACAATTTTGAACATGATATTCGGAGCATTCAGCTCAAAATCCACTGAGTGGATACGAACTATTACTAGACGTGGTATAGGTTTCAATGGACTGAGCCTCGATGGAGGCTGAAGTATAAATCTACATTGATTTAAATGCAAAACATTTAAGTACATAAGTTAGTAACTTTAGTTCAAATAAAAACCTATTCAAACATAAACATTAAAAAAATACTGCCCACATCAAACCACAGAAAAAATATACGTTTCTACATTATTAGCTATGAGTATTTCAAGATTAAAAATTACATGAGAATTACAAGAGATATTAACGTTATCAATTGGATTTACTTTTTTGACGTTTATAAAAACATGATAAAATTGATTAGTAGCTCCAAACGACATATTGAATAATGCAGGACAACAGTAAAGTAATCAGGTACATAACACTGGTCTGTCTTTCAAACATATCCATTTTTTAGACCCAATTTAAAAAAAAATCTTATCGATAACAGGCATACAATTAGAAATAAATTAAAACCAATGTACAAGACAAATGTTCTTCACTACTCTACAAGATTACAATCTAATACTCATAAGTTGTCATGCCCTGATTCGATTGAATTCAAATTTTACTTCTTCCGTGATTCTCACTAACATCGATGGAACCTTTCACGGTGTGATCCGATTCCCCATAAGAGGAGCTGGTACAGAAAAAAATACGTAATAAAAATTGATAAAATTATAGTCAAATTGTGATGTTTTAAAAATATAAGCTTCAGGGGGTTAAGGTGTCTTACGAGGCCACAGTTGAGACCTATGAAAACTATAAATTGGGTATTCAAAGACACTAATAAAAAATAATTCCAAAATATATAAAATTATTGTGAGAGAAGTTGGAAACGAGTGGAATTGGCATGCTAAGTTTGAAGTGACGAATAAAATATTGGAATAAAGCGTAAAATATCACTAAACCCATCTTAATAAGTTGAGGCGATTAAAACAGCTTAACTTTGATAAGTTAAAAATGTATATAAATGAGATTGCGATGCGGTGTTAATATTAAGTGCTAATTGGGACGTACTACTTCTAAAATAAGTTAGGGAGTGATGTAATGTTCACAAATTTGTATATTTTAAAACATAGCAAGCGTGATGGAATTATTTGTGATGTTACAAATAAATCACAAATCGCGGGAGAGAGGCGATGCCAAAATGAAGGAACTAATAGGCAGTATTTTGCTGTGATGCCGTGTGGATACTGGAGATAGCAACTTCTCTCGGCCGTTTGTACAGACGACAAAGAGCAGATTGAGGTTACGGCGGACCGCGGTTATCTTCTACTATCTGGCTGCTCTGGCGGGAGATGAGCACCTTTCCACTGCTGCCTGTATCGCTTGAAGCACGTTGTCCACAACAGTCACTCCACTCCTGACGGCCAGGTCGTTCAGGTAAACTCGGCCTCGGTTATAGTCGTTCCTCGCAAGGCTTGACAACTGCAATAATGTACATAACGGTCTTCATTATTGGGAGTGCCTAAAATAGTCGAAACGCCCAAAGAAAAAGTGTACACAACTTACGAGTTATATCATTTAAACATTGAGCTCTAAAATAGTGTGATTGTCACGAAAACGGTCCCAAAAGGGGATATTTCAAAGGTCTGATTTATACAAGGTGTTCTAAAACTTGGGTGAAACAAGACTGAAAATGGAGTAGAACTCCGCCAGCCGCATCTTTCTATCTCAATCCATTCCCAAGATATGATTCTTTAAAGTTTTTTGCCATTAAAACCAACGTTTCTTCACTCTGAAAACTTGTTTCTACTTTTGATCACATTTTCGGATTCAGCGTTATTTCATACATACGCCTAATGCACATTAGTAATCAAAAACGAACTCCTAAGGACCGCAATTGCAGTTCAAGCAGTGACAATTTAAAATACATTTTTGAAAATACTTGTACGTTAGCTGCATATCCAAAACACGTTTTCTGTCTAGTTTTTACCCAATTTTTTCTTCTACGCCAAGTGGCGAACACCCTGTATAATTTATGACAGTACGGGAAAATTACATCGAAATCTTAACTTTAAAAAAATTGAGAGAACTCACATTTTCATCAAACACCATGCTTGTTTCTGTAACTTGTTGGATACAGATGATAACTTGCTTCCCCTTGCCAATATAGTAGGACGCCTGAAAATGGAACAACGTTGAAGGAAATCCACGAATTACAGTTTTTAATGATTATTCATCACTACGATTACATGAAAATGTCACTTTGAGATACTGGCATTGAGTAAACTGACAACTATGGAGGTAAAACCTCGATTAATGGTACAATTTGCAGTCTAAAGAAACCAGAAAACTTCAATACTGTTTGTACGGTGGTTTTGACAGGCCCTCCCAAGCCGAGCTCAAGACAGATGACCCTAACTCGTGACAGATGATACACGACTGAAGAGACAGTAGGTACATGAACTGAAAGAGAGTACCTAACTGTGGATAGCCAGGAAATCAGTGGCTGATTCAGGAGGGGTCACTACCCCCTCACCTCTCAAAAGCCAAAAATCAGCAATTTTACAGAAGTTGTCTTAGAAGCCTTATTGCCCAATCGCCACAAACGTTTCGGCCAGATATTTCGATTTTCAAGATAGTGACACCTCCCAAATTTCGAGTGGTAGCTCAACAGGTCTATACTAAGGCTGAGTTCGAACATGGACGTCTTTAGACTGCAAACCTCTTTTATAAAAATAAATAAATAATGCAAAAAACTAGATAATTCATTCACAACTTCATACCTATCATCATGTTGACTATCGAAAACCAAAATGTGTCGGAAACACGAATGTGAACCACCAAAAATATAAACTTCAGGTAAATCATAGCAACAAAATAGGTATATATAAATAACTCGGGCCTCGCAAGGTCCCTTCCCCCCCCCGGTAGTAAACGTAAAAACACATATTTGAATGCTTACCAGTGCCATTGTCTCCAGCCCTCGAGTATTCCCAGTTATGATGAAAACCAGAATTTTAGATTTGTCCATGATTTTCAACTCCTTACTGCAGGCCCTGCTGCATTGGATTTTTTGACAATCATTCAGTTGGTATTTCAGACCACTTTTCCTGAAAAATAAAAATAAATTGTGATATCTTCTCGTAAAAACCATCCAAATGCACCGGAACCCCATGAGAATAGGTTTATTCTAACGCTTTAAAAACTCACTTCAACGTGGGAACAGCTATGTCTCGTTTCCACTCAACATCGTAACATGAACCGCCGACATAAATGTCGATCGAGCTTCCGTTTTCCACCCTAAGGTTTCGGCTGCAACACCTTTTGATTCCTAAAATATTCAGGAGGCACCGGGTAAGATATTGACAGGCCACTGAACAATATTGGACGAGAGGTTGGTTTTGTTAGCGGTTGGAAGCTGGTAGCACCGGGAATAGATGGGTTTCAGGACACATGGATTATCACTAATAAGTGAGCGCCCAACTTTAAACATGCACCAAGTCAGAACACAACTTAGGCTGGTATTATCTAGTTGATACACAAAAAATTAATGAATAATGGACGAATAATCAGTGACGAATATACATGTTGTTTTTTTTGTGGAGGGGGGGGGGTGAATCAATGGTATGCTATGTAATTTGGGTAATAAAGTGGTTATACTCAATGTTTCACGCGAGTTTTTAAGGCCGATGTCATTGGATAAATTACAATTAGATTATTTTAATATTGTTTTAAAAAGGGTATGCATTTCAACAACTGATATAGTCATTAGTTAATTTTGTCTTACACTGTCTAATTCCCCCCCCCCCCCCCCTTATATTTGCCGGAATTTGGCGGTTTAACGTGAGCAATAAATTATCTTGATCTTCAGAAATGGAGTTTTTTCAATGGCCTTTCAAATGTACACTATAACTTAGCGAATATCTGGTTTAACCTCGATATTCACATGGCGGAAGAGCCGCAGACCTAAAATGGCGTAGGGAAAAAAAAAAAAAAAATCTGGTTTAAAAATCAGTTTCAAAGTCACAGTTTCATCAACATTTCATGAGACGTAAAAAAATATTGGGCACAGAAATGGAGACAGCTATTAGCTATTAACCATTCTTTGTTTATTATTATTAGTTACTGTTATGACAATGAATTTGAAAAAAAAAACTTGACTCATTACATTAGTTTTATTACTGAACGAGTAAAGTTCGACCTCTGTAGAAGGGCACTACGTGGCATTAAGCATGATAATAATAAGCATATTATGGAGTTAGCAAACAGGCACAATTGGAAGGTGGGTAATATTAGTGATGGCAACAGTATGCTGGCATGCAATTGAATGAACTGTTTTGAAGGCATTTTTTAAAGATGGAGGGGACAAACAAACAAATGGGAATTTAGAACGTGGACAGGGACAATTTAGAATGGATGAAAACGCGATGATGACGGGTTGCACCAGCTCATGAATATTAGGCAATAATTCTGGAATTAGCCGAAAACCCAGCATCTAAGTCAAAAACAGTCTTCAAGACTCACAAAAACATAGCTCACAAAATTTGAGTTATAAATTAGCGATTTTTTTTGTGTGGAAAAACAGCTTCAATTTTGTTAGGACATCCAGTTTTGATACAAATCCGTTTTTATTTAGGGTGGAACCCAACCCAACCCAACCCTCAATTCGCTCATGAAGTCAAACTACACAACTGGAACTTACAATTTATGTACTTTTATGGGGAAGGCGACACAACGACACACGGAATAATGGGCGCGAAAACTATTTCGAAAAGTATTCTGTTAGTTAGCCAATCCAGGCAATGTAATTTTCTCCTCGCTAATACGAGAGGAGAATTTGTTTGGCTAACGTGTCTAGTGCTGTTGCATAGCTTGATCGAGCCAAACGTGCGGATACGTAAGCAGGTGCCATTTCGTAATAAACAGTCAGGAAATGTTAGTAGGTAGGTACCTAGAAATGAAGAGATCTGATGAAATATCCCAGTAATTAATGGAATTGAATGCTCACTTTCGCTATGGTTCCTTTGAACCGTCTCCGAGTCCTCTCTGAGTTTAATCATCATCGAGCAGAACTTCTCGAAATCGATCTTCATGTGATCTGGATTCGATTCTATAAACGAAATTATGTATAAGAGAAGGAATCGAGATTAATATTATAAGATATTTTGTGGCAGTATCCAGAGCCCATAAGATTGAGTTAAATAGCCAATTCAACAACACTCTTACCTCATAAAATTTATAATATATAGCATCTAGTGGCGGCTACTGATAGGAGCATGTGCACCTCCAGCCAATAAACCAAAATTAATAACCAAATTCCCCCATTTGAAGAAGAGGTACCTAAGTTGGTTATCCACAAAAGAACAGGCTTTTACTATTTGAATCGACGCGCGAAACAGAGTCGCACCAGGCACCTAAGAAGAAGGACTAACTTGCCCAATCAGAATCGCCTTGGAGCAACTGCTAATGTCCCCCTCCCTTGCCTCACATTTCCTCATAACAATTTTCGGTTAGAATGAGGAGGGCCTGTGAGATTGACCAACGCCAAATATTACAAAACGGATTTTGGTATGAAACGTTTTTTGGAAATTCGAATTTTAAAAATTTTTGACTGAGAACAATAGCTTCCTTTTCGTCAAATATTCGCTAAAAAGGTTATTTTGCTTAGTTTGCGTCCTTTGCTGTAATAATCGAAATGAGGCTTGGGTAATAGATGGCATAAGTGACATGGGGTTGACAAGACACCCAATTAGAGATATTTTCGTTCCTGGGGTGTTATCGCCCAATTATATACGATAGTTTTATTTATTTGTGTATTCTATTATCTACCTCAATGATGACTAACTCCTCCCTTTCCCCATAAACCTCTCCTCGTCCCCTTTGCGATAGCCCCCTTGATCTGTGTGCACCCCCTGAGTTTCAGGGCAGGAGCCGCCACTGATAACATCGAAAACGTGTAATTTGTTACAGCAGTATTGAAAACTTACTTTTATCATGTGAGATTATTTTCCTCAGATCTTCAACAGACTTCTTTTTTGAAAGAATTTGATATGCCATGTACACCTGTCAAACAGAAAAACAATATTATTACAACAAGAAAGCCAGGCAAAGATGAACAGATTGATGCTAGTTTGAGTTATCTTGGGTTCTGAGTGAATCCCATAGTCGTGTTCCCCATAGTCGTGCGAATACTCATAGTCGTGTTCACTTTTGCAGTGGGAATCTCAGAAATCTCTCAGTGTCAAACTATAAATTGATGAGGATGGAAGCAACCAGTGTCGACTGGTTATTGTTACTTTATTGGTAGAAATAATACCTGTTGCTCACCCATTAATTTATTGATTGGTTACTGGAAAATTTCTGATCTCCACAGCTACAGTGGTCACTGTGACTCTTCGAGAATATAGAAATTATACATGTTGCCCTCTATTTATAAACCATCAACAATGAACTATTGGACAATGGAAGTTTTCCGACCTAGCGAGTCAATTTTCAATCAGTATTTTAAAACTTTCCCCCGCAAAATTGGATGGACAGAGCCAACTACTGTCTTGGTGCCACCTTCCAGTTTCGGTTAGCAATCCACCATCTTTGTCGTAAAGTAGTCTCAGTGTGTCAAAAGCATATTTTATATTTTAATATTCACAGTCTACCAAACACATAGAAAACAGTGATTGTGGAGAAAATTCATAATTAATCAATTTCAACAAGAAGTTACTCACATCACTCAGATCTATTTCTCCTCGTTTGTTGGCATCAATAGCGTCAAAGGTTTCACGCAACAATCTGTGAAATATTGAATCAAAATTCCATTATTGAATACAATAAATATCTAATAAGAGGTACCTTATTAGTACTTGAGAGGTCCCTCCCCCCCACCATAACGACGGAAGGGATAAGGCCCAATGTTCGCGATAAAAAAAATTTGTTTATCGCGAACATTGGGCCTTATTTAATACGTGTAGGTTGAAGAAAACTGACGTCACTATCATTGTCGTCATATGTTTTTTATTGTTACCGGTTCATTTTAATAAAGTAAAATGTACTTTATTTTGTATTTAATACAAAATTATAATTCGGTAATCTCACAATCCACACGAGATATTTGGCAACTCAATGTAAGGAGAAAAAAAGGCTGGCTGTGTTGCCATTGGAACAATTGTCCTTGACTTCAACTCATTTCATAATAACAGGACTTAAAAAGTAAATTAAGGGAAAAAATATGAAATTAAGGAGATTTGAATTCCCCATAGGACGAAGACGTCATTTCTTCTCTTTCAGTCAATTTTCAGATCAGAATTGGTGAAATCTCCTTTGTTCTAAATAATGAGTTGGATTTAGACAAGATGTTGGTCAACCACACTTACTGTAATCGGTTTTCTTCGTTGTTCATACTGTTTCTAATAGGTGCATTACACCTTCCACGAGGCCTACCTTCTAAAACCTGAAACCGAAAAGAAAAAAATTGAAAAACTGTGAATGTATCAAGTGACAATAAATGAAAAGTATCAACAAAATAGAACAGTAAAGTAGTAAAAGCAAAATTTTCTCAGAAATCGTCATCACTAACTAATGCCAGGTTCGGTTAGAACCTTACGTGTAAAATTATTGGGAACAGGTGTTTTTTTGGGAGGCTTTTTGGATCCATACTGTTGATTAATGTAAATCTATGGCATGTACTTAAAATGTGAAAAACCGGATAGATTAGGATGGATTTGGATAGAGAAGAGTTTCTTTAGAAAAATCGTCTTTTGTAAGGGAAATACACATTTATGTGAGCCAAAGAACCAAGCCAAGATTGTTATGGAATAATGGACCTACATTAGCTGTCCAATCGATGGCTTCATGGATGCGATCGAAGACAACGTAGCCACTGTGCTCCACCAGGTCCTTCAAGGTGGCCAGACCACAAAGCAGTTCCTCGTATTCACTGAAACCACAAATGATTTATAAGCTACACGCAAAATAAGACACGGACCAAGACGAACCGAGGAAGTTACAATGATGGTAGTAAACTTGTGGTTAAGGATCATAGGGAAGGATAAAATCATAATGCATGTTTTAAGTTCGATTGTTAAGCCACATCACGAAAAATATCAAATGCCATGAGAATAAAACCGCAGGGATAAAATATATCCGGGAGATCGCCAATCGCTCGCTACCTCACAAACCCACTTCCGGCCTGAAAATGCGATGAATAACACGATTGTTACTTTTCGAGGAGAGATCAGAAATATTGGGGCATCGCTATTCACATCAAGTTCCAATTCGAGGCGTATCCTGCGTGTCAATAGACTTTTAAATATGGATTACATCATTGGGTGGAGCAGCCCGTGACGGAAAACGATTAGAAGTCTTCATTGTACAGTGAGCGGGCATGAAATCTATTTTGAACGATGAACTTCAGGGAACAATGACTCTTGTCGTTAATGTTTCATTTTGGATGGCGTTTTAAGGCGATTTTTATTAGGAGAAATGACACAATGATCACAGAGGAGAAACAATTCTTATAACGGGAAGGAACACCAACACTAACGTTACGTAGGACAAGTTTCAGGCGATTATTCTTTGTTCGCAGGTATGCTGGTCATGAAATACATACCTACTCACGTGTATTTGTCTGAAACGTGTAGATGTGGGATCAGATTGAGTAGAACCCATACGCTGGCGGAGTTCCAGAAATATTTTCTTCGTGTTGATTGCTATAATTTCTTTTAGCCTTCTGAGTTGAGTGATGAAGGTAAAACCGTCAGCCAAGGTGTGGCACATAGCTTTTCCACCTATCTTTATCATGATCAGAATGCCATTTATGTTTGAGGGGGTATCTTTCAAGAGAACATGAAAGGGCTAAAGTCTAATTTTGACTAACTATCGGCCAATATCGTTTGTCTGTATTATAACGAAAGTTATAGAGAAATGCGTGAAGTCCCATCTGGTAGAGTACTTGGAGGCAAACGAATTATTGTTCAAACTCCAATACGGATTCAGAGCTAAAAAAAATACTCAGAATACAGGTACTGAGGGAGGAACGCTTTATGAGTTTGTGGCGCTATCAATCCCATTAGTCAACACAACTGCAGCTCAAAAGACTTATAGTTTTACTGGAGTTCAAGTTTTTAATAAACTTCCTACAACTATAAAAAATGAAATTCAAAATCATGCTAAGCAGCTAACAGCCTATTAAACAATTATTTCCTTAAAATACAATCAAAATCCTAAGCCTACATACCTACATTATTACACATCATACATCATTAACCTAAATACTTGACCTGAATGCTCGGCATTAGTGATAGAAGCCTGTGTTACCTATTGTAAAACTACATAGTTGACACACTTCAATTTTGGTTATTATTTTTATTATTATTAATCGCCGCACCAGAACGGCTCGTTTTCCCTACCGTGGGCCTAGCCCATTAGGGGTTAGTACAAGATTTTCTTAATGTTTATATCTATGTTCTTTCTTCAGAAATAAATATAATTTCATTCATTCATTCATGTTGGTCATCAAACGACAAACAGCAAAACGCACAGGCGATTCCATAAAAATTGTCGGAAAGATCTTGATCACTCTGCTCCCCATATACTTAGTTGAAATAGTACGAAATCCGCGTAATTCAGCCAACTTTCATAAGAATTAACTGAATACACTTTAGCAGACCCATCGAACGGTAACCAAACATGTTCGGAAGTTGTTAAATTTTGATTTCAAGACAAATTTATGGTTCACATCCCGTTGCTGTTATATTCTTTGGTGAACTCGGAAGCGAAAGCAGGCGGTAATATATTACTACAATATACCGCCCTCAACAACAGATACTACGGCTTTGAATAGGCTCCGAAATTGAGTTTGGCAGTGTTTCTAGGTCCGGTTAGACGCTGTTATCAGGACCTTATTATATTTTTGTTTATCATTTCGGGAGGTTTGGCGTGGTTCAAGAATAACCGCCTTGACCACCCTCACGGTCATTTGCGACGTTATCTTACTCCTATAAATACTGTAGGGCAAATCGTATTGTCTGCTGTTGCCTTATACATTGCTCCCTAGTTAATAAGAAACCCCAAGTTGAAAGGATATTTCTAAGTATTAGATATTTCTTACGCTGCCTCAAATTTAATGTAGGTAATGATAAGAAGCCAAACTAGGCCTGTTCATACAGGAGTACATGTGGATTTAAACAGCGCAACTTTCAACAGGATTTGAATCATCGAAAGGTGCATGAAATGTGCTCTGTCCAATATAATAAGGAAGGAACGATGCTTATGACAAAATTTTCACATTTAATGTGAAAAGCCATTATATTAAACTAATATCCAGTGGGTTCAAACTTTTGAAACATCCTCTCCAAGGAAAACCAACCACGGGTTCTTTGTGAAATCAGGGAAGTTTTTTTTAACTTGAGAGAAAAGAATTTCTGTAGTGTGGAGAGGAAATCTAAGTACACTCGTACAGGACCCAGTAAAAGCATTCAATCAACCAGCACAACTAGAGTAAACTACAACTGTAAAACTGAATAAACTACTGATTTGCCGAATAAAAATTCACTAACCGAGAGGCTGATTAACCCAGCACGAGGTTGCTTACCTGTGGCTGATGGTTTCTCCAGCGACGGGCTCTTGCTTTTGGTACATGTCCAGGACGAGAACGAGGTTCCTTTTGGAGCCCGCAAAGTAAGCAGCTTCCACGATCCCGACCACGTTCCTCGTCCGGCGATCGAGAACGTACAGCAGGACGCTCGCCTTCTCCTTGGCGTTGTGTTCGACTTCCACCAGGTCCGGGCTCCATTCAGCAACTTGCTATTGAACAACAAACACATGAATATAATTCAGTTGATGTTCAAAAATCTACTCATTACATACAACGTGACTTCATGTACCAATCACAGCTACATATCGAGGGTCTCACAGAAACACCCCACATCGTCACTATTGGCCAAAATGAGTTATGCATACCATTCGAAGCATCTTCTCTCGGCGGATCGATCTAAGTATGAGTTAGGTACCTACCTAAGTTAGGTAACACTAAATCTCACGATTTCGTTTTTTTCAACGTTCGCTCGACTAGAATTTTCTCCAATAATTTACACCCCAACATGACATGAAAGGAACAGCTCTGCCCTGTTAATGAAAAACGCCTCAACTCCAAAATTGTCGACAATTGAGTTTTTAAGTACCCCTCTTTAATTCTAACTCACTATTCTTATGGTCGAGTCGAAATTTCAAAATTCGACCAGGAAGGGGTTGAAATTAATAGGGGTGAAATCTCAAATAAGCTTAATGTTGGGGGACAACAACTGCATGTTTGTTGTGTAGAAACACCTCAACGCTTCGTTTGGAACACCTTAACTACTCGTAGCATGCTTTGATGTTATTTGTTTAGGAAAAAAGCCTCCACTCACTGAAAACTGAGTTGAGGCGTTTTACCTTAACAACGTTCCAAATGGCACCTGGGAGGCATTTTACGTATGTAATAATGGAAGCGTATTATACATTTATAATAAGTGATTTCAGTATGTTGATGACCAGGTGAGGTGTTTTTCATCAAAATTTGTGAAGGTAAAACGCCTTAACTCGATTTGAGGAGTTTCAATTTAACAAACATTCGAAGTACCAGCCAGAAATAGTCGATAATCGCCTCAAATGCCGTAAATCGATAGGAAACCCTGTTATTTGATGGATCCTTCACACCCATCGATCTAACTGAACCCCAATCGATGTCCTACCAATACTGTTTTGCAGTGAACAAAAAGGGAGTTTTCACTGGTAAACTTTGTAGCTGATTTCTAAAAAATCAGTTATTTAGAGTTGAGGCGTTTTTCCAGGGCAGAGCTAGCAGCGTTTCTTGTGAGCAGAAGTTCGAAATGTAACTACGGCTAGGGATTCGGGATAACGATTTAGTTATGGAGGTAAAGGAACAGGACAGTCCTACTGGAGCAAGGAGGTGTAACGCACTTGAAGGAAATGGAGTAGACACATAAACCGGAAGCGATGTGATGAAACGTTTTTAACTGCATGTTTTGAAGTACTTATTGTCTCAAGTACTTGAATGGACGGTTCCAAGTGGACGCTTGTGGACTCTCGCTTGTTGACAAAGTTCGCTTATTAGTTTACATAGTTTCGCAACCGGTAAGACTCAAAATCACTTAGATACTGGTTCATGAATCCAATCGAAAATAATAAACCCAGATAATAATTATGTAGGTATATACATATTAACTAACGCAGTAATGCGACGTATACATACTGGGTTGAAGTACGAGATGCCACGGGATTCCAGAAACGGAATGGCGATATCGTGCCGCCACGTTGTGGGATTGCAAGAACCTCCAAGAAATACGTCATGTTTGACGTAGAATTCTACGAATAAAAGAGTACAATTTACTGAACAACAGAGTAAGTGTTTCCATGATGACCAATCATGTTTACAAGTAGAAGTACGTATGATACATCAAAATGGACTTCCAATTAACTTACTGGACATTTTCCGAGGCTTCCTTGGTTTATCGTCACCATTTTTGCTCAAATGTCGAGACGTTCTGAAAAAAAATAAACGGTAAAATTCCCTTGGTCAATATATTTTGAGACCTACGCATCTAGTCAACTGAATAACTCCGAAGTAAACCACTAAGAACATGATAATTAATTTCATAACCAACGTGAAATTTGTCTATCAATTGTTCAAATTAGACTTAACACCAAAATGTATGAGCTACAGAATCGAGTGATACGAGTTATCTAGTTAGAACTTATCTAGTTAGAATGTCGTATACGAGTTACCTCAACAATAAGGAGCATTGTGCACGTAAGCGTGTGAAACGTACGTGAAACGACATTATTTACTTGCCACAAACGAGAGAATCGAATGTTAGACATGAAACGGCAAACAATTTTTCAACTTACGCTCGATCGTGAGTCTTTTTGACGGGTGATGGATAGTGGATATGGGGCCCCCGTGGCGCTGCTTCTTTGGCACATTGAAGCATTTCTCCAACTGGAAAAGGAACAGCGAATGTAATACAATTAATACTACCAATTAGATTCTACAGTATTGGGATTCAAAGACGGAGGTGAACTTGAGAATGATAATGACGGAGCAACCATAGAGTAGACATTGATTTGTAGTAGACACTGGTTTCAAGGTAGTATTGAAGAGGTACTGATACCTCCAGGTGCCTAACTGATGTGCCTACAGCTTATTTTTGCTTCAGTTAACGAGGTACAATATGTCATAGGTATTTGCTTCAAACGTTTTCAACATCATTTCGGTTTATTACAAAACCATGGAGTAGACATTGATGCACTGAGAAGGAATAAAGTTTCAAGGTGAAGAGGTACAGTTACCTTCAGGTACCTAAATGATGTGCCTACAGGCTGTAGGCTACAGCTTATTTTTGCTTCAGTTAACTATTAGCGTCAAACGTTTTCAACGTCATTTTGGTTTATTACCGAAACCATGGAGTAGACATTGATGCACTGGGAAGGAATAAAGTTTCAGGGTAACAGTGAAGAGGTACAGTTACCTCCATGTACCTAACTGATGTGCCTACAGCTTATTTTTGTTCAATTAACTATTAGCGTCAAAAGTTTTCAAGATCATTTTGATTTATTACCAAAACCATAGAGTAGACATTGATGCACTGGGCAGGAATCAAGTTTCAAGGTAACAGTGAAGGAGTACAGTTACCTCCTAACTGTATCTGTAGCCTGCAGTTTATTTTTGTTTCTAGTAGTTTCAAACGTTATCAACATCATTTTGGTTTATTACCAAAACCATGGAGTAGACATTGATGCACTGGGAAGGAATACAGTTTCAAGGTACAGTTACCTCCAGGTACCTGACTGATGTGCCTACAGCTCATTTTTGCTTCAGTCAACTATTAGCGTCAAACGTTTTCAACATCTTTTTGGTTTAAGCCACACATGGTTTTGATGCATTGAGTTTTATGCTCTGACGTGCTTTTCAGGACTAAGGAACTAGATGGTAGATACTTGTCATAAATCATTGCCGACTTAAGAAGGCATTTAGGGCGTTTTTCACCTGCTGTTCGAACTCACAATGATCAAACTACAACAATTCTCTGATGTTGAATAATGAACCGAGATTCGTTAGCAGAAAGTTGAGTGAAGCGTTTCGAACATTAAGGAGACATATAATCCGCTGGAGCGTTCTGGCTCGAACATGTTTGACCAAGATAAGAGCTACAGGAATAGGTGTACTAGGCGCATACGACACGAGAGATAAAAACGATCAAACATGAAATCCAAATAATCGTGTTACGTGACGAAAATCATGGTAGCGAACAATCTAAGGTTGCTAAGCCAAAACCGGGTTTGATAAAAGTCTGGTTCGTTTTTGGAGTTTCCAAGCGTGTAAACAGAGATAACTATGACTGGTACTTACTAACTAATCAACGGTAGGTGACAGAGGGAGTTAAGGGGGGGGGGGTCGATACAATTTGAGAGAAAATAATTACAAATCAAGAACGGTGAGGTCTCAAGTGTCATCTAAACATGCTGGGGGTTCTGATTTAAGTGAAAGTATCACAATATAATAAAGAAATAAAATCTGATTAGACGGGCGCCCTATCGACAGGAGTGAATAATACGGTATGTACTCTAAGCCTATCTTAATCATTTCATGACGCACTCCTGACATTTGAGATTATCGCAACTTCGAGTATGTACTATTGGACATTTTAGGATGAAAACTACCACATGGACTAGTAGTCGATTTCAATTCACTGGGTTGATTGATTTTACGTTCAACTTTTCAGTGAGTTTTGCCCAATATAGGAACTGAGAAGGGTTAGATGGAGTAACATCGGAGACGAATGCAACAAAGGGTAGGGACTGAACGGGTTTCAGATTTATTCTTACTAACTAGTGGACGAGCCACCATAATTTAGTGATTAAGTAAGAGGGTTGTACATTCATACTTAGTGACCTCGATCTCACGTTATCACTTTCCTTATAAAACTCCGAATAAGTATTATAATAATTATTGTAATGGTCAACACGTTTTTTGTGGAAGGGGACTGAAAGGCAACTGGAGTCATATCATGCTAAAATTAACAATGTAGATCCATGGAATTTGGATTTAGTAACCTAAGTTGTCTAGATCTTTCCATTTCATAGATTATTGGAAAACATAAGTTCTCCATTTATAGGAAAGACACTCGTAGCGACATTACCACTCATAATACTTCAAATCATCCAGTAGTTCACTAACTGCAGCTTTCCATAGTATGACATACAGGGCTATGCCTGTACCAATGGATGAGGAAAGTCTGGCCAAAGAAAAATTAGTTATCAAAAGCACAGCTGCGAGTAATGGGTATGACGGAGATCTTATTGATTCAATATGGAATAGGGTTCAAGATTAACAGTTAAGATTAACAAAAAGTGTAGGAAAGAAAATTCAAATTTAGTTAGGGAAGATTCAGCTGGATAAACGTTTTGGATTAGCTTACCGTATTATGGGATTTCAGATAGAATTTGTAAAATATTAACTTCTTAAGGGTTTGGAGTGGCGTATAAAACTAAAAATAAGCTCAAATCTTCATTAGGTTCAGTTAAGGATGAGATTAATATGCAGGATATTAATCTCAGTTGGGTAGGTATACAAATTAAAATGTTCGTGTGGACTTGACTTGTGGGTCATTCTCCGCAAAACGTAAATCTAGACTTCCGAGGCAATTATAACACCTCTTATTTTCAAAACAATAATTGTGATCCGACGACAACCTACGTGATCCAATGACCTCCAGACCTCCAAACGTCAAGAGGAACTCTTCCTCAAAATCTTCCTGAAGTTCCGTCAAGTCTGACGTCAACAGCTGGAACTGTTACAGATCCTGACGGTTCATCTAAGCTTAGCTACCATGGCACCAAAGAAAAGGACAGTAGCAGAACTGAGAGAAGCGAAAAGAATCCAGGATAAGCTCAGTTCACAGTGATTTTACATTCATGGAAAATGAAAAGGTGGATAATAATTATTGTCATTGTGTCACGGTTCAGGTCATCGGTTCACATTATACTAATTCACATTACTTATTTTAAATTATTTTTAATTTGAAAAATAAGCATGCTGATGTGCTGCTGGTAATTTTTTTACATTGAGTATCCATTGATCAAAGTACCATAAAAAACTTCAGAATGACTTTAAATAACTTAAGAAATGTTTTCAAAAAAGCCCACCAGATTTACGTTTTGCTCAGAATTACTCTTATTATTTAAGTTCGATTAATTTCGAATAAGAGTTGACTAACAACTTTTGTTACAATTAACAGGAAGAAACATGAAAGAATAAGGAAAAGATTATGAAATAAAACGAAAATTGTCTGGTGGATTAAACTGATCGAATAAGGGGAGACCGGTAGGAAAAGAGCCAGGAAGACAATTGTATAGCCAAGGTGAAACGACTCTTCCGCGTCGTAGTAAGTTTGAGCGGCAAACGGCGCCGGCGCCCGCCTTACGGGACATCGAATTGTCAGACGGCCGGGCGCTCGAGAAAAAAAAATTACATCAATAAATTAATTTGAAATGTGGAAAAGGCTACAGATTACTAAGCGTATCAACTAGGTAAATGGGCGCCCCGGATTTGACCTCAAGGACGAATTTGGCAGACCTCAATTCCAAGCTCTCGTCTTGGTCTCGAAACGCTCGGCCAGGTGGGAACTAACGAACGAAAGCTTAATGAACCAAGTGGCTAATAATAATTTATGGGACGTGCGGGCACGAGTGAACCACCCCTCACCTTTCTATTCAATTATATAATAATAATCGCCTATTAATACGTACAACGACGACTAGGAACTTGAACAGAATCTAAATAACATCTTGCTTTGCATTTAGAGCCACGTGGCTTGGACAAGAGTGATTGCCCAAATAGGGTTCACTAGTTTAGGCAACCAAACTTCCTAGTCCTCCTCAGCAAAGGCCAAGGATGTAATAAAGGAGAAGACAGGACGATATAGTCTTCTGCGTTATTGCCGCATACAAATGCCCTCATCAAGAGCTATTTGACGTGGTATTTCTTTGCCAGTGGAATAGGACAAGCAGGTTTTGATGAAGAGGGTTGAAAGACAGATCAACTCAAAGTCAAAACCATTAAACGATCATTCAATAAGAAACAAAAACTACTATCAACTGCTACATCTTCTACCCATATTGTTAAAGAGATTTTTACTTGGGATGGATACTACGTCGGTTGGAAAAACATCGATGCTTTTTTACTGCAATCATCGATGTCTAGAAAACATCGTACAAAAAACACGGATGTTTCGAAACATCGTATAAAAAACATGGATGTTTCAAAACATCGTATATAAAACATGTTTTTTCCGAAAATACCTTACCTACTGTGGCCTACGTATGTACAAGTAGGTACCTACCTTCCTAGCTGTCAACTTTTTTGGTCATTTTTGTTGTTATTTAAAAAAATTGAACATAAAAAATGTAATAGGTAAGTAATTTACGTTTAAAAAAGACAAAAGGTTCGAGCGGAGAGTTCAAACATAGATGAAGTCCATCAAGGATTGACGCGTGCGAAATTCGTCTCATCATCTGCCACAATCGGTATCTGCAAACGATTGACTGTTGCATTAACGTTGCAAGGTTGCATAGACGTGGATGTGGTTTTGATTTTATACATACAGTCACAATAAAAGGCAAATGGGCCACGTAAAATAAGAAATCATGTAGTATTCAAGTTCCTAACAAGGAACAGAAATAATGCAATTACACACTGAAACGTAAAATGAATAGGTTTGTAATTTAAGGTATTTTGAGAGAAAGGAAAAAACATCGAATATTTGATACCCATCCCTAGTTTTTACCAATGAATCGCGATATATCCAGAAGCCGAGATACTCTTCCACCATTCATAAATCATCGAAGAATCAAAATGATACAGCAGAATCTGATGTTCTACTATCATCAACAAATAACGATGATTCCTTCGACATTTCAACAAAAGCTGTACACGACTGGTTCAGATATCATCCGGCTCGTTGACTAAACGGTACATATTCGTGAACTATTGACCACAGACCGTTGGTCTCGAATGACGTTTGCTCATGATTGCCCTACATGACTCACGACCATGACTCTATCCGAATTCGTCACAATCAGCTGTGGAATATCCACCAAAGTGATGATAATAAATCGCCCAAATGCAGCGAGCAGTTTAAATAAGTGGAATTCGATTAATAAAATACTAGTACCAATAAATAATTTCACATACCCACGAAAAAACTGTCAAGTGAATTTGTGAATTTTGAACGCTCTGGGGCCAAGTAAAGTTTTCCAACAGTTTCAGATACTACACAAAAGCAGATATTTGTCGACATTGGTGTCATATTAATAATAAGAAAGGCTCATATGCATCATCCCGATGATACAGAGGTGAGGGGGCGAAATCGTGAGAGGTCATCGCTGCTACGTGAGCTAAAAAGGCGATGAAATTTGCTGCTCTCAACATTGAAAAAAGAACTTGAAGAACGGCTTTTGAAGAAAAAAATAAAAGTAACTAAGAATAGGAATGATGGGTTAGATTCTTAATGAAGTGAAGGTCTGTTGTGATCAATGAACCACCAGGTTATAATAATTTTTCTTTGAAGATCAATAAAAGTTATGTAGAGATATTATTCAATATAACGAGCTAAATTCTGTTACAAGCCAGTATCATGGGATTGGACGGACCTCATTAATCAGGTACCGAGTGGAAAGTTGCTTGTCAATGCAACTGTGAAATATTGAGAATCCATTGGACAAGGAAGAACATAGCACAGGGAAAAGTTGTGCATCATTGGAAAGTGCCAGTCGAGGAGTGATCTAATGGGCGAAAGTCAAAAGAAATCAACTTTAAATCGCACGATTTCATCGTCACATTGGTTTTTAAAACACAAAACCCCAGCACTTGTCAGGTAGATACTACCAAGGGAGATACGCAAGAAAAATGTGTATAATTCGCAGTTACATCAGGTTTATGTGTATGCACATTTAGGAGCAACAAGGTGCTTGATTAAGGTGCCCTTCAATGTTTTCAAGAGGTTTCGTAGGTTTATACAGTTTAGAACGTGCCTACTAACAACGTGAAAAGATGGAAAATGGTGTGAATATTCTTACCCATCATGAACGTGCGCTCATTTACTACATGAGGTTTGTACATCAACATAATCAATGGCGTAATGTTATTTTTTTGGCGACGAAATCATTTTAGCGCTCAAATACTAAACATGTGGGTACGGCCGAGTAACTTGACCCCCTTTTGCTCAGCTTGTGGGGGCGTCAGGTGACGGATGATTTCATACCTGATGTGCCAAATCTTTTACTTTCATAAAACACAAATGTGTCAAGGTGCGCCTCTTTGTAAATCAAGAGTAATTTGACAAGGGATTTCTCTGTAGAACGCCATTTAAGGGGATTTGCGATAGAATGTGATTATAACAATGTCGTACAGGTACAACATGTGCCATGAAATACGTTCGAGCCAACAATGCTGTCGTGTAGGGAACCTAAAAATCCACATCATGCAGCATGGCTATAAGAGCGAATTTTCGAAGAAACAACGGTTTTTTTTGTGTAAAATGTGTCCATTTTACTGGTTATATAATAAATCTTGTCTCGATTTTTGGCCGTTTATAACACCTCAGTTTATAGATTTTTCAACGCTGAACACGATGGTGAATTGCGATATCTCATTCCGTATTCGGAGTAAAGCAGATGAACCGTGAAGAACATCTCAAGTATCAACCACGTTTCTTCATCTTCAAACTCTTACTTCACCATCGTGTTCAGCGTAAAAAAAAAAACCTTTAAAATGAGGTGTCACTTTAGTTGTCAGACTGGCATTTATGAGTAATTATTCTCACCTAAAAACTCTTCACATCCCCCTGTAGAGTGGCCGGATTGTGCCCATCTGCGAACTTAGCCTTTCGATTGCCAAGAGAAATTTTTATCTGAATTCTATCGAGAGTTATCATCTGGAATTACACATACATATATATTTACATGATTTTTTGGTGTCTTTTGGCAGTGGATTCAGGATGGTCTGTAACGGATTTTGGTATAAAAATTTTTCGACATTCGAATTTTGGACCGGGAACAATAGCTTCCTTTTCTCCAAAAATTCGCTAACAGTTTATAAGTTGATTTGGCCCAAAATCCAAAGAAAAGAAATTAAAATTGGAATGTTTGAACCATCAGTTAGAAACCTACGACTTGATTGAGGTAAAATGACTTGTAACTGGAGGCAAGAGAACTGTGATCATCAGGCTCATATATCACCCCTGTGAGAACCTTTCGTCACATCATTTAGGAGCCACGATGGCTTGAGCCAAATACCTGTCATGTAGATGAAACAGATGTACTGAATAACTGCCCACATTGTTTGGCTCAACTGTTGAATGAATAAATTTGGTGGATTCTGACCATAAAAATTCGGTTGATGTTTTAATTTTAAACTTTGAATAGTGAGCTCAAATGACCAGTTTTCACCCAGTAATGACAATTTTGAGATATAACTTTCCGGGCTATAAATTTCCTACTGCCGGTGTAAAGCGAACAGTTCTTATTAGAGGGGTTTCATTTGGTCTTTTCAATTCACAGGGACTTGAGGTAGACAACTGAGTGAAATCCCTCGCCCCTGGAGCCACCACTAATCAGGAAAACACAGCACAGAAGTCACTAAAAGCGACTCTGGTGCACTACCGACATTTCGCTCCATTTCCATGCGAGCGTCAGGCCAATCTGTTCAAAATATTAAATTAGGGCCACCAACGCAAATTTCCTGCCAAATTGAGCCATTCGCTTCGAAACGAGTAATCAGGCGCCAAAATAATGTTGGTAGAAACAAAAAGTATAAAAACATCAATTTAGTCGATTTTGAGGTAGGTACAAGTCATTTCCGATTAGTGCATTTCTGAGCAAATTGCATCAATCGGCCCTAGTTTTCACTTTGAACAAATATATTTGATGCAATAATAAAATCGTAAGTATTTCAATTTTTGAGACTTTTCGAAGACAAATAGTTGTCAATGTAAATTAAGAAACACAAAAACAAACTTTTAGTGAATTCTGTGGTGCGCTTTCCTGATTAGTGGTGGCTCCGGGGGCGAGGGATTTCACTCAATTGTCTACCAAGGGAGAAAATTGTGATCCCTTCTGCTCCTCACCTCATCAATCGTTTCCAGGTTCACTAATCAACAACATGGACCCAAAAAATAAATAGGGAAAAGAATGTAGGAAGGGAAGCTGTAACGTAACATACGTTCATTTTAGCATATTATTGAGCGACTATCATAAAAAAATAACGTGAAAGTGGATACACTTTTCTAAAAATTGATACGAGGGATGGGATTTGTATATGTAACACTTGCGGCCTGCTGGAGGGTAGGAAGGAATCACCAGGAATTATCATAAATCATCTGGAGACGATGTAAACATACATGCCAGTTAGCATGAAACTTGCTGCAGCAGCTAAAGACAATTTGTGATATGGAGGCTGTTAGATAATTACACACACTGAATAGGCCCATTCAGGTGAAGGGTTACGAGATTCTGGACTTTTCATTAGCAATAAGTGTGTGGGATTTGTTGACCGTCATCATCATTAGCAATAAGATTAATAACGGGCCAATGTTTGTTCCTTCCCAAATGTTTTGAAGGAATAGTCCAATCAATTAGGTTACGGGTTGAGCTGCAGAGCAATATTGATCTTGCCAGCTGATTTGGCTGTGGAAGCTCTACTCGGAGCTGTTAAGTTTCAAGTAAAGTTCATGCTTAAAGCTACTGGTATAAAATGCAGGAATCTTACCTGGGGCTGGTGATGAGTAGATGTGCATGTCACTAAGTAACGCTGGGACATTTTCTTGTGGAATGTTTTTGTCTATGGAACCAACTCTTCGGATCCATCCTGCGAAGACCTCCCTGGGAATGAAAACCATTTCGTCAGTCCAAATTCGAATCCGGTGGATGCACGAAGATTTTGAACGTGATCAAGCTTCAGACCGACATGAGTTAAGGTTGAAAATAATTTGACCCGGCGAGGGAGGGACCAGTAAAAATAACTGAGAGTAAAAATAAATTACGGATAAACAATTCTCAACGGCAAAAATGTTGTATTTAGAAATTGAAAGTTGTTGACGATGAAGCCGCGAAATTCTTATTGGGAATAAGACATATTCCTTGATTATGGATGGAGAACGAACGCGGACCAGACCGCGACTGGTTGGTTGTATAGCGGATGTTTAGGTCGGGAGGAGGTGGAACGGGAAGGCGATTCTATAGCGAGAGAAGCAGGAGGGGAACAGTTTGCCAACGGCTACCAACTGATCTGTTCAGGGCCTTCGTAATAAAGCTTGTGTTAAACTTGATCGTGCTCCGAGTCGTTCAAAATCTACGCGTAAACACCGCACAAAAATAAGACAGTAACAAACCGTATGGATAATGTTAGTGACTTAATTAGATCTAGAGCAACAGAAACTTAAGATTCCAGTTTTGATCTAGCGCTCAGGACTTATTAAGTGATCCCTAGGGAGATCCACTTTAGATGCAGCGAATCGTTTCCTAATTGATGAACGTAGAATAATTTCACTTGAGGAATGTGGAATTCACGTGTACAACACACTTCATTATATCAATTATTCGAAGAGTAGGTATATTCTTCATTTCTTACCACATCAAAGTGATTAGGAGCCAAGTGAAACCCCGTAATATCCTGTCGCTACTGCGATAATATCAACACTTGAGAGCATCACTTACACACTTATATTCGTTGAATGTAATCCATGGATTAGGCACTACTGCTTGACTGTGGTTCCTAAATCGATGAAATTATTGTCAGCCCTTCACGTGACTACAGTTGATGTTATTCTGATACCACAAGGTTGATAATAAACCACAAGGGTTTGCATTGAGAGGACCATGAGAATTCAAAAATTAATCCCACTGTTGCTCTCGTCTGCGCCCGCGTGAATTTATGTTCCGTGTAAATTCGCATTTAAACTATTTATAATATATAATATATAGTTTAAATGCGAATTTACACGGAACATAAATTCACGCATGCGCAGACGAGAGCCACAGTGGGATTAATTTTGGAATTCTCATGGTCCTCTCAATGCAAACCCTCCCTAAATATATAGCAAATCATTGCTATGTTCCACGTAGCAACACCGGTACACTTAGCATATTGATAGATGCAGGGCTGCCTCATTGATATTTTGTTTTATCTCTTTGTTTATGCGAGATCACTCATAGCAGTTTGACAGATGAAAACGGGTAATTCCGGTGAAAAATTGGAATAAACATCGTTAACAATGACGTGTTTTTAGCGAATTTTCGAAGAAAGTGACAAAATTGAACATTTATGTTCCCATCCTCTGCCATAGCGTGGAACTACTCCGTGAACTACTGGTTTTTTCAACATACCGACATCACTACCAGCGTTTGAGGTAAACTAAGTTATTGATGCCAATATTGTAAACGTATTAAACCTGTACTATGGGGGAAATTAACAGGCGTACAGCCACGGGTATTAAAGATCGCGAGGATACTATAATCCATTAATAAGGTGTATTGGGCATTATTGAGCAGTAATTGATGTCCAAGAGCGATTGATTGAGTTACTATTATGGATATACGTAAAAGCACTTAGTATGAGATTCCTTATATTCGTATAGTTTAAAGCCACAGCTGCTACGTGAAATCATTTTCCAATATTATATGTCCGTGAACAGTTTGGTTCATTGAAAACAGGCTGTCCGGATGGAGGGCTCTTCTAATTTGGCGCTAACGCCTCTAATGCAACTGCAAGGACTTCTCATTGTGACAGTCCTCAGATATACGTCACATGGGTTCACTCGACACGGACTAGCGCATTTTCTGTGGTCGTTTCCCCACCAACATTATTCTTGGGTACAATCACAATCCCCATACAAACGAGCAAGGGTGTTTAAATACGGATGTGAGAGGTTAGGGGAGCATAAAGGCCACACAGATTGCAGGACCTACTAATAGACACGAGGCGGAAACTATTGGGTCAACCGGTGACATCTCGCGGGCGAAAAACAACCGCGTCTGGGCGTTCCGGAAACGTTACTTTCCAAATAGATTGATACTCACTTCTACAAGACTGTTCTTTTTCCTACTTCACTTTGATCTTAACTGCATCCGGCGGGTCAGTCTCGGTCTTCCTGCTGCCGGAATTCCAACTCATGATTCGCTAGTGGAATGGAGCGTACAACACGAGAAGGTGACATAGAACATCTAATGATAAATTAAATTAAAAAAATGTTTTGTAATATAACACATTTTTAAAATGGACTAAAAAGTATAAAATAATTTTTCGTAGCCGTTCTACGATTTTGAGGGAGGATCGTTAGTGGCTATGGATATATTTGGAATACTTGGAGAGAAAACAGCTAATTTCAGTGAATTGGAAATGGGATTCATTGCAATTTAATTACTTAAATGTTTTAGATTGCCTATCCCATTTCAAATTTACTAGAATCAGGTGTAAATTCATCTGGATTATCTACTTGTATTATTTACTGGCTGCGCCCCGCGTTTTTCTCTCCAAGTATTCCCAATATATCCATAGCCACTAACGATCCTCCCACAAAATTGTAGAAGGGCCACGAAAAATTCTTTTATACTTTTAGTCCGATTTAAAAACGTGGTATATTAAAGAACATTCTTTAAATTTAAATTTATTCTTTTCAGTTTTAAAGATGGAAGGGTAACAGATTCCAATCGGTTTTGTATATATTGATGAGACTCTGAGAGGGACAGTATAGGAAATTCCAATTGCCAATGTCTGAAATTCGAAATATTACCTTTTACTAGGTACCTACAATAGTTCAAATTCTATAAGTCTTTTAACCCTGAAATTCAACAGAAGTTTTCAAAAATTTTTTCGTGTTCATGAATTAAAACAACACAATGAAAAGAAAGAATGAAAGTTCTGCCCTGTAAACAGTTTGTTAAGAGAGCTGAATGCGATGCAGATTCTGCAGTGAATGATTCTGGTTTCGCATTGTCCACCATCCGATTATTTGCAGGGTACCGTCCTACATTTCAAATTTCAATACTCTAGCTCCTCGGGAAGTTAGTTTAAACTCGATTGGAAAATTCCACCAGGACAGACAGACATGAAGCGGGCCTAATAGAAACGTGGTAAAAAAGGTGATATTGGTGACTGATAGGCTACCAAACGGTAACATGGGAATTTAAAAAAACCCAAAGGTACAACGAGCACCTCAAAGTGAATAGTAAATAATTGCTTAAAAGGTAAAAGTGACATTGGGCGAACTAAAAGGAGGTTGAAGAAAGTGACATTAGGCAACAATAGGTGACCCTGACACTATGAGTTTGACATTAGGCAAAAAAAAAAAAGTCAAATCGAGCGAATTAAAATGTTTGGTAAATCTAGAAAATGGAGGTTGACACAAACACAAACTAAAATGTACCATTGGACAACACAAAGAGCGATTTTGACCGCCTCGTATCAAACCAACTCCGCACTTCTCCTCTACCTCCCAACGGCAGTTATGGCAGTTATGAGCAGCCGATGCCATAAGAGAGAAAAATCCAAAACACAGGGAATTGAATTCAGATTAAACCTAACCAAATCCGTCACACTACCTCGACGTACTTGAAACCGAGGCTCGATGCGGCCTATAATCAACTATCACAATGCGGCGGTGGGTAGAGGTAATGGCGTATCGTTTCCAACGAGATTATCTACGAGTATGTTCTATTTCTGGGTATGACTGTAACCTGCAGACAATGTTAGACCGGGTGAAAATGTAGAAGCAGTATATATATTCATGGGTTCGTTAACTCGTTATTAATTAGAATACTGCTCGGCTATTACAATTCTTTAACGACTCGATAAGATACGGTCAAGACCAAGTTAACAAGTAAAAGAAAATATAAAACTGACCAATTTCTGCGATATCCAACATTATCGTAAGTAAAACATGACGAAGCGGCTTTTATAATTTTTTCAGATTATTTTGTGAGTTATTGGGGAGTAGTGGACATAAGTCTACAAACAATGAGGATCATTCGCACTTTGCGAGGAGAAAGAAACCTCGGAAAATTGTATAAGTGTCTTAAGATTTGTATGAATTGTGATAAGCGCCTGTGACTAATCGTAACAATTACAGATACGAAAAGCTGATGTTTGCCGTGGCGCGGGATGATTTGAGGCGTTGCGAATATGAAGGGCGAAATTTTTTCCCCACACTGATGGCATCAGGACTCTCTTGAGAATCCTCAGGTGTAGGTTTCATGTTGAGTTTGTCCTTGTTTCCATCTCAAAGTATGCAGAATGAAACTACGCTGCTGGCAGGACACTGTTAAGAATCTGCCATAGGCCATCAGATACGAAGGGCGAACTCAGCACAGCTCCCACACCTCTACTTCTTATCACTAACAAATTTTACGTTATAACTTGTCCTTGTAACAAGGGACTATGTACATTTTCAAATACAAATTTTTCATTATTTATTTTAATTTTTGGTTAAAATTTGAAAGTGTGTAACAAATTTGACCAGCTTCTTTAATAAGTCTGCAAATTAAAATATTTTGGTTCAGCGCTTATTGTTTTATTCCTATTTTATTTTCTTAGTGTCCTTAGGAGGCTACATACCAAATTACCGCCCCATAGAGTGAATATCCTAGAAATTAGCTGTAGGAGCCACTCAGCTGATCTGGGGCCTGGGCAGAGTCAAGTCAAAGTCGTAAGGAGGCTACCTACCAAATTACAGCTTCATAGTGTGAATAACCTAGAAATTAGCTTCAGGAGCCCTCAGCTCATCCCGGCCCTATGCTGCCTAAAGTGTAAGTCCTATGTACTCGTACCTACATACCATATTTCAAGTCTCTACCACCACGGGAATGGGCGTTGGGTGAGATGATGGCGCCAGCGTAACGGACACTCGGTTTCAGCCAATTACGTGAAGGCTAAATCATGTTCCATGTTAAAAATTCAAATGCGTTCGCAACACCTCATTTGATCGCCACCAAACATGGAAGAAAGGCGACTTTCATGTCAACTAATTATCAAGTTACATAGGAAATGATTAAACTCATACAAAGAATTATAATTTCATTCGAGGTTCCCATTATTTCTATAAAAACATGCGCAACTGCATAAGGCTTGTTTGATCTGAGAAACTCGTTGAAAACACTGGATTCCAGAGCAAGTTTTCATCGAGCACTCGACAAGGTACTTGACATTGCTAACAACCTTCACCCGAGATAAAAGTTTCCCTGAATTCACTCATTCGCCCTTAAACGACATTTTGCGAACAAGACCTTCACAAGCTGATGAATTTTAATTTTGAACAATTGAACATGTATAATATACAATATTATTGACATTTTCATGTCTTTCATATGGCACATAACAAAAAAATCGTCACGAAAATCGTCACGAAAAATCGTCACGAAATTTGCTCACGAAAATTGTCTCAAGTCGCCACAATGATGATTATGACCATCAGAAGTGAAGTTGTTCGTTATTTCTGATGATTTTCGCTAACAACCGATTCGTTGCTACGGAACTTTATCTTCGCCAGTTATCATCGTACAAAAATCGTTCACCACTCGTTGGATAGCTCTCGATTTACCTAACCATATTACGTTAACCACTGCGGAGTGCGTGGCCGACAAGCTGCGGTATGAGCGTAATTGTTTACACACAGGTGATTTCGTGACGATTTTTTTGTTATGTGCCATATGAAAGACATGAAAATGTCAAAAATCGTCACGAAATTTGCTCACGAAAATTGTCCCAAGTCGCCACAATGATGATTATGACAATCAGAAGTGAAGTTGTTCGTTATTTCTGATGATTTTCGCTTACAACCGATTCGTTGCTACGGAACTTTATCTTCGCCAGTTATTATCGTACAAAAATCGTTCACCACTCGTTGGATAGCTCTCGATTTACCTGACCATATTACGTTAACCACTGCGGAGTGCGTGGCCGACAAGCTGCGGAATGAGCGTAATTGTTTACACACAGGTGATCATTCTCAATAATTTATATTGACAAAATTATGACCATCTGAAGTGAAGTTGTTCGTTATTGGAATTAGGTAGGTACTTTACAGTTTGATATTACTTCCCAGTTTCGGCCCTCATCATCATAGAAAGCTGATACTCGGTATACAAACTCTTGAGGGAACTCTAAATTCGAATTATGATATGCGCATGACTTGATACGAAGTTTATTTGCACACAACATGAAAATGTCTCAATGTGTTGCAGACTCGTATGCAAGCGTTTACTTTGGCGTTTATGACTTTCAGCTTGTTTTGTGTTCGAATGGACCTTCAAGAAGAGCAATTGTCGACTCAAATATTTCGTGAAAACGAAAAAAAGTTGACTTCATATCGACTCGAGGTGTTTATTTGAGTTCGAATGGACCTTCACTAAGTGCAATTGTCGACTCAAATACTTCGTGAAAACGAAAAAAAGTTGACTTCATATCGACTCGAGGTGTTTTATGCAATTAAATTTACGCCAAAACTTGATAAAACGCGCTGATAAATTATTTTATAATGGTTTATTAGTTTTCTGTCAAGATCACCCTTCTGTTTAGATCACTGTTCAAAATCATTGGGATAATGAGGTGAAATATTGTTTGTTCGTTCGAGTAGGTGCCTTCCTCTCCCACCACCCAAATTCATTATTTGTTGTTTTAAGGTAAGTGCGTAGATTATAAAAAATCGAGCTTGAAGCAGTTGAGGACAAGATTTAGAACGGATCACTAAGTCAATTTGAAATGTTTCAAAAATGAAGTATCTACCAATCATGGTCCGAAGGCCATAAAATCATGAGAGGACTAGACTGATTAATTTGTGCATAGGGGATATAATTGTAACGAAATAAGCAATAACGCGGTATACAACAAATTTGGGAGAGTAGCAACAAGCGTTTAAAATCGAAGATTTCAAAAAGAGGCTCCGAGCTTCATAAGCCATCATGAATAATAAAGGTATATCTTCAGTGGTTCGCTCTAGCCAATGTTCGCGTTGGAGATTCGAGAGTGATATTAATTTGGAGATTCGTGACATTAATTCTGGTGACATTAAATTGAATAGTAGGTACGTTAAACAGCGGATTTTATCAATAAGTTAGGCAGGCCAATAGATCAAAACGAGTGATCCGTTGAAAAACTAAATGCATGCGTTTTGTGCTGCGCTTTATGCTACGAGATTTGCGAAACGGTTCGCTGAATCAATGATTCATTGAAGGATTCGTGTGGGAATACCTAATCAAATGTTTTTGTCGGTTATCGTGATAATCGAACACGTACAGCGGAAGTGGCGCGGACATTTCAAGAACTAAGAAGGCGCTACTAAGGAATTTCGTTCGATAAGTAGGTAATATGTTGACAGGATTTGCAATACATCAGACGTTAGTTTAATGGCCGCCGAAGAACCGTTCATGTCCCTCCAGAACTCCAATTGGATTCTTGGATTAGCGTAAAATTTGAACAATTTTGGGGAATGAATTTGAATGAAAGAGGTTTTAGTGAATTTTCGAGCAATAATTGCTTCCTTTTCGTCGAAAATGCGCTAAAACCTTTTATTTGCTAAAAAAATTATTGTTCTCGGTCCAAAATGTTTCAAACTCGAATTTCCGAAAACAGTTCACCAAAATCCGTTTCAGACTATCCTGAATAATATTTACATATGATTTTTGGTGTCTTTTGGCAGTGAATTCAGGACATATGTACATAATATTATTATGTATATATTTATATTATGAATATGACATTCCAGACGATGACTTTCAATAGAATTGAGATAAAAAGTTCAAATTTGCACAAAAATTCTGTCTTGGCAATCGAAAGGCTAACTCAGAGTGGCCTGTTCGTAGAGGCCACTCTGAGGGGGTTTAGAAGGGTTTACCCATAAATTCCCAAAATGAAACAGTCTGACAAGAGACACATTGCTTTAAAGATTTTAAAAAACTAAACTCGACGGTAAAGTCAGAATTGCGATATCTCGTTCTGTTCTCAAACTGGAGCACTTTGAAGGTGGAGAAACGGGTTTGTTACTTGAGTTGTTCTTCACGGTTCATCTGCTTTAATGTGATGACGGAACGAGCTATTGCAATTCTGACTTCACCATCGTGTTCGCCGTTGAAAAATCTATAAAATGACGTGTTGATCGGCAAAAAAAGGAGATAAAATTTGTTATAAAACCAGTAAAATGAAGACATTTTACATAAAACCAGTTATTTCTTCGAAAATTCGCTCTTATAGCCATGCTGCATAACGGTGGATTTTGTGACTTAGATGCCGAAGAAGTGGGAGGTTTATTATTGAAATAATATGTATATTGAGCTTATGCATCACCGCGTATCTTTTACGGCCATTGCTAAGGCCACGTTATGCCTCCATGTTAAGAAAATGTTATGAACGAGAACAACGCAGGCCATTCGTCTAGTCTCGATAATAATCAGGTTCCTTACTCCTGAGGCAGAAAGCGCCATTGAGACTTCAACTCCTGGGACATAATATTCAAGAACTACGACGGGAAAAATTAACGGGAGAACACGAAAGATTGGTAAAATTAGAGACGGGATCGTGATGAACCTTACCTCGAGATGAGGGTGTACGTGATGATCCATATTTCTAGTTTCCATCGGACGCAGATGACACCCATCTTCATGCTCACTGTGTATTTGAGGCACACTGACCGAAAAGTATTGCGCGTGAACATCATTGTGGTTCAACTGATACGTTCATAATATCAGCAAAAAACGCGATACTCACACGGGAATCAACCTCTTCATATCTAAAGATAACAAACCATTCGAGAACTGCGTTTTGTTCGTTTTAATTGTGTTTTTTCCCTTATTTAGTCGTTTTAAGGAGTTTTTTTGACATACGATTAAAGAATTAGAGAGAGACACTCCAAGTGGTAAATGGTATCCGTAACATTCCATTTTGTAAGAACAATGTCAACCAAAGGGTGATCGAAATAAGAAAATACTCCATGGAAGAATGGGGGATGATACGAGAAACCTGCCGATTATGGGAGCACTCGTAGGTCAATTGACGTAGCTCAAGAACTTTTGTTTTGTCACTTCATATTTCACCACTTAATGAAGGTTTGTATCGATGGAATTGAAGAATAAACCCGAGTCAATAAAGTAAATAGAGAGACGGATTTGAGGAGTATAAGGAACCACAAATTGGGATGACAGGAGTTGTACACGATAGGTGTATGACAGAAACGGTTATTGGTCGGTAATTGATCAGGTTCAGTAGAGGTATGGTCGGGGTCAGTCGGCAGTGGTGAGGAAGAGTTTAATCATGGCTTGTTGTGGTTGTAGAAGTATGCAGGTGTGTCACTTTTGTATCTAAATCAGCTGAAAGAGTCATGCAAAATTTGGCATTTTACAACGAGAAACAAGGTCTCCCAATCACAGAATTGTGAATTTCTGCAGGGCAACGAGCAGTCTTGTTTTCCGGTGATTGCCAAGGGGTTTTATGGCATTTGGCTGTGTTATAGAGAAGACATTTGGCAGTTTATTCGTGGGATCGTTGTCCTACAGAAATTCTCTATTCTGTGCTTGGGAGACCTTGTTTCTCGGCGTAAAATACCAAATTTTGCATGACTCTTTCAGCTGATTTAGATACAAAACTGTTTACTCGCTCACTATTGTGGCGGTTAGTGGAGTGGGGAGAGAAAATTACTGCATAAGTGATGCAGCATGATCCCATGATAATTTCAAAGATTTACGAGTTTGATGACACAAAGTACAAAGGAAGAGGGGAGTTAGGGAGTAATACAAATTTATATAAACACACTTCATAGTGTAAATAACATGGAAATTAGCTTTAGGGCCCCTAATTTGAAATGTAGCCTAAGGACTTTAACTTGACGCTGCCCAGGCCTAGTACTTTAACTTGAGGCCCGGGGCCAGGGTCAACTGAGTGGCCCCTTAATTCCAAATTACAGCATCATAGAGTGAGTTGCATAGAAATTAGCCTTAGGAACCCCTGAGCTGATCCGTGGTCTGGGCAGCTCAGTTAAGTTAAGGTCCTAAAGAGGCTACACGCCAAATTACTGCTCCATAGAGTGAATAGCATAGAAATTAGCTTCAGGAGCCACTCAGCTGACCCTGGGCATACGTTGCTCAAAGTGTAAGTCCTAAGGAGACTACATACCCAATTACAGCTTCATAGAGTGAATAGCCTAGAAATTAGCTGTAGGACCCACTCTGCTGATCTGGGGCCTGGGCAGAGTAAAGTTCCTAAGCAAGTTCCTGGAACTTGCTCATCACAATGGAGCAATCCCTATCAAAATGTCTATAAAGGACATACATACGTACATTCGACTTTATAGATATGGATATATTGAGGGATGGACGCCAGGAGATGACTGGGGACAGAACTGAGGTGGTCTGAAACGGTTAGGGTATGATACATGAACGGTTATGGGATGGTTAGAGACGTTTGGAAGGTTATTTCTCAGCACAGGTCATCAAAAATTTGAGAGGCTATCAAAATTGAAGGGGGGGATAAAACATCTAATTGATTCGCCAGTGTTGTTGGTAATTATTCGATTGCGCGATGACCTGAAACAGCTGAGTGAAAACTATTCACGGAAACGACGAGTCTTGAGGTCAGCCCCGAGTTGCCAAGAATCAATTATTCTCTCATAACCCCACGTCAGTCGAACACATCGTCCGTTCCAGTTCCACGGTCGTTACATTGACTCATGGGGACGAAATAGTCATTTTCACCGATATCAGCCAAGGAGACAACCTTATAGCAGTAACGTAGAAGGCCGGTGGCGTTTCTTTGTCCCCAGGTACCAACTCACCTATTTGGACGTAGGAACAATGAATCGTCGAAGTAAATAATTTATTATCGGCACTAATCAACATAATTCAAGTGAACACACGTATTATCTCACCACACATTCAAGAAGGTCGATACATAATGAGATGGTCAAACTCACCTTTAATCACCGAGTAAATAAAACCCTCCAAATGTGGCAGGATTATCAGTCATGCTATTTTAGTATCGTCGTTACACAGTGACTTGACCAGAAACTACATAATAATAAATATATTATATAAATATAGTTCTTGAAGCTTTGAGTTGCATCCAAAATCACCGTGGAAAACTACAAAGCTACAACCAATCATATTGACGTAAGCCATACCTATCGATCAGCTAGGATCTGAGAGAGTAAATTTTACAAAAAAGTCTAGTACAGTTACGATTATTGATTTTGAAATAATTTCAAAACAAATAATTTTAAGAACAATTATTGTTCTTAAGATCGTACTTTTCAATGAACCATCAGCAACCAGTTATTTCCTTTTTTTCAAGGAGTCAAGGTTGCACCTCACGGCTCAGGGTGTATTTACGTTCACAGTTGGGAAGGGTGTTCCCGAATTAGAAGCCAATGCGTGGGAACCGGATCGAAAGTGGTTTGAAGAGTTTTAGTTTAGTTCTGCTTGTCTAGCCCTGTTTACGATCGGAACAGGCCGGCCGACCCACCCAATTTAATTTCCGTGGGACGATATCTGAAATGAACTCGATGAGGGACCCAATCAATCTACATAGAATCGATAGACTCACTACGGGTTGTACAGTTGAAGAAAATGAAATGACACTCACAGCGAAAGATGCTCATGCAAAAGATGATCATGACAAATCCACAAATTTCTGGTTGACAAGAGTAAATTTGGGGAATAAAGCGATTATTCGATTTGACGACTACAGGGAGTCTCACAAGTTGTTAAACCCTCCTAAAATCGTTATTTATGGGGATCCACTTTTTTTTCTTGAATCTTCATATTTTTGCAAGGACCTCAAATATGACCATGAGAGAAATTAAAAAAATCAAAATGTTCTTTTGTGTACAACCAAGGAACAGGAGCGTTGCGTCCTATTCACCTATTCGTAAAATGGTGGTCCAAGAAGTGCCTCACTTGAGCAAGCATTTCACCGTGATCTTCATGAGCATTGGCGTCATTGGGCAAAAATTGGCTTCCAGCAAGGAGGCGGGCAATTCGAGCAGCTGCTTTGAAGTTTTTTTCAAAATATTTGGTTTACACAAATTTGTGTAAACAAAAAATCAACCTTTTGTTTAAACAACCTTTTGTTGTTTGATTTTCTCTCATTTTTTTCAACAACATGTCCAAAGAATTCCTTTTGTTTTAGAAAGACAATAAAATTTAAAATTTATTTATAACTCATAAGGATGAAAAAGACCAATTGTTCACTAAAACCCAACGAATTTTCGGCTGCCATTTCAAAAAATTCTAGTTATACCAAAAATGGATGCCACCACATGAATCAGCAGTGAAAAAAAATGGAAATTCATGTGTCACACTTGGGGTTCCCCAAAACTTAATTTTTGGTACAATGATGATTGTGGCAAAAATTAAGTTTTTTTGTGCGCGATCAAAAATATCGAGTGAGGGGTCGAACATTCATGGAAGTGTATACAAAGAATTCAAATCGGCAATGAAAAAGGGGGGTTTTCACTTGAAAAATTTCACGGTGATCACGAAAGTAGTGAGGAAGAAATAGGGGTTTCAGATATCTGCCTCCCTCTGGCCCCTCTGACGTCATCACCACCTCCCTTCACTACCACCCGATCACCTAGCCAGCCAGCCCTCTGACGTCATAGGCTCTTACGGCATTGGATTTGACGTACTAGTTGGCCTCCTGCCAGCCGTCTGACGTCATACGCTCGTGCGTCATCGGCTCTGACGTAGTAGTTGGCCTCCTGCCAGCAGTCTGACGTCATACGCTCGTGCGTCATAGGCTCTGACGTACTAGTTGGCCTCCTGCCAGCCGTCTGACGTCATACACTCGTGCGTCATAAGCTCTGACGTAGTGACCCGCCGGTCGCTTGTGTTCTGACGTGATCTGAGGGAAAGGGTGAATCAAGGGAACAAATTTTTCCCGTTTCAGTTTATGTGCCAAAGTAAAGACATGAAAATGTCAAAAACTATGTAAAAAATGAAATGGGAAGGGGAAAACACAAACGGTGGGTACAGCTTTCGTACAAGTACGCAACCACGAGGGACATTTTATGTCTTGGCGCCCCCTCCCATCAGAAACTTATATGAAGCTTGCATTCGTGTTGACAATATAAATTATTGAGAATGATCACCTGTGTGTAAACAATTATTTGAACAATCACGCTCATACCGCAGCTTGTCGGCCACGCACTCCGCAGTGCTTAACGTAATATGGTCAGGTAAATAGAGAGCTATCCAACGAGTGGTGAACGATTTTTGTACGATGATAACTGGCGAAGATAAAGTTCCGTAGCAACGAATCGGTTGTAAGCGAAAATCATCAGAAACTCCGTTACATGTCCCGCGTTACATTCCCGCGTTTCATTTTCGAGTTTATGTAGCAAAGTAAAGACATAAAATGTCAAAAAAACAAAGTTGGTGTCGATTGCGCAATGCGCAACGTGGTCATATTTTGGATCCCGGCACAAAAATATGAAGATTCAAAAAACATTTTTGATATCCCCATAAATAAAGGTTTTAGGAGGGGAGGTCAACAACTCGAGCATCACCATGTTTATGAACATTTTTTATGGATACTTTCCAACTTGGACAAAGAATGACAAATTTAAAAAAAATTCGTTTGTGGATTCCTTGACGAGGACGAAATAAAGCGTCGAAACGTTGGAATGATAACCTTACTCACGACCGAACCTCAAAGATACCCAAAGACCTTCCATACATCAACGGTCAATAACGTCACTCCAATATAAATATATATATTGATCCTATAACTTATATCTATAAAATGTATGGTATGGAATCATGAATCTCGTTGAGGAGTCGTGGCGGTATAAACACTCGTGAGGTGATGGACGAGGTCCCTGTTTTGACATCAATCTATGATTTGAGATTAGATTATGCCAGGCAGCGGATTGTTATTTGGGATATCTTCGTATTATTCAGTCACAAGTATGGAATTCCTGTGGGGTGTCAGTGTTGAATAGTCCTTACTTTGAAATATGGCTATTTCGTTGTGTATCGGATGACGAGAAAAAGAGGATCTATTAAATCCAGAATTCAGCAACTTCTGTACCCACTCGTCACCAAAATCGGAATAATAGAACAATTAGAACTTGAAAACTTTATGTTAATTACTTTTTTAAAAATGAAAATGATATACCTACTAAACAGTTAAGATGAAAAACTTCAACCGATATTCTCAAGCTATTTTTTTCATTGAAGAAATCGAATCCCTACACAGTTTAATGGGTAATTAATACCTGTTGGATCGTAAATAATAATATGAGTTTTGAACTTGGATGTAGATCCATTCAGAATCCGTTAGTTCGGAAGTTTCCCACGGTAAACCGTCAACAAATTCATCTCGTAAACTGGAACTTTCTCACAAGTCCACAAAAATTACCCATTCACACGGAGAGAGCAGTCTAACCTACTCGTACAGACCATATTTAACCTGATATACAATTGAAGCCTTTTGGGACCAATGGGCCTAAATGCCATTTTCGATGTTTCTGAGATTATTGTCTAGTTGGGGCCTTATATTGGATTTTATATACAATCTGCTCTGGTATAACCGTAGACATATAAATACCTAACGATGGTAACGATGTTTTCGTTCCCCTGGGGATTCGTCAAGACGAAGTTCAACAGTGAAGCGCAACCTACGTGTCCGCTCATACCGTATCTTGTTTTTTCCTTTGCTGAACCGGATAAATGTGAGTACTCTACACCACCGCAAGATCATTATTTCGTCCCTTGAGCAATTTAAAGAAAAAAACCAAACTTTATCTGCTCGTATCATCAACCATTTTAAAAACGTGTTTTTTTTTCCTCCGAACGCATCACCGTTTTTAAAAACTCAATGAGCACTGCTGGGCGCTCCTACGCCGCTCCCCATCTCAGGATCTAACTCATCCGACCTCTCAATTTCATAACCTTTCACGTTTTGCTCATTAGATGAACCATCTCCGCTTGTGTGAACCTACCTCCCCCTCCACGATTCCACTTATTAACTGCTCCGTATGGAAGGTGTAGAACTGATTGAGGATATCCCACTCTATCCCTATATCTCTCTCACACTTTCCCGTGTATAATGACGTCACCAATAATTTAATGCCTCCAGGGTCGCGACCTTCCTTTCATAGATCTTACGTCGATATTTTAGCCGCTAACAGCTCCGACAAATTGGAGTCACTGTTTTTTGATCTTCATCAAAACCTGTTAGTTCCAAACATGTGAAAATAGAGATAGAAACGAAAAAAAACTTCACCAAGGTGGTTGACTAATTCGTGGATGGAACAATACTGTTACCACCACGACAAAAGCGCCAATCTGCCTTTTTTTGTCATTTTCGTTTTAGTGAATTTTTGGGGACCCTCAGTTGAGCACGTCATGCCAGAGCGGACATACGTAATTCCTAGTGGATTTTTTGAAAAATAAGACATTGATTTCGCGTATCTGTAGATGTACACAAATGGAAAAAAAACGCTGATTAGCGTTTTGTCGTGGTGATAACGATAATATAATATTATTATAACGATAACATTTGTTTCGGTATGTGGATGTAGTTGAAGTTTTCCTCCCTTTTTAGGAGTTTTGTCTGCCCGTTTCAGCGACACCACGTACTCCATGATATGGAGTATTATTATGTCGCTTGATTTCGTAATATTTAGTTCAAAGGTCGCACAACTGATAATTTCAACTTGTAAAATTAAAAAATTAAAAAGTGGAGTTAAGATAAGGTTCTTGAGACAACCTATAAATAGAATCGCCGGGGAGGTGGAATTAGTATTAACATGAGTATTTGTATTCATGCGACGTGGATAATGGAAAATTTGCTGAGGAAAACAAAATGTTTAATAATTCATTAAAAAAATGAGGGACATAAACCACGCGTGAGACAACGTTTGATAGATTCAAAGATCAAAAAATTCGATAAATTACACCCAACTGCATCTTAATCAGTGAGAACCTAATAAATTAGGAACTGTACAACTTAGGAGACACGGAAGAAACCCGGTAAATATTCTGTGTTTATACATTAATGGAAAAGTTTTCACATATAATGGCACGGGAAACAAATTAGCTGAGAGATAATGGGCAAGGCTAGCGAACGTAGAAGGCACGTAATAGGTAAAATGCCAAGTTGGAAATGTGATGAAGGTGAATGGAATTTCAGGAAGACCGATATATTTTGAATGGGGACACTTTACACAGTGTTGGATCGAAGGGGATAGCTAATAAAATTTCATGATAGTTGATCAAATAATGAGCTAAATAATAATTTAGGTTCCAATTATTGTGCAGCTGAGAACAAAATTTTATATAAACATTATTTAATAATGTCGTCTGTCACCTTCGTGTTTAGTAGGTCATCATTAAACGTTTTGGCGACCTTGTGGTACTCACTTCAGACACACCTACCTCCGTATGATATAATATCCAGAGTGTGTATGTCATGTCTTTTGTATGATCATGAATAGCAACGCAGTTGTTTCAAAATTTTCAGATCATAAGTACCTATTTTTGGTTTATTATCTTCGATAAAACGTTGGTCAACGTTTTCGATACAACTTTATTGAAAAAAAATTATATATTTATATGACACTGTCATTATTTATTTATAATAGGTATAAATCAAACTAAAATGCCAATATTACGAAGTAAAGATGAATAGGTGATGGAACCAGAAATTTCGAACAACTTTGAAAAGAGCCGTAAATCATTAGAAATTGTAAGGAAGTAGAAAACATTATTTTGGTTCACAAATAACAATTTCACCAAAACGTTTCTTTGGGCGAAAACTTGTTCTAGTTTAGCTTTTATAGCATAAGTTAAATTTTATAGCATCGAAACACCATATATAAAATATATTTATGTACGAGGGTATATTGAAGGTGTGTTGGAATTTAAATGTATTTTAGAGATATGGCCAATTGACTGACGCAAATTACCGAATCAGTTTCATCATAAGGTGAGGTGGCCTGTAAAGATCCAATACAGGCAAAAAAGTGGGGGATTGGAATAGTTTTTTCAGAAACCAAAACAGGGATCTAGACATAGGTAATACGTATATGATTATGATCTGTACGGAAGATAATAAACTATTATCCAAAAAACTTGCAGCGTTGTTTCATATTATATCAAAATGGTACTTGATGGTGGCCGGTATTTTTGGGATATTTGAGATTGTGTACCGCCTCTATCCTCTCGAGAGTCCTCCCCACGCTTAACGTCATCGAATTGTAGTAATCAACGGTGGTTAAAACTTCCTATAATATAGTCCAATCTATCCCTAACAGTCATTGTCAGAATCATCATAATCGCTCAAACGCTTTCTACATCCTGTAGGGTACCGATATTATTCAGAGATATGCATAGAAGTTTCCCAACCCTACTCATATAAAACTTGTTGAAACACGAGATACGAAGAAACCCCTTCAAAACATCAAAACTCGCTTTCTCATACCAACGACCCAAGCAGAGATGGTCGTATTCATATTCATAAATAAGAAAATATGAATACGAATACAGATATGACTATTGTGTTGATGAGATTGACTAGTGTGAAGAAGCAGGTTGTATTAAAATGACCAAGCTAGATAAACACGAAAAAAAGACTAGCTTGGTCATTTGAATACAACCTGATATGACTATTTATATAAATAAAGCCATAATCACGTCTTTTTGTAAATTTCCCCAAATTTCACATTTTTGTGTGAATGTTACTAAAATTTACTGTATTTTTCGTGGATTTCACTCAAATTTTACTATTTTACTTGCACCATAAGTTCAAGTTTTTCAACAAAAATGCTACGAAAATTCACTTTTCTTAGTGAATTTCCCACAATTCATATTTATCTTGTAAATTTTCCCGCAATTTATATTTTCTTGTGAATTTTATAAAACTTTTGCCACTAATGGATGAATTACACTAAACTTTCCCCTTTTTACTGTAAAATGTTAGTAGAAATTATGTAAAAAAAACTAGTATTTCAGTAAAAGTCATTGTAAAATAGGAAGATTTGAGCAACATTCACACCAAATACAGTGAATTTTAGTAAAATTGATGTAAAAAAATTGGCATTTTTCTCAACTTTACAGTAAAAAGGAGAAAGGTTAGTGTAATAATTATAGATGAATTATTCATCTATAAATGGCAAATGTTTTTATAAAATTCACACAAGAAATATAAATTGCGGGAGAATTCACACAAAAAATATGAATCGTGGAAAATTTAAAAAAAGTGAATTTTTATGTAATTTTTTAGGAAGAACTTGAATTTAATTAAAATTCTTGGTAAAATAGGAAAATTTGAGTGACATCCACAAAAAATGCAGTAAAGTTTAGAAAAATTCACACAAAAATGTGAATTTCTGGGAAAATTTACAAAAATATGTGATTATGGCTTTATTCGTATTTATGTTCATATTCGTATCTATATTCGTATTCATATCATATTCATATATGTATTCGTATTCATATCATATTCATACGTGATTTCGTATTCATATTCATTTTTTCTGATTTATGAATTTTATTCGTATTCATATTTATGAATATGAATACACCCATCTCTAGACCCAAGTGACGACTTATGAAAAAAAAATTGATTAAATCATAAATCCGTTCCTTCTTTCCCGAACACGGAGCACTGATCACCTTGAAAGTTGGGCAAAGGTAAGTACAGAAGTTGGATCTCAAGCAAAATAAGTCAAACTTAATTTCTCAAAACTAGTCAAAACTTGAATTTCTGAGTCGAAGTTGGTCACAATCTGCAAGACCACCTACGTACCTTTTCCATAGCAGAATTGGTCTTACGGTATAAGTACCATGTGAGCATAAATGGATGCTCCCCACTATTCTCAGCAAGTTCAATAGACGCAATAGTTCCCGAAGAATCGTTCAACACAAAACGATTATCTCTGTGAGACGAGTATAAGTAACTGTGACAGCTAAGGATTGACTTGACGTCCTATCGGACCATTGACTTGATTGATAGTTTATTGAGCCAAACCTACTAGTTCACATTATTCATAGTGAAGTTAACCATGGGTCGCCGTGGGGATTTTCAACTACGAATTGTTGTTGATCAGAGATGTGACCATGAACAAAGAACAGGCCCGCCACAGCTATTTCTGAAGGCACAGGAGGCAATCTAAGGACGGGACGTTCACCGCCGCACCGAGATTGAAACTCAAGATAAATTACTTTGTAAAGGCTTTGTGAGTGAAAATGCGATACAGACATCAATAGGATTCATTTCAGCGTCCTGTGTTATTTTCACTCTTGGGTGAGGCGAGGAAGAGCATTCTTTAAGTGACTTTCAGATACGCCAAAGTGAGCTAAAATCAGGTCAGTTTTTCTATTCCACTCCTCATGAGGGTATCTGCTTATGTCACATGGTACTATTTGAATATCATAGGGAATAATCTATGAAATTAGAGGAGCCTCCTCATTATGCTATGTTGATTACAGATACTTTATTGACATAAACATAATGTATTTGGTGAAATTGATAAAACAACCTAGATATCACGGACTGGGCTCTGCTGTGTTCAACTGACTATACATGTTTCGGTCGAAGCCAGAGCCAAATCAATGCAATGGAACGCCAAAAGTTATGGACATACGATTGGAAATACGAGCAGCTAAAAATGATAATTATTAGGAGAATCACGACAGTTAAAAGTCAGGCAGGGGCTTTATGCGACCGCCCAATCGTAAAGCACTGAAGAGAGCAGCCCTATCTGAGCTCATTCAACCAAACAGTCCGTTTCTGCAGTGCAATAGAATTGAATCAGCTCTATTTCCGTACAACCACCGAGTTCGCGAACGATAAACGATGTCAGATATTAAACTAGAGCTTCTGTTTGCTCTATCGACTATTCGGAACAACATTGGATTTCAACAGCATCACGAGGCAGCGATTGTAAACAATATAAAAGTCAATAAGACACAAATGTTTGACAAATCTTTGACTTTTCAGCAGAAATATCGTCAGAAAATGACATTTTGTCATTTTAACACTGCACGTTATGAAATCAAAATCAACGAATCCGTAGACCGTAATTTGTGATTCGGCGACGAGCGTCGCTAATAGATGCAGCATGAACTTCCACTAACCACATTGTTGTCACAGAAATGTTAGCCTTTATAAGCATCTCAGCAGCCCCAGAAGAAGAAATTCAAATGAAAATCATATGAGAAAAACCAATAAACACAAAAATACAAAAAATCTGTCCAAAGTCATTTCGTCATCCTCAGTGAACTTTTACATGCCCACGGAAAGCTATGTTCTTAAATTTTTTTCCCGTGGAGTCTCGTTAATTCAAAACTAATAAATTATTCCTGTCTGCAATGAAACTATGAATAACGTACAGAATTTAATCCTTATGTTGTGAGTTTATTAATATGTTTGTAATATGTCTTTTTAATCACTCAAACTAATATCATTTTCATGAAAATAATTCAAAGCGCCAACATAAGCGCACCTTTATAAAATTCAATATTTGTCTTAGGGAGTCTTATATTTGACTTTTCAATAGTTCTCGTAATATACAGGTATTTTCCACGTCCACTTTTATAATATAGAGCCTGTACAAATACCACTTCTGTATATAATCGATAAGTTTTAGAGGGTTAAATTACCTTTAAGAGTATGGCAGTTTAATACCAGTTTATGCAGCTTTTTAGCTAATGCAGTCATGCGCAGCTCAAAGGTCACTTGGAGTCGGAATATACACCAAAATATTTACAAGTTTGAGAAAATGGAATGTGTGGGAACTCACAAAGATCATTCCCACGGCAGCTATAAGAATGAAGTTTAGTTCCTTCGTCCACTGAGAATTCCTTTCACGAGTTCCTGTAAATCTCAGTTTTATCTGTATTGAGGCACAAATAATTATCATCTATCCAAGTTCGAACTAAACCTATTAAAAATTTGACGGATTTGGTCCAAGTCTTGTATAAATGCATCGATACAGCGATACTTCAACAAAGACCAGTATCGATATTTGTAATGGGTCCCTGGTAGGAGGTGGTATTAGTGTCCTGAGCGAAAAGCATGTTGTGGTTCAAGAAGAAAACGTGCGGGGTGTTCTACAAAGAGTGTCGTAGATGAGACGACAGGTCTGGAGGTAATGCATAAACATCACCACCTGTAGATAACCTTGTTCACTCAAGTGTCCACATAGCGTAATCCAACTTCTCAACTCCTGAAAGAGGGTCTGAAAGTTTTACACACCGCCTCCCCTGCCATTAATAAATTACTTTCAATTCCGCGTTAAGAAGTCAGATCACGTAGCGGCGGTCGCGACCGCCCCGTATTTTTCCCTCGTTAAGGCATCAACTCCGGTCTTATAAATCTCCAATTACCTTTCAGAGTTGCGGTATCCCTACCAGATCATTGTTCCCCCGGCATAATTTCAATTTTCTCATCTACATACGACTTCCGATGACAAGTGTGTGGCGTATGGGAGCTACTCAAGACCTCCACCCACGCGATCTGCACCCGTGACGTTTACCTTTGAGAATTATCAAACAACTCGAAATTGACAAGAACGCGATGAGATATTCAACAGACTACTCGTACATTCAATACGTCGGGAAAAAATCCTGCAATTATCCGGAAAAGGAACACAGTTGTTGCCGTCCAACGAGTGTATACTTAGAATGCAGAAGGTACCTCATTGTGCGAGTGTTCACTCGAGGCTACGCCTTCACAAAAAGACGTCTTTAGATTGAAATCAGGGAAGATCGTCTTACAATTGTCCTTGTAACCACAGACCGCACTCCTCCATGAGCACCACATTACCACCGAGATAACTGCATATTGCCAAGTCAAGCGTCCTCGGTGTCATCACTAGTCAGCAGGAAAATAAGCTTGCATTACGCTCGAGTAGCGGTTAAACGCGGAGATGTTTTTGACGTGGAATATGTTTTGACGATGATCAACATGACGAAAAACGACAGAATGTCGTCGTACCGAATGCAGAGAAGCTTCGTATTTCACTTACAACAAATTTTGTTGTTGTTGTTGTAAATTCCGGTTTCTGTGTCTCCCATCAAATTGAGATAATTTTTCACTTTTATAAGTCTCTTTCATAGGCCTCGAGGGAATTCAAAATGGCCAGAAGAAATATTGAACGTCCAATTAGTTCTCAAATTTACTTCAGCTTGAAAGGCGACCAGAAATTGGCATTCAACTGGTTAGTTTTTAACGACCATTTCCCCCACTGTTTCCGTTGATATCCAGAGGCTGAGATTGATTTCATATTGATTGATTGCATATTGATATAACAAAAGTGAACCAATAACATAGATACGCCGTACAATTATTGCCAAGTATTTGAAGCCTTCATTTTCAATACAATAACTACGAATTCTCGTGCAAAACCACAATAGATATTTTCTCATCTACTTAAAGCTGTATTTTCAAATGATAAGTTCCTTATTTAGGCAAATAAACACGTTTAATGGTATCGTTACCACTATACCAAAAGCGCCACTCTGCTTTTTTGGTCATTTCCGTTTTAATGCATCTGCAGATACGCGAAACGAACGTCTAATTTTTCAAAAAATCAATTGGAAATTACGTATGCCGACCCTGGTGTGCCCAACTCAGAGTCCCCAAAAATGCACTAAAACAAAAATGACTTAAAAAGCAGATTGGCGCTTTTGGCGCGGCCGTAATGATATTATCAGTGATTTATTCTAGCGGTAAATTTTAGAAATAACTGGTACTTGGGTATTGGATGATAATCAAGTTCCCAGTAAATAGTTGAACGATATACGACGTGTTTATAGATTGTGAAACGGCGATTCCTTCCACATCATAAAGAATAATGTGAAATAATTAGAGGATTCGTTTCAGCTCGCATTCATTGAGTTGAATGAGTAGAAAATCGTATTAAACGATCCGGGTGATAAGTTCTGTAGGCGTAACGACGAGGTAGGCGGCGAGCGAGTGGCCGGCCCACCAGGACATGCCCGAATCCACTGGAACCGTAATCTAGCGGTGACTCAGCCTCGAATCGGGCATCCGCATAAATTCTGAGCGATTGACGAGAGAGAAATCATTGGAAATTTTCAAAATAGAGAGAGCGTCGAGAGCAAAGTCCAAGTTCCGAAGAATTCGCTCGGAACAAGGTTTGAATTCGATGTTCGGAGATTCTTATGAATCGTTCGTGGGAGTTCCATGCATTCATTACGGGCAGGACGTATTTAGTTATAAAATTATTGTAATTATAACTTCTCCTTCCAGTTCGTGTTGCTCTAGAAACACCAAAGTTCTTAAAAACCCCCACCTCATGAAGAACGTTCAGAGCTTTCTTGATATTCCCGTAGACGCGAGTTGTACGAGGGACGATCAAAAAGTAAGAATACAAAACGTTTTGCGTAGCAGGAACATTTTGGTTTTCGAATGTGGCACACCTGCGTTATGGGCAGGATCATTCCGAACAAAACAAGAGGTCCCGCGTATAAGTGCGACCGTTAGTTTGCTTTTGAGAGCATTTTGAAATGTGCGCTTCCGTGTACGTTCCCGCCACCACCGGCCCGATGCTGTGTGCGCAAACTGGTACGTTTTCTTTTTGCTAAAGGTGAAAAATCAGCAGAAATTCATCGCCAGCTTGTTTCTGTTTATGGAGAGGAGGTAATGAACCGCAATAACGTAGCCAAATTGATTAGGGAATTCAAAAACGGGAGAACTGATGTTCATGACGGAAACAGAAGTGGCCGCCCGTCTATGTTGACTCCCGAACTTGAGTTTTGCGATAAACAAGGGTTTCTGAAAAAGGTTTTGCACAGTTCCATATATGGTTGCATGGTTCCATATATTCGTGAGGATCCCCGACGAAGAGGTGTGGAAATTTATGAACATGTTCCTGATCTCTCATATATGAGAGGTCAGGAACATGTTCATAAAGTTCCACATCTCTTCGTCGGGGATCCTCACGAATCAAATTGTTGATTGCTTCCACGATCTCGGGAGTCACCACGTATGTGGTATCGTATTTTGGTTCATTATCGACAGTTATAAAGTACCATTGGCGACTTTATCCTGGAACCTTTATTGTTCAGAGAGACAATAATACTTTCCTACTACTTTTCGGGTTGAGTAAGGAGTAGGAGTCCACAAAAAGAAATGAATCCAAAGTTTGCCAAACTTGCAGGTTTGGTTCAGTTATTTCGTTAAAGAAAACAAACCACACGATCAGGGTGTTAGTTTTGTTAATATGTGTAGGCTGAAGAAGCGATCAATAAAGGGAATTGAGAGGCAAACGGTACCTTGAGATCCGCGTGTAACGCCTCGTCCTGGGATATCCTTTGAGGCAGAGCGCCCGGGAGCCCTTGACTGACATACGTTGATTCCTATGGAAAGGGCTTTCAATGAGCCTCCAGGACGCGGGGCCCCATCTCGCGCTGCCCGCCCATCACTGAATTAGCCCCCCACCACCCCTGCAAGAAACCAAATGAAATCATATTATGAAAGGACTATTCGGACTGTAGGACGAGCGTTGAGGACAAGTGTCCACTCGTCATAGGATTCGCGATGAACATCCACCGCATAACCACCTATTTCGGATTTAATCTGATATCGGAATTTAAACGAGGCCTGTAGTGACCGGTGTTCTCATCTAGAACGATTCACAACATTCTAGAGATTCTAACAATATAAATCGGTCCTTTGATCTAGAAAATTCTGCAACCATTTATACGAGTAAATACGCGGTCAATACGAGAAGATGCTATTTGGTAGACACAGACACCTTTTAAAGTCAGAGGTTCAATCAAGTCCGATGAATTCTTGGACAACGTTTAGCCATGACCATTTATGGCTGTTAAGAAACTTTTGTCAAATATTAAATATGTAATTTTTTGAATGAATAGAGCGAAAGGAGCGGACGAGCAGATCAGGGCGTTGGCCGGGGCTAAGGAGAATGACCTGGGTTTTTACCGAAAGATGGGAAAGGGGCCCTCACGAGCAATATATAGCTCATTGGGTGCAATATTGTCAAATCTCCAAATTTGATGCTTTGGGGTAATCGAAAAAAAAACCATTTCAACTTTGGAATATTCCGCAACGAATTTCACGAAGCGAGTTTTCAAAGCTCTAATTGGTATTTTTTTCTTGATTACTCCAAAGCATCAAATTTGGAGATTCATGTCTCCAAATTGTAACCAATGAGAATCAGGAGACTCAGGTCAAATGACTCTTTCCAATGACTTCTTGTCTTGCACTTCTCTTACCTAAATCCTAACCCTGTCTATATTCATCTCCTAAACCTTCCTCATGTATGAAGGTGTAGCTGTTTTCCTAAAGGAGTACTTTGCTCCTGTATCGTGGAGTAGCGGTTTTCTTCCTTCCTTCAGAAGAAGTAATCGCTCCCACAACCTGTATGGTGTAGCTGTTTTCCCTCACTTGCTCCCATCTCCTCAAGAGATAGGAAGTTCCCATTCAGGGAATGTTTGTGGTAAAAAACAAGAATTTGTATATAATGTAAACAGCAGCATTTAGCTTAAATTTAACGATAGTAGTAAAGCCCTAAAAACAAGACTTCCTTTTTCATAAGACTTCAAAAATCAAATCTTGGATCAAAATCGGACTTAAACGCATGCCGTATGGATGAGATATAACCAGTGGTTATTTTATCTGAAATATCCGAGATAAGTAGTACCTTCTGATTTTAGAGGCGATCAATATTGTAATGATATCGAATTTTACTGCAATAAAAAATGTTAGTTGGTACCTATCGATATCTCATCCCAGTTTACATTCATACCAACTGGGCCGAGCCAGGTAGCCCATGGATTACTCGAGACCAAGTTTGGTGAATTCGGACGTCTTTTAATTGTCATTTCTGACTCGAAGCGAGTCATTGGCTAATTCCAGTTTATTACAGAAACTTCGTAGAAGAAAACAACTAAAAACAGAGTTGGGTGTTCGGATCGCAATGGGAGAGAAAACAAATAGGTCGAAACGATTTGAATCCGAACAATCGACTGATTGACTCGACCTGACGTCACTGAGTGACTCAGTTCCCATTAATAGAACAATGTTTAAGGGAGCGTAGAGTCTAGAAAAGGGTTTTGTGGAAAACATAAACTATCATCTGCGGTCCCGAACGTGGGGTTCGTAATTATTTGAGCGTTTGTTTCGTTTTTCAATGAAAAAGTGTGAGTCGATCGGATGAAGTCACGAAGCTCATCAATCTCTTTCAATCCCCGAACGATCGCCTCCGCAGCCGAAAGTTCTGTTCGTCATTTTCTCAGCGAAGAGCAAATCGTTTGAAATTAAAATCTACGGAAACTACGGTTTTATCAAATATTGCGTTATTATACTATGAACTTAACGAGACGGTTAAGATAGTGATTGAGGATTATCTATCTTTAGATCGAGTACCTTTACACACAGAAGATGGCGATAGCACCTTACCTGAAACAAAAATTAGATTACATTAGATTAACCCTCAAAGTAAATGAATGCATCTCAAAGTTATTTATGGTTAAAGGTATGACTGGAACGTTTAACAGAATATTCGCTTGCATGCAACTAAGGCCATGTCTGATTCGGTAGCACTATTCAAGATCTATAGACTCCGCGTAATATTGAAAACCAAGTAGGTAGATGTTTTCGCTATTTCCTTCAACTTCTTCAAACAGCAAAACAAAGAAAGATTCTAAAATCAACTTCAGACCCATGAGAAACTGCCAGCCACAGAGTAGGCACACCTTGCGTGTGTACAGAAGTATCGATACTTATGAGTAACGTAGGATATTCTTTTATTCAAATACTCGCATGAGTATAATGTTATCGATTCTTCATGAGGGCCAGATAACCCTAATCAAATAAATCTTTATTGACAAGGTATCAAACCTTTTCAACGCACTGGGACACACCCAACTCCGCTCCACTGTACATACATAGTAGGTATATGCATTCCATTCTTCACTCCATTAATAATTTAAAGAAAATGATGACATCTTCAAAATAAAACTAAAACTACTAATTCTTTTGAAATAACATATTTTTGTGATGAGATTTCCTCAGAGAAAACTTAATATAAAACTTAATAAACTAGGTACTACTACTATCCAGGTGTTGCTTGTTCCAACAATCGCGCTTTAAATGTCCTTAAAGTTATATACATTCTAACAAACGATGACACCATATTTGTTTCTCCCTTATTCAAACCTGACAGCAAATTATTGTCTACATGTCTGGCACTCTACTGTCTTGTATAACCCAGGTATTTCAAGCGGGCATGTGAAAGGAGAAAGAATTCATAAAATATGTGGACCAGTGTTTCCTGCACGTTTAGATTACACAAAATACAGGTTTGTCGCTGATCCACGCCGAGCTTTTGTCCCCTATACCAGACCCTCAGGACCGTGGTACTCGACAGTCTTGTGTCAGCAGCCGCTCCTCGCCATAGCCAAGTCTGAGTTCAGATACGGTTCTGGGAAAAAGCTGTTGAACCGAGGTTGGCTGTAGAGGTCGATATACACGCCTCTTCGTACTGCATGAGTGATGTGTGAGTCCCTTCTGCTTCTCAATTTCTTCCACGTCCTGTCTATCTTATGCCCACTCCTGCTAAACACTGTTCAGGATGTCTCTGAGTTGCTGCGCTAAGTTGAAGGTGGTGTGTTTCTGTAAGCGAGGAGGGTTGGAGGTGGACCAATCAAACAGAAACGGAGATCCACAGAATACATTTACCTGAGGATACCTTTCTCCTCCTCTGGGGTGTTCTCCAAGGCTAGCATCAACTTCAGGTACAAAGCGCTAGCAGCCTCGGGTGGTGCAAGGCAGATGCTGTACAGTGGAAAATGTGAAGTATGGGAAGCCAGCGGTCAGCCGGTTGACTCACTGGTGAACTCAGTATTGTTGTACATTGCTGAAGTCAGGAGCTTCCGGTATATGGAAGAACTAAAGCGGGTACAGAGCAAGCTAACAGTTGAGGCTCGAGACTGGAAGGGATCGACTTTCGGTGAAGACCCTGAAGAAAACCATAGGCTGGTGCATTAATATCCTGAAAATGCCGGCACACAGGTACCCCCAGACATGCTAGAAAGCAACTTGTAGCAACGATAAATCGAGGAACAAGTCTGGTGATGTTCAACAGGCCAGATAACCCTAAACAGGGAGTTTCTGGATGAATGAGACGCTTCAGGTGCTTGTTAGTCGCTAATTCATCGCAACACTCTGGGAGCCAGCCTCAGATGACTTTATTTATACTATAAACGTCATTAATAACATGAAATTACATTAATAAGAGATGTAAGCAAATGAAAACGGTTATTGATATTCATGACTATCCACATGTTCCTAACCCCCATCTGCGTGAAACCTCGACGTTTTTGGTGTTGATGAAATTTTCTGAAGATGTCTACCTGAGTGAAGCTGAAAGCCAGCAAATAAACCACAAAACAAAGACCTGTGTCGTCATCTTCACCCTGAAATATTTGGAGCTAGAAGGTGAATCAAGTTTCAAGATGTATTTCAGGAACTCGGCTAAAACCCAATGCGTCAATGTTCAGTGTCATTTTCAGGTCTGAGTGACACGAGGAACTCACGATAAATTCCATTGGATTCCAAGTGACACGGAACCAAACCGTATATATAGATGGATCATGATGCTTGTCTGACGATATCGCCCCTTCTAACGTCACGATCGGCTGTTTTTTCAACCGCGCAAAAACCCATTGGGGGGGCTGCTGGGTGCGATGATGTCACGCTTAATTTTGTAAAACCGCGCAGTGTTGTTCCATCGGCAAGAGCCATAACTTTCCCCTTACGTCTACGTCAGACCGTTTTTTTTTTTCTCCGAGTTCATTGTTGAAGGTATGACCTACCTTTCACTTCCACCATTTAAAATCCCTGATCTACAGCTCGACTTAGTTCACTACGGATTTTTATCTTGCGGATCTCATCTTGTAAAGCCTTGGAAACCTCACGATTCCATTAGTTTTGAATTAACTCATGAATCTGATAAATCATAGTCGGGATAATATGAATTACATGCCTGGTTTTCATTGAATAAATGAATGAAATAATTAATCTGGTACTATTATGTCATGTCGATGAAACACAATTGATACACCCACCCGGCCCTATCCCTGAGAAACCTACTCTAATCAAGTTCATAATTACAACCCACTACCCTAAACTGATTTTCAAATTCGGAATACGAAGCTGCGAGTAGTTAATTTACTTATAACAACATCCCTTGTTGGGAAATGTGTATGCCTGATACACAATACAGCAAAGACTACACACCAACGTGTACCAAATCGTTGAGAAAATTATCATTTAAGGGTTTTCTAAATTTCTAAGAGCCCCATTTTTCAAGTACGATGTGAATTAAAATAAAAAACTGTCCTAGTAATCGAAAACCACATTTTTGAACGCCCACAGTCAATTCTTAATTGGCGAAGTTTATTATCGAAAATAATGAACAAAAAAAATCAATCTTGGTAGTTTCAGTATTTAACCCTGACGAGGATTAATAAATTCAAAGAAACGATATCGTAGAAGAACGGTTTCATATGACCGATCTTCAAGATGCATCTGGTAAATGATAATTTATATTAACAATTGACTTGGAGCACACGGTAACAATATGATAACATTAGCAAATTTATCGACATTTAGCAAGAAATTGACTGATTCTTCCTTGGAGATTTTTCCCCGACGAGGAAATTCCAATGAGCCCAAAGAAAGAACAAACATTTACTCCTTCCAATAATTCACAGTGACCTCACTAATTATTAGTGACTTCACTGTGAATTATTTTCTCCACGACGTCAAAGTGTCTTCATTAGATTCACCGACCTTTTCTACGTTAAGCCACATTGTTAAATCGCTTTAAAAATGATTGTCAATGACGATGAAGTTGAACCATTGGATACCTCAAGTGAGCCTCAATCGCGTCGAGTGTGCGAGAAACTCATTGCTAAGTGTGATGTCATAAAATATTCAATGTTTTGAATGAAATAGTTACGAATGTCTCGTGCGGAACTGAAGTGGGTAACATCGCATGTAAATCTCGATTAGCAAGAAGTGAGTTTGGACTGTACGTGGGTACTTTTCATTCTGCTAATTTATTATTTGTTGAGCTAGAAAATGTAATTTTATACCACGCAACTCTCATGGAAATAGTGCACGATCGGACAAGATCCCATAGGTGATCAATGACGGGTGATCTCAAGCCTAATTTTATATTCTTGTTTGCAGTTCCGTCTGCTAGATTTTTGCCAAGATAAAAGAGGCGCAAAAAGAGAATTAGCGCTGCTCGCTTGTCCATATAAAGTTCTTTCTACTCCAGACCACATGCTTTTATATAGACTGACAAATCGTTGTCATGGGTTATGTCTTTTGGCAAAGTACCGACACTACCTTCCAACCGCGGCATTGACCCCACCGTGACTCGTCGGGAGGACCAATTTGCGTTTGAACGTCACTCAGAGTAATTGGGAAATTATTGAAACTTTGCCAAATTTTAGTCAGATAGATGCACCACCGTAAAGGAAACAATGAACAATGAATGGTTGGGCATCTTTACCGTTTATACGATTTCATAGATAGAGCTTGAACAAGCCAAAAATCACCAGTTGTTACTGTAGGTACACAATCAAAAAGATTATATTATTTTTAAATCTGTTCTATTTATTGGGACACAATAGAAGTGCCGAAAATTACGAGGAATTGCCAGAAAATATTACTTGAACTGATACATTTCTCACCAACCTCTAGAGGTGACGGTAATGGTGGTACCAGGGGTGGCGTTATAATCGATTACATTTATCGAACTTCAATTCACCCTTTGTAATCGTCTGCTTTGCATTACAGATCGCAGAAAGGAGGGGAAGAAAGATTTTACGCTCTACGAGTACATTTCGTCTCTTCCGAAAGATATTACGCTTTTACGTATAGAAGCACACACTCTTCAGCTAAGAATTAAACATGACCACGAAATGTAAGAACAGTGATCAAGACTTAAGGTGAGCTATACAATAAGGAACCTTTGTCGATGGATTCGCAGAACTTCTAATCAGATTTTTGGATTCTCCCTTGAAACTATTAGTACCAACTAATTCTTTGGCTTTGGTCGATACCAAAACATCATTATCGAAAATATTAAACCAAAAGGACACGTTTGAAGTCAAGTTTAGATAACTAAAAACAACGGTTTAATCTTCATTGTGCCGATCACTCTTCTGTCTAGATCACTAAATGATAAATTAATTATTATTATCATGTAGGTAGGTAGTGTTAATTATTATTAATTATTGTTAATGCTTATTAATTAACTCGATATCTGAAATTCATGTGCTGTTCGGATCAGCTGGCCCAGTATGAACAATTGAACCGACAGCCTACCGCATGATTCACCCTCATGTTGATCTGCTCCAACTTTGAGCCCTCATTGTAAACGTACGGCTTGTCGTGCAAATCCCCGGTTGGTCTTGAAAAAATCTAAAACTTTCTTTAAATATCTACAAAAAACTACAACGTACAATTTAAATTTTTCGAAAGAGGAATTTTTCAAAATTTGTTCTGAACCCCTCGTTATTGAAAAGTTTCAAGGATCATTGTGGAATGGTCCGAAGCCGCAAACCAAATTTCGTAATTTTAGCACAACGCTAACTGGACAAAGTGCGCGGACGGCGTACTAACAGAATTTTTTTAAATTAGATTTTCTGTATCTATTATCTTGAAACGTAGGTACCTAAACAATCAAATTTTGTGGAGTGGTATTTGTTTTCTTGGGGGATTCCAATCATCATAACCAACCGCCACTGACCACATCCCAACTTAACTGTTTTCCTAGGCCAATTTGCTGTGGAATTGTTGGATTGTTGATGTTGAAAATTGAGATCAGCTCAATATATTGATTTTTGTTTGTTTTGAATAACTGAAACTATGAACTCCTAGAAAACCGTAACGTATATAATGTATGTCAGCATCGGAATAAAACTCCATAAACCTCATCAAGGCCTACCTGGACGCTTAAAATTAACCAAAAGCAACAAGCCAAGTTTGCTAAATTGAAAGTGACGTCATTCCTTCTGAGCTTTGGCGCATGCAGCGGGAGAGTTTAAACTGCTCAATAGTCAATAGACCGGTTCCAACACACATCTTTCGTGGCCGCCACCGATGGGGGAAAAAAGGAATACCGAAAGCGTCACACGAAATCGACACGAAAATTTCTGATGACTTTCGCTTACAACCGAATCGTTGCTACGGAACTTTATCTTCGCCAGTTATCATCGTACAAAAATCGTTCACCACTCGTTGGATAGCTCTCGATTTACCTAACCATATTACGTTAACCACTGCGGAGTGCGTGGCCGACAGGCTGCGGTATGAGCGTGATTGTTTAAATAATTGTATACACACAGGTGATCATTCTCAATAATTTATATTGTCTATACGAATGCAAGCTTCATAATTTATGATGAACCCTACAATTAAGTATAACAACAACGCTACTGGGGTAGGTGATGTAGCATTGTTCAAAGGTTCTTGAATCACTTCTTTAAAGACATAAAATGTCCCAATGTGTTGCAGACTCGTATGCAAGCATTTAATTCTCGACTGTATCAACAACAGGATGGAGTTGACATTCTTTTGACATTTTCATGTCTTTGCTTTGGCACATAAACTGAAACGGGAAAAATTTTTTTCCTTGATTCACCCTTTCCCTCAGATCTCGTCAGAACACAAGCGACAGGCGGGCCACTACGTCAGACGCACCTATGACCTGGATGGATGGACCTTCAAGAAGAGCAATTGTCGACTCAAATACTTCGTGAAAACGAAAAAAAGATGACTTCATATCGACTCGACGTGTTTATTTGAGTTCGAATGGACCTTCAAGAAGAGCAATTGTCGACTCAAATACTTCGTGAAAACGAAAAAAAGATTACTTCATATCGACTCGACGTGTTTATTTGATTTCGAATGGGCCTTCAAGAAAAGCAATTGTCGACCCAAATACTTCGTGAAAACGAAAAAAAGTTGACTTCATATCGACTCGACGCGTTTATTTGAGTTCGAATGGACCTTCAAAAAGAGCAATTGTCGACTCAAATACTTCGTGAAAACGAAAAAAAGATGACTTCATATCGACTCGACGTGTTTATTTGATTTCGAATGGACCTTCAAGAAGAGCAATTGTCGACTCGAATACTTCGTGAAAATGAAAAAAAGTTGACTTCATATCGACTCGACGTGTTTATTTGAGTTGGAATGGACCTTCAAGAAGAGCAATTGTCGACACAAATACTTCGTGAAAACGAAAAAAAGTTGACTTCATATCGACTCGACGTGTTTATTTGATTTCGAATGGACCTTCAAGAAGAGCAATTGTCGACTCAAATACTTCGTGAAAACGAAAAAAAGATGACTTCATATCGACTCGACGTGTTTATTTGATTTCGAATGGACCTTCAAGAAGAGCAATTGTCGACTCAAATACTTCGTGAAGACGAAAAAAAGTTGACTTCATATCGACTCGACGTGTTTATTTGAGTTCGAATGGACCTTCAAGAAGAGCAATTGTCGACTCAAATACTTCGTGAAAACGAAAAAACGTTGACTTCATATCGACTCGACGTGTTTATTTGAGTTCGAATGGACCTTCAAGAAGAGCAATTGTCGACTCAAATACTTCGTGAAAACGAAAAAAAGTTGACTTCATATCGACTCGACGTGTTTATTTGAGTTCGAACGGACCTTCAAGAAGAGCAATTGTCGACTCAAATACTTCGTGAAAACGAAAAAAAGTTGACTTCATATCGACTCGACGTGTTTATTTGAGTTCGAATGGACCTTCAAGAAGAGCAATTGTCGACTCAAATAGTTCGTGAAAACGAAAAAAAGAGGACTTCATATCGACTCGACGTGTTTATTTGAGTTCGAATGGACCTTCAAGAAGAGCAATTGTCGACCCAAATACTTCGTGAAAACGAAAAAAAGTTGACTTCATATCGACTCGACGTGTTTATTTGAGTTCGAACGGACCTTCAAGAAGAGCAATTGTCGACTCAAATACTTCGTGAAAACGAAAAAAAGGTGACTTCATAACGACTCGACGTGTTTATTTGAGTTCGAATGGACCTTCAAGAAGAGCAATTGTCGACCCAAATACTTCGTGAAAACGAAAAAAAAGTTGACTTCATATCGACTCGACGTGTTTATTTGAGTTCGAACGGACCTTCAAGAAGAGCAATTGTCGACTCAAATACTTCGTGAAAACGAAAAAAAGTTGACTTCATATCGACTCGACGTGTTTATTTGAGTTCGAATGGACCTTCAAGAAGAGCAATTGTCGACTCAAATAGTTCGTGAAAACGAAAAAAAGAGGACTTCATATCGACTCGACGTGTTTATTTGAGTTCGAATGGACCTTCAAGAAGAGCAATTGTCGACCCAAATACTTCGTGAAAACGAAAAAAAGTTGACTTCATATCGACTCGACGTGTTTATTTGAGTTCGAATGGACCTTCAAGAAGAGCAATTGTCGACTCACATACTTCGTGAAAACGAAAAAAAGTTGACTTCATATCGACTCGACGTGTTTATTTGAGTTCGAATGGACCTTCAAGAAGAGCAATTGTCGACTCAAATACTTCGTGAAAACGAAAAAAAGTTGACTTCATATCGACTCGACGTGTTTATCTGAGTTCGAATCGACCTTCAAGAAGAGCAATTGTCGACTCAAATACTTCGTGAAAACGAAAAAAAGTTGACTTCATATCGACTCGACGTGTTTATTTGAGTTCGAATGGACCTTCAAGAAGAGCAATTGTCGACTCAAATAGTTCGTGAAAACGAAAAAAAGATGACTTCATATCGACTCGACGTGTTTATTTGAGTTCGAATGGACCTTCAAGAAGAGCAATTGTCGACCCAAATACTTCGTGAAAACGAAAAAAAGATGACTTCATATCGACTCGACGTGTTTATTTGAGTTCGAATGGACCTTCAAGAAGAGCAATTGTCGACTCAAATACTTCGCGAAAACGAAAAAAAGTTGACTTCATATCGACTCGACGTGTTTATTTGAGTTCGAATGGACCTTCAAGAAGAGCAATTGTCGACTCAAATACTTCGCGAAAACGAAAAAAAGTTGACTTCATATCGACTCGACGTGTTTATTTGAGTTCGAATGGACCTCCAAGAAGAGCATTTGTCGACTCAAATACTTCGTGAAAACGAAAAAAAGTTGACTTCATATCGACACGACGTGTTTATTTGAGTTCGAATGGACCTTCAAGAAGAGCAATTGTCGACTCAAATACTTCGTGAAAACGATAAAAAGTTGACTTCATATCGACTCGACGTGTTTATTTGAGTTCGAATGGACCTTCAAGAAGAGCAATTGTCGACTCAAATACTTCGCGAAAACAAAAAAAAGTTGACTTCATATCGACTCGACGTGTTTATTTGAGTTCGAATGGACCTTCAAGAAGAGCAATTGTCGACTCAAATACTTCGTAAAAACGAAAAAAAGATGACTTCATATCGACTCGACGTATTTATTTGATTTCGAATGGACCTTCAAGAAGAGCAATTGTCGACTCAAATACTTCGTGAAAACGAAAAAAAGATGACTTCATATCGACTCGACGTGTTTATTTGATTTCGAATGGACCTTCAGGAAGAGCAATTGTCGACTCAAATACTTCGTGAAAACGAAAAAAAGTTGACTTCATATCGACTCGACGTGTTTATTTGAGTTCGAATGGACCTTCAAGAAGAGCAATTGTCGACTCAAATACTTCGTGAAAACGAAAAAAAGTTGACTTCATATCGACTCGACGTGTTTATTTCAGTTCGAACGGACCTTCAAGAAGAGCAATTGTCGACTCAAATACTTCGTGAAAACGAAAATAAGTTGACTTCATATCGACTCGACGTGTTTATTTGAGTTCGAACGGACCTTCAAGAAGTGCAATTGTCGACTCAAATACTTCGTGAAAACGAAAAAAAGTTGACTTCATATCGACTCGACGTGTTTATTTGAGTTCGAATGGACCTTCAAGAAGAGCAATTGTCGACTCAAATACTTCGTAAAAACGAAAAAAAGATGACTTCATATCGACTCGACTTGTTTATTTGATTTCGAATGGACCTTCAAGAAGAGCAATTGTCGACTCGAATACTTCGTGAAAACGAAAAAAAGTTGACTTCATATCGACTTGACGTGTTTATTTGAGTTCGAATGGACCTTCAAGAAGAGCAATTGTCGACTCAAATACTTCGTGAAAACGAAAAAAAGTTGACTTCATATCGACTCAACGTGTTTATTTGAGTTCGAATGGACCTTCAAGAAGAGCATTTGTCGACTCAAATACTTCGTGAAAACGAAAAAAAGATGACTTCATATCGACTCGACGTGTTTATTTGATTTCGAATGGACCTTCAAGAAGAGCAATTGTCGACTCAAATACTTCGTGAAAACGAAAAAAAGATGACTTCATATCGACTCGATGTGTTTATTTGAGTTCGAATGGACCTTCAAGAAGAGCAATTGTCGACTCAAATACTTCGTGAAAACAAAAAAAAGTTGACTTCATATCGACTCGACATGTTTATTTGAGTTCGAACGGACCTTCAAGAAGAGCAATTGTCGACTCAAATACTTCGTGAAAACGAAAAAAAGTTGACTTCATAGGTATCGACTCGACGTGTTTATTTGAGTTCGAATGGACCTTCAAGAAGAGCAATTGTCGACTCAAATACTTCGTGAAAACGAAAAAAAGTTGACTTCATATCGACTCGACGTGTTTATTTGAGTTCGAATGGACCTTCAAGAAGAGCAATTGTCGACTCAAATACTTCGTGAAAACGATAAAAAGTTGACTTCATATCGACTCGACGTGTTTATTTGATTTCGAATGGACCTTCAAGAAGAGCAATTGTCGACTCAGATACTTCGTGAAAACGAAAAAAAGTTGACTTCATATCGACTCGACGTGTTTATTTGAGTTCGAATGGACCTTCAAGAAGAGCAATTGTCGACTCAAATACTTCGTGAAAACGAAAAAAAGTTGACTTCATATCGACTCGACGTGTTTATTTGAGTTCGAATCGACCTTCAAGAAGAGCAATTGTCGACTCAAATACTTCGTGAAAACGAAAAAAAGTTGACTTCATATCGACTCGACGTGTTTATTTGAGTTCGAATGGACCTTCAAGAAGAGCAATTGTCGACTCAAATAGTTCGTGAAAACGAAAAAAAGAGGACTTCATATCGACTCGACGTGTTTATTTGAGTTCGAATGGACCTTCAAGAAGAGCAATTGTCGACCCAAATACTTCGTGAAAACGAAAAAAAGTTGACTTCATATCGACTCGACGTGTTTATTTGAGTTCGAACGGACCTTCAAGAAGAGCAATTGTCGACTCAAATACTTCGTGAAAACGAAAAAAAGATGACTTCATATCGACTCGACGTGTTTATTTGATTTCGAATGGACCTTCAAGAAGAGCAATTGTCGACACAGATACTTCGTGAAAACGAAAAAAAGTTGACTTCATATCGACTCGACGTGTTTATTTGAGTTCGAATGGACCTTCAAGAAGAGCAATTGTCGACTCAAATACTTCGTGAAAACGATAAAAAGGTGACTTCATATCGACTCGACGTGTTTATTTGATTTCGAATGGACCTTCAAGAAGAGCAATTGTCGACTCAGATACTTCGTGAAAACGAAAAAAAGTTGACTTCATATCGACTCGACGTGTTTATTTGAGTTCGAATGGACCTTCAAGAAGAGCAATTGTCGACTCAAATACTTCGTGAAAACGAAAAAAAGTTGACTTCATATCGACTCGACGTGTTTATTTGAGTTCGAATCGACCTTCAAGAAGAGCAATTGTCGACTCAAATAGTTCGTGAAAACGAAAAAAAGATGACTTCATATCGACTCGACGTGTTTATTTGAGTTCGAATGGACCTTCAAGAAGAGCAATTGTCGACCCAAATACTTCGTGAAAACGAAAAAAAGTTGACTTCATATCGACTCGACGTGTTTATTTGAGTTCGAATGGACCTTCAAGAAGAGCAATTGTCGACCCAAATACTTCGTGAAAACGAAAGAAAGTTGACTTCATATCGACTCGACGTGTTTATTTGAGTTCGAATGGACCTTCAAGAAGAGCAATTGTCGACTCAAACACTTCGCGAAAACGAAAAAAAGTTGACTTCATATCGACTCGACGTGTTTATTTGAGTTCGAACGGACCTTCAAGAAGTGCAATTGTCGACTCAAATACTTCGTGAAAACGAAAAAAAGTTGACTTCATATCGACTCGACGTGTTTATTTGAGTTCGAATGGACCTTCAAGAAGAGCAATTGTCGACTCAAATACTTCGTAAAAACGAAAAAAAGATGACTTCATATCGACTCGACGTGTTTATTTGATTTCGAATGGACCTTCAAGAAGAGCAATTGTCGACTCGAATACTTCGTGAAAACGAAAAAAAGTTGACTTCATATCGACTTGACGTGTTTATTTGAGTTCGAATGGACCTTCAAGAAGAGCAATTGTCGACTCATATACTTCGTGAAAACGAAAAAAAGATGACTTCATATCGACTCGATGTGTTTATTTGAGTTCGAATGGACCTTCAAGAAGAGCAATTGTCTACTCAAATACTTCGTGAAAACGAAAAAAAGTTGACTTCATATCGACTCGACATGTTTATTTGAGTTCGAACGGACCTTCAAGAAGAGCAATTGTCGACTCAAATACTTCGTGAAAACGAAAAAAAGTTGACTTCATAGGTATCGACTCGACGTGTTTATTTGAGTTCGAATGGACCTTCAAGAAGAGCAATTGTCGACTCAAATACTTCGTGAAAACGAAAAAAAGTTGACTTCATATCGACTCGACGTGTTTATTTGAGTTCGAACGGACCTTCAAGAAGAGCAATTGTCGACTCAAATACTTCGTGAAAACGAAAAAAAGTTGACTTCATAGGTATCGACTCGACGTGTTTATTTGAGTTCGAATGGACCTTCAAGAAGAGCAATTGTCGACTCAAATACTTCGTGAAAACGAAAAAAAGTTGACTTCATATCGACTCGACGTGTTTATTTGAGTTCGAACGGACCTTCAAGAAGAGCAATTGTCGACTCAAATACTTCGTGAAAACGAAAAAAAGTTGACTTCATATCGACTTGACGTGTTTATTTGAGTTCGAATGGACCTTCAAGAAGAGCAATTGTCGACTCAAATACTTCGTGAAAACGATAAAAAGTTGACTTCATATCGACTCGACGTGTTTATTTGATTTCGAATGGACCTTCAAGAAGAGCAATTGTCGACTCAGATACTTCGTGAAAACGAAAAAAAGTTGACTTCATATCGACTCGACGTGTTTATTTGAGTTCGAATGGACCTTCAAGAAGAGCAATTGTCGACTCAAATACTTCGTGAAAACGAAAAAAAGTTGACTTCATATCGACTCAACGTGTTTATTTGATTTCGAGTGGACCTTCAAGAAGAGCAATTGTCGACTCAAATGCTTCGTGAAAACGAAAAAAAGTTGACTTCATATCGACTCGACGTGTTTATTTGAGTTCGAATGGACCTTCAAGAAGAGCAATTGTCGACTCAAATACTTCGTGAAAACGAAAAAAAGTTGACTTCATATCGACTCGACGTGTTTATTTGAGTTCGAATGGACCTTCAAAAAGAGCAATTGTCGACTCAGATACTTCGTGAAAACGAAAAAAAGTTGACTTCATATCGACTCGACGTGTTTATTTGATTTCGAGTGGACCTTCAAGAAGAGCAATTGTCGACTCAAATACTTCGTGAAAACGAAAAAAAGTTGACTTCATATCGACTCGACGTGTTTATTTCACATATTATAGCTTACCATGTGGAAATCAAGAAAACAACGAAAATTATATGCATTCCATCAGCTTTCAAACAGTCGAATATGACGTGGAAAACGTGGTCTTGTCACAATTAAATGTCCATGCTGAATTTTCATTACGGTTGCATTGTTTTTCATGCTGTTTTAACGAATTTCACACGAGAAGATAGGAGAGGAGAAAACCTACGAAATAAGTCTTTAAAAATTCGGAAGTTGTATTTTATCTGGTTTTAATAAAGCACCTTCCATTCTATTACATACTGTAAAATTGGCATTCAATCCAAAATTGCTCGCCCATTAGAGTTCAAATAATCTCGCATTACCATATCGGACGAGAGAAACACAGGAAGAATCGTAGTAGAAAATAACTATGATCTCATGGTGATTAGAGTAGATTGAGATTGGGGATCGAATCTCATAACCTCGGTCATGGAAGATAGGTAACAATGAAGTAGATCATATAACATTTCGGCCCCACTGAGGCCACAGATGAGTGCGAAGAACAGTTGAATCAATAATAAGAACTAGTTTCAATTGTCAAATAAATTTGATAAGGATTAATCTTGAAAACAACGTTCATCTTTAAAGTGTGCCAATAATAACAGTTCTCCGATGTACGATACCTTGAAAAATTTGATGTTTTTGAATTGGCGTGATAGGTGTGGATTCGAAACATGGGATTCAGCTTTGGTTTGTCCTTTCATACATGGAGGAGGCTTTACAGCCGAAATAAAATTGTATAATTACTAAAACCGTGGGAATCAAGCAATTTGCAATCCTGCTCGATGAGTTAGGAGTTCTACCCAACTAATACACAAATCCTCAACAAATTTTATTTACAACTGCTCGTGGAATTCAATAATTTTCTATTGTTCTATTTTATTTAGTAATTCAAGGATCAGGTACTGTCTGGGATTCAAGAATAATTGAGGATTTCCTTATGGAAGAGGCAATTGGAGTTTCTATAGAAACTGTCTTAGAGATTTTTTTTATTATTTAAAATTTTCGTAAATAAATTTACGTCCAGACATTAGGTACGGAAAAGGGACAAGAGGAGCGCCCTAAACAGAGCGGAACATTTTACAAAGGGAAATTTGCCTTAGCAGATCAATAATAGTGAGACAGTGTGCGTCATTGAAGAAGCGTAGACACTCAAAAGATACTAGAAATACAAAAAACTCGTTAAGACACACTGTGAGGACTTATTCTTACCTACGAGTACAAGCCACTCATTACTTCGGTATCATCAGCCATCCGTCCCGTCTAGGTTTCAAATTTCCGAAAAGTCCTCAGTTGCATCTAGATTTATATGTCAGCAATCGGAGAAATAGGGTGATGAAAGGACTTGGAGAAATGAAACAACAACTAGGAAAGATTGCACGTGTCCCTACTCTTCCTCAGTCCTACTCTTTCTCAAAGAATTTGGAAAAAATTAGTTTGAAGGTAAACGTTATCTACCTACAAAGACGGCGACTACTCCGGAGACTTAAGAGTCGAGTGGCTCTCGAGAAAAAAACGGATTCTCTTACACAGGGCGTATGTTGACACGAGGATTCGGCCGCGCCTGCAGGTCTGGAACTGCTCAACCCAGTTGGCAACACGTGAGAAACTGTTCTATTTCGGCTCGAAACACCGCGGAAAAGGGACAAGAGGAGCGCCCTAAACAGAGCGGAACATTTTACAAAGGGAAATTTGCCTTAGCAGATCAATAATAGTGAGACAGTGTGCGTCATTGAAGAAGCGTAGACACTCAAAAGATACTAGAAATACAAAAAACTCGTTAAGACACACTGTGAGGACTTATTCTTACCTACGAGTACAAGCCACTCATTACTTCGGTATCATCAGCCATCCGTCCCGTCTAGGTTTCAAATTTCCGAAAAGTCCTCAGTTGCATCTAGATTTATATGTCAGCAATCGGAGAAATAGGGTGATGAAAGGACTTGGAGAAATGAAACAACAACTAGGAAAGATTGCACGTGTCCCTACTCTTCCTCAGTCCTACTCTTTCTCAAAGAATTTGGAAAAAATTAGTTTGAAGGTAAACGTTATCTACCTACAAAGACGGCGACTACTCCGGAGACTTAAGAGTCGAGTGGCTCTCGAGAAAAAAACGGATTCTCTTACACAGGGCGTATGTTGACACGAGGATTCGGCCGCGCCTGCAGGTCTGGAACTGCTCAACCCAGTTGGCAACACGTGAGAAACTGTTCTATTTCGGCTCGAAACACCGCGGAAAAGGGACAAGAGGAGCGCCCTAAACAGAGCGGAACATTTTACAAAGGGAAATTTGCCTTAGCAGATCAATAATAGTGAGACAGTGTGCGTCATTGAAGAAGCGTAGACACTCAAAAGATACTAGAAATACAAAAAACTCGTTAAGACACACTGTGAGGACTTATTCTTTGTGTGCCTCACTATTTCAAAACGGGAAAGTTATCAACTTATATTACATGAGTGCAGGAACGATTATGATGCATCCGGACGGAGGCCGAACCAAATCTCTGTGGAACCCCATTTCGAATATGACTGATTCCGAAGAATTAATTTCCAATTGTTTAAGAGGTATAACTTCCTCAATCTTTACTTTATTTATTTATGTTTGAACGGGCGAGACCAATTATATTATAATTATTCCATTGATATAATTACATTGATGAGTGACTACAAAAAGCTGATAATTAATATGAACTGAGAATTTGAAGTTCACCACTTTCTAATACTCCTCACTTCTTCACTACATTCTAATAATTTCTCGAATTTGGAGTTTGGGACTATTTGTTTTCGCATAATAGTCCATTTTTTTGATAACTTCAAATTATAATTCCAAGCTTTCGGCTTTAATAAGCCATCTTCAGGGGTTGGTAGGTATTTCCTCCTTGTCCCACTCTACTTCTTTCAGTCCACCACTCGTCAGGTTTATTTTAAATAACCACTGAAGATGGCTTATTAAAGCCGAAAGCTTGGAAAGCGTTCACTTTTTACACCAAACCGCCTACAACCCTCCAAATAAAAATAAACCAAAGCGGTCATACGCCAAGGAGGAAATGAACGAAACATTAACAAATCATTTTATAATTGAATGAGTGAGTAATGAAACACTCCGAATGGCAGCTGAAACCAAACTAAACTTTTTCCTATCATGGTGGGGGTCTCAACTAGCAAGAAAGATCAAATGTAAACACTTGAGTTCGTAGAACACCAAGAAATTGGTGAAAAGGGAGTGAAGGTTCGCCGTTCCGCTATTAGTCTGCTGAGCACTAATGGGTTGAAAAGGTTAAAATTCCAAAAATGGAAAACAAGAGGTAAAGGCGCCATCGTTTAGATATTGCCAAGCTCGATGCATGAGCAAAAGAAGGGTAACAATCCAACTGCTCCTCAACGTTTGACAGCAGTGTGATTGTTACCCATTCAATTATAGATCGCAGATGTTGTAGTTGGTTACAGATACCACACCTATAGCATGAAAATACTGTTTTCCAACTACACTGCATTATAGATTAGTTGCCCGTGTGTATTCCAAGGTTATACCCCAAACTTCAAGGTAGGCTGCCAGCCAAATGTGTCGTTTATGAAGAGTTCATCAAATTTCAGTTCATAATAACCGTATAATGCCAGGAAACACCTTTTTCCGCTTGGACGTAACTTTGACATCTTCTCACGTCGTGATGTCAAAATTTGACATTTAACGATTCGTGAGCCGTTCAATTGGAAACACCCAAGCGGCAATTTTAACCTCAGAATTCCATGTAATTTGGGTGGGCGAGAGGCCGGTGACGTCACGTTGTCAAAAGGCCTTGGACATGACAATAACTGTTATTATTCGACCACGTTGAATTGGAGGGAAAAATAACAAATCCTAGATAGAAAGTACGCTTTATCGTCTAGTAATAATTTGCATTCGGTCGAAACCCACAGGATATGCACCCGGATGTTATATGGCATGACCCTAAGGCACTTGCTTATGAAGAGCCATTTGGTGACTTCTCCACAGCTTGACCTTTAACGATGGAAAATATACAGCGAGCAGCTGCAAGAAAACCGATGTGGAGCAATTGGCACTTGCGTGTGATGAAAAGGTGGTGTATGATAAACGGTAAAATCGTGACAGTTGATCCACGGAAATCCTGAAGGTAATTGAGCATTCATCGTCAAACTGACAAGATTAGCCTACTGCCCTCTATCCGATAGAAGGCGCAGCACCTTCCAACACCTTCGGAAACTCCATTGATGTTCAAGAAACGTGTTCGCGATACTGAATCAGGTCTGAGCGATCCTCCTCAATGAGCCGCCAGATAAGGTAACTCGGTTTGGACTACGCGCCCTATAATTTATATAATAAATCGCACTCTTTCGATCCGTTAGAGCACGAACGGCTACCGGCGATTAGGTAGATACGCCCAACAAAATTTCTGTCATCGCCCGTTTACCCGCTGGGTTTCATCGGTGTTTTTACCAAGTGGTCCTCTTTCCGCTGTAGCGCTTGAAAGTCAGCTGTCGCAAAATCCCAACGAAATTGAATTCAGCTGAATGCACTGGAAGGACTAACAGAAATCAATAACTATCCCGTAGAAGTGGTCAAACTTCATTACTTGTCCAGTAACTTAGCAGCTTTTTGTTTTCCTCGTACTCCAATAATTTGTTAAACCTTCATTAAAATACTTCTTTGCCACAAAACGACTTTTTAACGACTTTTTCCTACGAACCCAAATCCTTATTCAGGGTTTTCCAGCACATTGAGAGGACATGGAATGCAACACAGTGCATAAGAGTGGATTTATACGCTACATTCTGGGATTAAACATCAACATAATTACATGGTTTACTAATTTACAACATTACCACAGGTAGATCAATGATATGTGCGCGCCTTGGATGCCCTCCAGTATCAAAGCGAACGGGGTCAATGGACTACTTAACTTCCTAGTACGCGATGAATGACGAAAAGGCACTCACTTCATGTTTATTCAGTGCATTCAGTTGTTCACTCAAGTTTATTCGTTATCAACCGTTTTCATTCAAATTCTATATTCATTGTTAGGAATCCTTCAGGCAATATCTTCATTATCCTTCAGGAACGTGTCATTATCGATATTCCATCCTGATTATGAGCAGTTAGATAATCAGCGATGACATTCAATTACTCTTTTAGCACCTGTGGGAAGAAATCTGTAGATGTACCGATAACTCATCGATTTCTCTATGAATTTTAAATTCTAGTGGGCAGCGGCAATATTTCAGACTTTACTAGTATAACACCGGACATTGAGAGTTCTGTCAACCCCTTCACACCTGTTGACATTTTAGTTGTAGTTATATCTTAGTTACATTTTAGTTATATCAGGCGATGTTAATGATTTTATTCTTACGTATTCCACCGTCGTCTCTCTGAATCAATTAACCATCAACTTCCATTCAAGTGTTTGTCGGTAATAATTTAGTGTCGATGATTGTTTAACAACTTCGTTACCCCTTGTAACTTACTTCAATGTAATTATACCCATGCTATTAATAATACATAGAATTATTATGATGAATATTCTTCTGTAATGTTATGTTTTAGTACAAGAGAGTGCAGAAGTTTTACAAATCGTGAAGAATTGAAGAGAGACAACTATATATACGGATATTATTCCGTCATCATCCTTTCTATCTACTAGAGGATTATTGCATTATCTGATTAATAGCATTTGCATGAGACACGTACAAATAATTCGAAATTCAACTAACTAAAAATAGTGGTGACCGACTAGTTCGGAAAGACCAAGTTGATTCAGAATGTTAAGTCCAAGATTCAGAATGTTAAGATTAAGAGTAGCAGATATGGAATTGCATCAAACTAGTTCTAATACTACATAACACGTAGTGACCTTTGTTTTGTAACATACCATGTGAGGAGGGACTGAATGAATTTATCAGGCATTGTTGAATCGTTTATTGACAGCCAAGCTTAGTATGTGTTTCCAATTTGACTTTCCGCCATTTCTTTTTTTTTCGGTCCTTAAGATGCCGCTCGAGGTGGACCCGTGAGAATGTATTAGGTGTAACGAGTGATTTTGAGGTAGACAGTTCTAAAAGAGTTTGTAGAATGAAAGGGTTGAATAATTGATATGTTCAGTGTCACTGCTATGTGGTCCATCACACTTTGAAACACACCAGTAGCTACAAGCCTGAACAGAGGTTCCAATATCATAACTACTGTGTCTTGTATTGGGCGATTGTTATTTTTATTTACATTTCCATTACATGCGAAATGCGAGTGATTTACGAGTTGCATCCCCAAAATATTGTTAGCGAAGGAAAAGACGTACCTAGAAACATTATTGATCGCGAAGTGGTGGCGGCCTGGCGTTTTATCTAGACGATAGCATGTCTCCCTCCCGTCAGTTGCTCGCCAACTACCAACACTTGGAAAATCACGAAAGGCAAAATAGGGGAAGGTGGAGAGGGTAAAAACAATTCAGTGGGGGACGCCCTAACCCCTTCCAGGAACGAAAATCCGTCCGCGGTCCGTAGCCGTAAGTCCGTTTCAAGAGACGGCAACAACCACGTATGGGGGCAGAGCGAGTCAACGGCCGAGACTGAAGAACATGAAGAGAAGGTCTGTGGGATGGACGTTAAGAAGGCACTGGTGGGGGCTCTGCCCCAAGCGTTGGAAATAGACGAAGAATCTAAAACCAAGCGCTGATGTCATTAGGTGCAGGTGCCGCCAAACAGGTACGCTCGTTCCCGCCTCCCAGTCCTGGCTGCCCCACTCCCCGAGTTCTTCAACTTCATCCGGGATCCAGGGGCGTGGGAAATATTAACCGTGAACACTGTGGTAAAAAAAAAAAAATCAAATAAATGCGCGGTGTCCTGAGGAGCCAGAGAAGTGTTTCCCTGGAGGCTGCAATATCTTGAAACTATATCAACCTCATAGAACTCCTGAGAATATTTTAACCTTCAAAGATTACACACAGCATTCATTGAAACAACAACAATGACTGGGTGGTTCCAACTGGTCCAAGTTCAAAAGCTCGATCAGGATGGTCTATGCAACAACCTTCAGCTACTCGCAGAACGACACCGGACGAATATTGCAATACGTCTATTTTTCAATTGAACCTCACAAATGTAGTGACATTCACGACACCGTTCTAGTAATCGAATGGGCGCAAGCGAAAGCATGACCGCATGTAAACGTGAGATGAGTCTGGAGAACAGAAAAACACGAGTTCCTGCACACGCATAAGAAGTAGTTTGTCTGAAGTCTAACGTCCCTCTAGTATCAAATAGTGTACACGTACAAAAACGTGTTTACACGTGTTTACACGTATTTGTACGTGTACACTATTGATACATCAATGATTTAGATGCAAGCCGAAATTCGAATTGCCGTGACAGTGATGATACAGCTAATAACCCTTGAATGGCCCCGATATACAATCCAAGAAACTGCAGGAGTATAGGAGTCTATAATTATAACCTTCTAATGGTCCAGCAACGGGATATTGTGGATCAGCAAGCCCTAGCTAGAGGTTATTTCAAAGAAGAGAGTAATAATTTCGCAATCAGTTAATACGAGTAATAATTTCGTAATCAGTTAATACTCGTACAACCACAGACTGAAATGGTAACTTCGAAAACAGGAGAAGTAGAAAGACAGCTAGGAAAAGACACCAGAGTATTTTTTGGAGAAGACATACCAGAGACACAAAGCAAATAAATAATAAAACAGTCGTAATAATTAATAATAATAACAATTATTATTAGAGAGATTAGAATGTATATCGCAGCTACACCTCGGTCTAGTTGTTGGTCACCCTGCTCTCAATAAGTTTATAGAATTGGTTCAATAGCTTAATTTATGTAAGAGACGTCATCAGCTAGTTTAGAGATATCTATGGATTGTAAATAAGCAAGTTACACAGTCAAGATGAAATTTCTACTGCATGGTTTGATTTATAATTAGCTCTTGTACAGGTTTGATGCATGGAAAGCGTCCTGGTCATGGTATGATTGTGATCGATGACAGCAGCAGACAACTTGTAAACACTGGCCAATTGAAGTTGGCCCATCACTATAAAGCTTTCCAGACTCCCCTCCTATGCATCCTAATAAACGACTCTCGTTGAAAATAAAACGACGACAAAAAAAAAGAATAATCATGAAAAAACCTCGCGACTAAATCGCACCAGCCTCGCCGAGCAGTCTCCCTCCATTAAGTAGTCATGCGAATTCATTGAGAAGGTTACAAGCGTCGCAAGTCATGCTATCTCCCAATAGAAGGTCACATTACATGATGTCACCCACTAAATTTACAACGACTGAGGTAGTAGTCGGAGTACTTTCAAATCCTCGACTGACAGGTTGGTACTGGGATCTGTTTGATGTCATTTTTCTGGCCTATACCATCTTAGAGGGAAGAAGAGAAGAGAGAAGATGAAGGATGTAGTAAGGCATCCTTCGTGATTTTACACCACATCTAATTTGACTACCCAATTGATAGACTGGATTGCAAACTTGTAACAAGCAAAGAGTAATAAATGTTTTATAAAGACAAAGTAACCAACATGAGATAACACACCTGTAGTGTCACATTAATCCCCGCAGAGTTCTCAACAACTTTTCTGTACCTCGCTTGATATCGTACGTTTACCAACTCGGGCAGCCAAGAAGCCAATCATCAACAAGATCGAACTGATTCATAAGAGACTTCTGGGTATTTGGGTGAAAGATGCCGATGAAAGACTGCACTAGAACAGAAAGTAAATAACTTCGTATTTCAAGTTACGTACATCAGGAGTCACTGTCATTGAGCTGTGCGTGGCCTGATCCAAATCAAATACAACATTGCATGCTGGCTAAGTACTTCAACTGAGAAAAATAAACCGATGTTATATTTATCACAGGTTCAATTTAGTCCGCTTTTCTTCTGTGCACCTGCTCGGCATAAATCTGGCGTTACGTTTACTCTTAGTTTGTAAATCGAGCTATTTCTACGCTAAATCGTGAAATAGCAATCTCTAAAGAAGTAACCTCCCTACCCTGCGTAGCACGTTGGCCTTCATGTACCACTCCAAATTCCATTCGGCACTAGATTCAATCAAAGTTTTCCTCAAATGACACAACCGTTTTTAGGTGTAAAATGATTCAAAACATGAAACCCTACCTAGCAAGAGTGCAGAACGAGTGTTGAGGTGGTTTCTGATTGTCTCAGTGACGTATACATCTCAACATCACATCACGCGACAATTTGCGATAAAATATCTAGATACTATTTGTCCAAGTGACGAGCCTCCTACGCGTGAGTAAGGTCAAGCTTCTGCCGACATCGACATACGTGTATGTATACTACCGTATTTAAAGTCATAAATGCATATGAATTTTTCTAACAACGATAAAGATGATTATAGAATGTATAGCGCTTCAGAAATATACAGACATTAAATTGTACTGCGAACTCACACAACAAAAAGTTTAGAAGCAGGTAAAATAAATAGTAACGAGTTAAAGAAAAATGTCACAAAGTCATATTTACATTCAGCGGTATAAGAGACGAAGAGGAATAAGAGGAGCAAGTTGGATGGATAATCTCAGGGAGTGGAGCCACTGCAACTCGCAGGAACTGTGCAGAACAGCAAGGGACAACGATGATTTCCAACCTATATATAAGCAAATCCAAATATAAGCAAAGCAACGTTTCTATTACCCGCATCGACAGATAAATCAGGTCTTGGTCTGCTCATAGAACGCAGACCACTATTTCATTTATTTTAATGTTTTCTCTGATATCAAAGTGAGACTCGTCAATATGGTTGAAAAGGATCGTCAATCGAGGAATTTCTTAACAAGGTCTGGACGTTTGATTGGGTAGGAGGAATTCAACGTTGTATCAAAAGAGGCGGTCTCCTAACAGGGGCGTGGGACGGCGAAAGAATTTCTTATGTGCCCATTGTGAAGAAGGAGTTTTTGGCCTTGAGAAGGACGAATGGGCAGTTCTTGTAAGGAGGCATCCAATGTTGGATGCTTCAACAGCCGCAGTCTCAAAGATACAACTTCTGATGCCAAGAATCATGAGATATTATTTTCATACTAGATTAAGGTCAACTGCTACGAGGAATCGTGATATTTGTATAATATTTCGAATATTATATTTCCACTCTTGCTTAGCAGGGCAGCATTGTATTTTATTTGTTAAGGTTTGATAAGATTTGGTTACTAGGGGACTTTCCCCAGACGAAGTTATGATATTTGTATTACTGTAAAAGGTAACTCACAGACTTTCCTCACAAATTGTTTGGGGGGGGGGGGGGGGTACTCTGGACCGTTTTTACCCCCTCGTCTCAAACAAGTCATGGATTGTACTTGTTTGTACTTGTTCCAAGTCTTCTAATTGTCTTTTTTCAGTTTCACAGTTTACATATTGAGAGCAATTCGTGTCTCTTACAGGCACTATATCAACCAGATGGCTGGGAATGAATTGTTGGCTTGGTAGAAATGATTAATAGACATACCCTTCCAACACGAGCGTGCTATTATGATGAAATTATCGGGGAACAGCAGTAAATCGTGAGCTTTTCGAATAGCTGTTACACATGGTACCCGACTTCTTCTATTCAATTGGTCCGTTTATTGAATTAGTTCTCGAGAAAATCAATGACAAATTCACACCTAACCTAATGAGTCTCTACGAAGATATAGAGTGCAGCATGAAAATGTTTCGTAAACCAGCGGAAAGTGCTGCTACTGGACGGCATCGAACATCTTACGCCTGTGCGATAAAGAGGATTTTCTGTTTCTCCGATAGCGCTGTTTTGTTAAACCCACCAAAATCGGAAGTGAAATACGGCAGCAGTCAAATATAACCGTGCATTAATTTCGTTGCACCCCAAGACGTACAAGAAGACATACTCCAACCTCCGGACAGGCCAACCAATTATACGACATTTCCCGTGACTTACCGGTATGTCCTTCTCCGTCAAAAGCAAGTTTCTATCTTCTAGAAATGAATATTTCTTTACTGAGCAAAGATATTGAAGTCTCCCGAGGAAGAAAGAAGAGTATTCGTCCCCCCCCTCCCTTGTTTGTTATAAAACGAGTAGAATGGAGACATTTTGCATAGAACCAGTTATTTCTTCGAACATTTGCTCTTATAGCAATGCTGCATGACTGTGGATTTCTTGTGGGTTCACCCCCACGTTCTACCGTCACAAGAGTTAACTACTTCAATGTGTTTCTAGAAAAGTCACCTGGTCCTCCATATCTGAAGAGACTCTCAGTGTCCACTACAGGATTCAAATGTCAACTTGGCGCCCCCGTTCATCGTCCAGTGGTCCGGCTCAAGCGATAACTTCGAATGTCAACCGGCTGGTTCCAGTCGACCGCACCGGTACACACCATCATTCCTATAAATAGGGATGACATCACCGTGCAAGTTTTTCTTATTGGTGTCCAACTGTTTCTTTACTTACCTACCTGGTGATCAGATCAAATGCCATTGCCCCGAGAAAGGAGCGCGATGAAAAGATATGGGGAGACTCCGTCTTAGCATTCCGAATACCATTCGTTCTTCCTCGTTAGGGCTCTGACGTTTTCGGACAGGAGATCCATATTAACGAATACCAGAGTTCGATTAAGAGCCTGAAATAGGAACTGAATATGAGCTCGATTGTGGTACCTACCTGTCGAGTCACAGGGAAGATCAATCTGTCGGTGATCAATCTGCTGCTCTTGAATGACAAGAACGTTGTAGATGAGCCTAAATAAAAAATCTGCTAGCGTCACCTTCAACTAGAGGTTCGTATTGGATACCTCCTTCACTGAACGACCGTTTAGGTCCTAACAGAATGGTCATTTAGGAAGAACAAATTAAATTAAGTTTTTAAAAATATCTGTTTTGCACTACTATTTAGCAAGAAAAGGAAGCTATTCTTCTCGGTCCTAAATTTTTAAAACTCGGCTTTCCGAAAACGTTTCATACCAAAATTCGTTCCATCTTATCAAAATAAACCTAAGAATAATGGCTAAATTCATTCATGTTCAATTCCTCGAAAAAGTACTCATTTGAGTAGGTACTCAGGAATATCGAATATTTTCTTTCAATACTTGAGTAGTATCGAATATTCCTTTCGATACCAGTATCGATACTTTTCCGGTATCGCACGTTATATATCAATGTTAAGATTTTAAAACAGAAGACCTCTTCAATTTCATACAAAATAACAAAATTTGCGCGAATTGCGTGAAAACTTGAAATTAAGATATTTTCATAAATCGAATAGCCCTTATCTCACCCCCTATTCGCGTTGAAAAAAAAAGTTTCAAGGTTTTCTGTCGATCGCGTAATAAAACCATTGGTGATTGTTTCTAGATATCGCTTGAGATCCCAACGGCCGTAAAACTACCAAAAATAGAAATGACGGGCAACTCTAAGTTTATAGCAATTTCGTGTTGCTGGTTCCGAACTCATCTGTACTCGGCATCTCACCGTGTTTGTCTTATTTTGATCTGAGTAAATTATGAATTGGGGTTTCAATAGAATTATTGAAACCGGAGGAGTTGATTATACTTGAGGGACGCAAATAATTATGACTTGCTTAGGAAATAACGAAACTCCATTCTCGAGGAACGGTTTGTCATGAATGTAGGAGTTGGGAAGATTTGGAGAGTGCATTTTTTCGGTGAATTAACACTCTCGTGTCTCCAATAGTTCATTTTATAATTAAACCACTGTTAGAACCATTTTATAAAAGAAATCAATGTGTCTGATGGACCTACTGTAGGGTCCTACTGATCGCCCATCAAGTAGCATTGAAACCGTTCTTCTTAAAAAGGAGATGTGGTCGATACCTAACTTCATTCAAGGACACATTTCAGCTTGAGGCCACTGAGTCAAGAGAAGTAGTTAGTGAAGGGCTGGGAATCATTCAAAAATGTCTGAGTGATATTTTCGCAACAAAATGGTTTTATGAGGACCAGCCTAAATGCTGTGGACTTCCTACGTTTTAATCAATCGAAAATCTTGTACTACAAGCTGGAAAACTTGTCAACTTATCGCAAAACTTCACTGATTTAGGTCCATCCTAGGTCCCAGAGCTGTACACGCTGAGTTCATATTGGACCCTATAAGTGTTGAGAGTCGAAACACCAGTTCATCTACATACATACGTACTCATCTGTCCAAATCACTCTTCAGTTTGGATGTTATATTGATTTATTTAAATAATGGGCGTTCATCATTTAATTTTCGTTTCTTCTTTGAGTAAAAAAAAAGAATTTTTATAATTTTCCCAATAATGATTTGGGTTCAACACCCAAACAATTCGGTGGAGTTTTCTTCTAAGTACTTTTCTCATTGCCAATGTAAGGCAGAGAAAAACCAATTGTCAAACTTGAACATACTTACGTTATATCCCAAACCATGTGCGACGTACTTTGTTTTGTTCAGCGTTCGGTCTAATTTCGAGAATTAGCTCATCGTCGCTAGATACCAGCGGGGAAAAACAATGGACTGCGATAGTTCTTCGCGTCGCTACCGGAAAATATTGAGTTCTTCATTCAATGGGAAACACGCTCTATTGTGTGATTAATGAAATTCCGTCGTCAAGATGGGCATAATATTCTTCTCCGCTGGTGTCCTCACTAAACATGTGAAAAACAATCGGTTTTACTGTTACAATCATTTAAGATGGTTAGTAAGTTACTTTCGCAAGCCACTAATAAAATAATACATAATGAGTGTGGTGGTTTAGGTTGACCGTCAGTAAGAATGTTTTATGTGCCAACGTTTCGAAGAATATATTTCTTCATCTTCAGGGCAGGTTATGAAATAGAGTTAGACTCCAACAGGGAAGCTCCTTCCTCCAGATCACAGAAGTAATAACTTGGTTATTACTTCTGTGATCTGGAGGAAGGAGCTTCCCTGTTGGAGTCTAACTCTATTTCATAACCTGCCCTGAAGATGAAGAAATATATTCTTCGAAACGTTGGCACATAAATCAATTTTCATTTGACCGACCCTCGACATCCCTCAACATCATAATACATAATATGTATTAGGTGTGTAGTAATAAAAACGTCTCGGCATGGCACCAAGGGGAGATTTCGAAAAGGGTACGGTGCTTGCGAAGTAGATGTCATAACTTTTTCCGGCCGCTTTAGGATGATATTTGCGGGTTGATTTTTACACGGAGTGTTTTTAGGGGATAGATATCTCTCGACCACGAGTCATTGTTTGCCAAAACTCCTGACAAAAGTTCCATTTTTATAATGTTATAGGTAAACTGATTCCACTGTCAATTCAGAAAACCTCGAACGGTACCAACTTTCGAATAATTTCAAGTAACCTATGAATAATCAACCAATTGAGTTTATGCAACTTTGAATAAAATTTACTGAAACAGGTGGCTTGAATTATTATATTCTTGAAGTTCCATTTTTCACGTGTAACTAACAATTTATTGCACTGACCACTGACTTGAATAGCATTTGCATAACTTATTGGTTGGTGAAAGTGCAACCTAATTCGGCATCGAAATTTCCGTCAATTATTCAATGCAAGGCGCAAAAACACCGTAAAATACCTATCAGTTTGACAAGAAAATTGGGTTATATGGAAATAATGGGACAATGCCGATTAATAAAACTGGTGATGGTAACACTGGAAGCAACCCGGAAACTTCCATTATATCTTTATACTCGTATTACAACAGAATGCTGGTGGGTGTTGAATCTCCGGTATTATAATGAAGCCGCTGTTTAATACCGACTAAACTTTAGGCTACATTGGAATTCGCTAATCCTAAGTCCTAATCAGTGGCGGCTCGTCCATAAGGCCACCTTGGCCCTCGCCCCACCCAAAAATTTGCAAAGGAAAACAGAAAAAACATAGAACAAGGAGAAAAAAATCTTACCTACTACTACCCACCATGGAAGAAGGGAGATCTCCCTTCCTCCATGACTACCCACTTCCACTGAGTCACATTTTGTTTCGATTTATCGATTAAAAAAGTCGATTATCGGATCGACCAGAAGTGCCCCAGTCTCAATGTTGAAGGTATAGGCGCTTCCTGGGGTGGGGGAAGGCACTCTGTGTTGCGAGATAGGAGGCGTTCCGGGCGGTGGCCAAAATATCGTATCAAGTTGAACGCCGAAAACAATCGATCGTTGAATCGTTCCTTGTCAAGGAAGAACGAGTTTCATTCTTCCATGCTTTCTTCCATGTTTGATAAGAATGATATCAAAACGTTGCCTGACGTTATAATATACTAAGCTTCGTATTTACTCATCATAGTAAAAGTGAATTATTGTCTCCATAATATTAATCAACTAAACATTGAAATTTAATATCTCACGTGCAACGCGTGAACGCTTTGCTAGTCGTCAAGACTGAAGTGTATCCACAGAAAACCCTACTATACTACGTGGATCACTATTCGCCCAAGTGAATCTCATTTGTTGATTTCTACATTCTGTAAGTTAATAACAGTTAATAACCGTTAATAACAGTAATATACATAATATTATTATGTAGCTCAGCCAACCGTTGAGAATACTGTTTTATTTGTTATCCCTGGAACTGATGGTGACTTCGTTGACTCGAGCTTTGTTTGAGCTAACCAACGAACTTTAAAAGCTAGTTGAAATCAATCTTGCTGTTCTGTGATCGTTCAAAATGTTTTGATACGATTGGATAAGAAAACGTATGTGCAATCTGGGCATAAGAGGACATTTTTAGAGGGGGTTTTCAAGGTACCACTCGGCTAGGAAGCAGATGGTCGCGATTGCTAATTTTTAAAAACCCCAGTAATAGAAACTCCAATAATATAATTTTTTGACTACCTTTATAATGTACTCTTTGAATAGTACTCGTACAGTCACAATTTCTCTTTTATTCTTCCTATCATTTTCAAGATGATTATTTTGGTGGGTAGGTGGGATTGCCTTGCAGCCACCTCCTCGTCGGTAATCCTGGATAGTGGTCAGTAATCTTCCCTCTCCTCAAGAGAACTCTTTGGAGAACGATGTTTCCTGACTTGCTAAGAGCTGCATACCAGTAAGCAGTATGAAGCAGTTTAGCTGTAAGGGTAGTTTGAGTTTAGTTCCTATAGTGAGTACCTAATAGGTAGCTATGCACCTAAATATTGCCCTGGTGCCCCACCAGTTTCTGAGCCCACGAGCCGCCCCTGGTCCTAATCCACTTCAAATTACTTGGTCGATTGATTTGATTCTGGTTCTCACAGCGGGCTCGTGCTCCTAAACGGTCTTGTTGTCCTTATAGTTTTAATTAACTACATGGACTCTGATTCATCCCAAAGGATGAGGAGCGGAGATTGGTTTTATTGAAGTTTCGAATCGAATTTTTTCAGCCCTGTCAAGAACAACCTTAGAGTGCCCAGGTCACTTGAGAAAGTTTTTCTGCTGCTTCAAAATGTTTCAATATTATTCAATATTAGACGAGTTAGAAGTGTATTTACAACTAACGAACTCGTTAATAATTAACATTCATTCATTCCTCAACGAATCTCTCAACACCCAATTTCACAACCTAGTCCATAACCAATATCAATTATCAGTAATAATGATCAACATCAATGACCAGCGAATGATTAGTTTGATGACATCATTATTCGTCTTCTTTTTCTCATTGTTCCTCTCCCATCGATATACAACCACCGATATACAATCCAGCACTAGTTCATTTGAGGGGACTGTTCCCGAATAGCGCGCTAGAGAAGTCGATAGGGCGTGCAACAAATAAAACCAAAAGAAAACATAGGAGTCAGAACACTTGTAATGGTATCGAAAGAAATATTCGATACCAAAAGTGCTCGGTATTGAAAGAGAATGTTCAGTAGGTATTTACAAAACTCATTTTAGTTCGAGTTAGAGATTCAATAAGGAACCATAGTAGGTAATTATTAAAGTAAGTAATAGATAGGATGAAGAATTGTAGATTTCAGGGTGTTTCACAGAGACCCATATCTCACTGCTGAATAGGCTCGTATCATTTTGCATAGGCGCTTCAAAATCATATTTTGAAGGTTGTACCTTTGTTGATCGATCCATAAATTTCAAAGGCTATCCTGCCTGATGTATTGAACTCTTCACTAATTTACCTTTCATGTAGTTAGTTCAGTGACCTTGGGTCTGAACGAGCTCGACAGATCAAGTTTCAATCTCACAACTGCTCCAATTTTCAAGGGACTTGTACTTCACTGACTGATCCACAATCCATCTAGATTTTACAGCCTTGGTGAAAATTCAATTTCCTCAGCCAGGGATGCTGATATTTCTAACCATACAGAATACAAGTTAATCCACATACCTGAAACAAACGAAACAAAAATTCACCGGTATAGTTGACGTGATTTCAGTGTTGTACAAAGGGTTGGTGTAAAACCCGAATACATTAAATTTTACAATTTTTCAACACAACACTTTACCAGCTGAATGGAGTGAAACGTACGTTGATAACCGGAGTTGCTGAACCCACCAATACGTGCCAAACCCGCCCACTCAAATTCTATGAAAATAGGACCCCGCGTTCTCTCATACACCTACTCTATTTCAAGTTATGAACGTGATGAGCCCTGTTCATCTAGTTTAGGATTTCAACCCAGAACGTATAAATTTTCAAAATGGCGAGAACTCCAAATTATTCCAACCGGTCAAATTAAACGACGAACACCAGAACGGGTCGCAGTATACTTGGCTCGGCGGCTGTGGGTTTTTTTTCTCTCGTGGCTCTTGAAAAGCAATTACTCCTTAATGAAGAAATATTGAAGACAACGGTTTTACAAGAATAAACATCTCCGCCGTAACGTTCAATAATAACTGACAACTTACTGTACCAAAAGATTCAACTAGTTTCAAGCTCTTAACACCTTTGCTGCCGGTGAGAGCCAATTCGCCTCTCAGTACCATCGTATGATGTGTAGAGCCTGATAAACATAGTAATACTATGTAGTTTTTTTTTTTTTTTACAAACTCGGTGATTACCTCGGCTTCACTAATAGATCAATTTTAAATTTTTAAGATACGCACATTACTGATCAATGAATTCAATTAGGATAACGACACGCGTCGAACCCACCGTAGTTGTAATCAAACCCTAATTATATTTTGTTTTCTTTTTTTTACTCGACCGATTTAGAATCATCCCCGAGCACAACCAACGACCAACTAACAACACACACGCCTCTTTTCGACATCGCTGATCCAAGAGTTAAATTACTGATTCCGCTGAGCCAAATGGTTCATTCTCGACTCTGCTGACTATAAAAACCCTGCTGATTCTTGAAACAACGGTTCATTATCTTCTTTGAGCAGATCACCCTAATCTAATTCACGAAATGACCAAAGCTCATCCAAATTTGTTAATAAAAAAAAAAGGTTTTACTTAGGTATAGTTTAAACAATTTCACAGACAGAAAACCGAGTGAATATAGCACTGTCATCCATCCCCCACCCATGTTTAAAATTTGTACAGTGTTGCCAGAGGCCCAGAACCTTCAGGTTCGGCGAAAAAGTCTTCATTGAGTACCTAGCTAAAAAGTTTCTTTCCTAAACTTGCCGAAATTCCCCTTAATTGATAATAATGTTTAGGTAAAAAAAAGAAGAAGAAGAAAAGAAATGTATATCGGACCAGATAGTGCCATTTTGAAATCGATATTCTGATATATCGGGAGACAAATATCGGCGAAAAATATCGATATATCACCAGACAAATTACATCTACTATACATCCCAATACATTGATATTTAATATTATAGTAAATATCATACGTATAATACGTCCCTAGCCTGAAGCCTCCTTTCGTTCCGACACGGAGTCGACGTATGTCCCGTTTTTGTGGTTTATTACTTTCACTGTAAAGTTGCCCCAAGATTTCGACAGATAAAACTTCTCTTGGTTTTGATCCATTTACACAAATAATTCAATCAAATATTCAAGTAGGAACACTGATTGGAGCCGAACTATTAAAGCGAGTTCAACGGACTGATGAAACCCACAAACATATGACAGTTTCCTTTACTTCAACTAGCAGCGATTTCCTGTGGGATCTACCAGAGAATGCTGGGAAGCCTTGTGTTCTGTTTTTTTGGTACGGAACACTGTGGAACCACCCGGTGGGAAGCATTAACGACGCGGAGCGATAAATTTCTCCAAAAGGTCAAACAGTAAACGTCCGGGTAATGAAGTCCTTTCAGATTTTACATTCTTACTCCTTCAAGCCAGTTTTGAGTGGGCTGAGGTATTGGGCCGTTTACATATCATTCATTTGTTAACTGTTTTTGCTTTTTATTTCACTGAACCGATCACACATCAAAAATAATTATAATCGATTGCTGCGAATGGCAAAATACGTTTTCTACAAACAACATTGGTCACAGTAAGATGAAATTTGAAGAAAAAGTATTACAGTAGAACGTCGAAAATCCGGACCGTCGATAATCCAAAGTATCAAAACTAAGGAAATTATGCCATGTGATGAGGTCCCTTTTATTTTAATTTTAATATTTTAAGAACTCAGATCTGCGTATTTTGCCTTGTCCAGTCGCAGTTGACCTATGGGGAAATTCCGTGAAGCCAAATCTCAAGCCCCTTGATTGTGTGCAAAAAAGCATAATTAGGATCATTAAGAAAGCAGTTATCCAACCAGGTCAAAAGGGCTATTTGAAAAAGTGAATAGATTATTCCAGTCAACAGATTACTTTTACGCTCTATGCTAAAAATCAAAAGCGCTCTATGCGCTTTTGCGCTCTATTTGTAAAATCAAAAGAAATTGTATTGAGGCAAATAGACCATGGAAAAATGACTAGAGCTGAGCGGAGTGGAAAATTTGTAATCCCTAAAATGAGTACCAATTATGAGCATAAGTTACCTGCGAAAATCTCCTTTTCTTTGTGTATTTCTATAGTTAGGTATATATCTTGGCACTTGGTACAGCAAAGCGTATCTCTATCAGTTAAGCGCAAAGATCGCAACTGTCTATACATCTACCTAATAACAATTATTTAGAATAGGTCAGGGTGATTTTCTTGTTTGTAATGTGGTGGAGAACTCGAGGGACTCCTCAGGCCACGACACGAGCTTGTTCATGGTGGGGGAGGATTATTTTGCGCCTATAGACATAAGAAATTTGTGAATAAAATTCCATGTAACATGATATTATTAATATCTATAAGAAAAATGGTAAATGTACAGTAAAAAAATAAAAAAAAATAAACAATTTAGGAGGAAAACAAAATCCGGATTCACGTCCGAGAGAAAATAATAATGCCAAATGCCAACTACTGCAGTACGAAAATCAATTAGACTTTTCAAAGAGCCCTGACAATTTATGGAAAGTGTAATATCCTTCAACTTCGTACTGTACAGTTTTAGTTTTTGTACAGTAGGTACTGTACTTCACGTTTCGTGCTGTATTGTATTCTGTATTGTTTCAGTTTCATTAAAATTCAGTACTAAGTAATACACAACAGCTTCAACTGTATTCAACTACTGTACTTGTCTAAATACATACACATTTAAGTGACTTCTCAAAGTTTCAGTTACGTTTCTATATTAAATATAAAATTTTTAAAAATATATTAGACATTTTTGAAGCATAAAAACAGCCTATTTTTGAAAATCCGGATTTTTGATAATCCAGATGAGGTCAGGTCCCAATTAATCCGGACGCTTTACTGTAACTCATAGTTTCTTACTCCTGCTCTTTCATTCATAAAAATCATTGGAAAAAATCTTATTGTTGAGAATGCTTACTCAACGATAACTTGCAACTTCTCCGCATTCTCAATGAAAGTGCCGAACACAATAATAATTATTTACATTTTTAATCAACGAACTAAATAGGCGCTCGAAATTGCATAAACAAATAAGGAGAATGCAAATGATCGAACGAGTGTTTCGCGAAACTTTGAGATCGAAGGAGGGGCGTTCCGTGACCCAGGAACAAAACAAGGGACCGAAACCGTTTGTTAAAAAATGTCAAGGTTGAAACGCCTGGTTCCAATGCCTGTATCTGTAAAGGTCATGAAATTCCCAAAGAACTTATAAATAATTTTTTAGGTGAGAAATTAAACAATTTTTCACAGTTATTAGTTGAGTAGTGAACCAACTTCGAATAATTCTTGAAGTATTGACTATTTTCGTAGATCAATAATTGGGACATGGAGAAACTTTCAATCAAATAGACAGGTTAACCCAAATAAGTCTGTTCATTCAACAATTTTAGCGGTAATGTGGTCTATGCAAAAGTATCAAAGCGAAATGTGTGAGATGATGGGACTTATAAGTTCCTCAGACCAGAGAAGGATTCAAAATAATCGCTATTCAACGTTATCCAAATTTGTGTCGTATATACGCGGGCTGAAGATAAATTGGTTGACGTAAATAAAGCGACAAAGTAATTAACAAAATTTGTGAGTTCAGCTAGTCAAATCACCTCAAACAGGCTCATGTTGTAGTCAAGCAGATTCATCTGAAAATTCAAACAGGTAAACAAGGTAATAAAACCAACATAATAATATTATATTATAATATGTTCCAAATATAACATATTATATTATAATATGTTCCAAACACTTTCCCAGGCCCACCCCGTGATCCTATGAACCCCCACCCCTCCCCACCACCACCACCACACAATAATTTTTATAAGTCGGCGCTCATTTACTTGAGGTGGTCTGATCAATTTGATAAGCACATGACGTAAGGTACGAGGTACTCCGACACTACCCAGTACCAAATTGAAACTTACGACCGAAGAAAAATGAATGAATGTCTAGACCAAGTCGGTACCTCAACTTGCAAGTATTAACCATCCGGCGCTCAAGACAGAGGACAATTTTGGCAGCCAGCCACGCCAAATGCCTTCAAAGCTAATTACCGGTCTCATGATATTATTTGTGAGTTTTAATTTAGGACAGGTTCGTGGATGCAGTCAAACGGCTGCGTCGTGAGAACGAGAAAATCGAACAATGGTCGAACCAGTTGTTCAAAAAAATAAAGCAGGAGATTCTGCATAATAATATTATTACAATAATTTTTTATTATTTTAGTCACAAATAAATTGATAAAATATCAGCCTAGGAAAATGCCGCCAAACCTGTACAATATACAAGCAGGAGATTCTGCACATTATGCAGAATTATGCAGAATCTCCTGCTTTATTTTTTGAACAACTGGTTCGACCATTGTTCGATTTCGTCGTTTTTACGAAGCAGCCGATTGGTGTGCCAACTCGAACATTTTTAAACGTTTCTGATTCCATAAACTATTGATGAAACAAGTGTTTTCAGGTGGATATTTAGGATTCATGAATCCTAAGGAATCCTTGAAAATGACCGGTTTTGTAGGTGTGATGCGATATTATGTTTAAATGAAGCAAAACTGTCGATTTAACGTGCAATAATTCACGCCGCGCTTCACAGGCGTCCGCATATTATTATCAGGTGTAGAATATTCATTGAAAATTACCGACTGCTTGATGCAAAGAACGAGATTACTAGAATTAAACAACGAAGAGAACGCACCATGAGAATCGGTGTGCGCCTTATAACTGATAAATATTGATCACAGTGGTTTCAATTCATCGGTCTTGACGGATATTACTTGCCCCGTCTACTGCACTCGTCAGCTGTTGATTCGAGGTGGAAATGATGACCACTAAAGATGTCAACGGTACTTCATAATATGTCATAATTATGGCTTTCGATGTATTTGGTCGTCGAGGAAACCAGTAAGATATGGATGTTTTTAGGGGATCCGTGACACATACGACCACACTATGCGAATTTTGAACAACAAAAAATTTTGGAAATGTAAATGATTTGTATACAATTTTCCGAGTAAGTTTGTTATCGATTGCACAAATAAACAGGGTCGCCCAGCCCTAATTAACGCGACTTAGCCAAAACCCATACCTAACTCGATTAAGTAACTTTAAATTGGACGTGCTTACGACGGAGTTTCGGAAGTCGTGGGACGACCGTTTAAAAGTTTGGTTCTACCGGTATGAACCGAATAGTGCCGAGGGGAAACAAAAACAAATCTGATGGCGTATTTTGATACAAAGAGCAATTTGAAGATTGAAACTTGAAGGTTTGGCCTGTTCAAATGTAATAGTCTACCTCAGCAGAGTGAGGTGGTTGTGAGCTAAATATATCCAGCTCTACGCTTGACGCGCGATTCGAACACCCAGGAATCACGTCACTTGTATTTCAGGCAATACAACAAGCCTGTAAAGGTAAAAACGTCAAAATCAAGTGATGCAAAGTCGATTGAAATAATATCATTTTCCCCTTTTGTAGGCATGATTTGTTCGAATTAGTCATGCACGATTTACCAGCATTATTCCTTAATAAGGATCACGCTTAATACTGATCTCATCACGAACTTGTTGGTTCCAAAGGATTTTGTTACACTATTCAATATACACGCATTACTATATAGTTACTCAGAATAATCTTAATAAATGCGAATGCTATGTGAATGATACAAATATGTCACAGAATATTTACCCCGTTACTCTACTTGTCCTCTCCTCCTACAATATTCAATTGACATGAAAAGCGCCTTGACTCCTTGCACAAATATTGCGGACTAATTATCATCTACTGAGCAGAAGAAATCGTCACAACAAGATGCAGCACAACAAATAACTAATATTGTTAAAATATTCTAGAAGATGGGTGAGAAGCGATTTTTTATTGAGTTTTCGACGAGATTCTTCACGACTTGGTTTTCTATCGATTCGTCGCATTGAATTGTTGCTAAACCCAATTCGCAACGAGCGAACAGGCATCGCTGCAACTTCAGTGCTAACCGCCAATTCCGAGAAACACTCAGACTTGGTAATCAAAATGCGTGAACAAATTTCTAGAGGTTCCTCTAAAATCTACCCATCGGTTTATAGACTCGTCACGATCGAGTTGTGGAATCGGGGAAGTTCATTGTTGACTTAAGAAATACAGGTATTATTGAGAATCTTTCCTTGATCAGGATTGGGTTGATGTTCAGTAATAGAGTTCACGGCTTTGACACATTAGTTACTATGCATTCTACACCGTGAAAATGCTGCAAATATTATTTTTGGTATAAAGCACGGATTTATATACTTAGTTTCTGTGCCGTCTGCTTTTGTAATTCCATCCAAATCGTGTAATTCCATTCAAATTGAGGTAATAATTTACGTACCTACGAGCTTGCGCATTAGGATACAAAGTGCCAGATGTGGATACATTTTTTGTTTTGTTTTTGTTTAGTAGATTAGTACCCGTCTGTAGACGAGGGTTCATCACGCTTACGGAATTCTGAAAACAGGGAATAAACATCGTCCTCATGTCAACGATCTTGGTTGAACACTCGGCTTCTATCACGCCGAATGACATCATACGTGAGTGACCCCACTATGATGTCAAGCCGGTCCCTGGACTTATCTCAAGAAGACTGCGTCGGTGGTAGGGATAAATTGGGAGGAGGAGCCTCCTTTAATTCCCTAATGAGTTATCTCCTTATTAACGCAATTAACGCGCTCTCAAAGCCCTCTAATCATGTTCTCACAGTTTTTGATTAATGGTCTCTTTTTCTTCCGTTCTCGTCACCCATGTCGAGTTGAGACAATGTTCGTGTGAGGTCATACCCAGAAAACGGACGTCCCACGGCCGTACGACTTCTATTTTTGAAAGTGTTAACGGCTCGTCTATTACACTAGGGACCACTGATTTAGCAATCCATGGATTATCTGACTCTTCAGTGTACAAGAAAAATTGATCAAAACCAAATATCACAAGGTAAAGAATGAGTGAAAAACATGATTTGTCATCTGAAAAATGTGTTCAAAACAACACTTTTCCAGGTGTATAAAACACATGACTGAAGTATAAAACACATCCTTGGTAATTCAAAGGGAGTCATTAATCTGAGAATGTGAATGAGGTAGGATATTTAAAGTAAGGTATTTAAGGTAGTTCCCCTTTCTTTGAAATTGGCTAAAAGAGGAGACTGTGTAAAATGGAAGAGGTGGACTGCATGAGGTGGACGACTCGAGCAATAACAACTCATAGGACTCCTGCCGAGATATCCGTTATCAGAATAGGTTCCCCACCTACAAAATATTGACAGGATCCGCCAAAATTTCAAATCTTCCGGAAATGTATTGATTGCCCCTTTTTTTGCACAATATTCTTCCTAACACTCTCAATATTTTTGCGCAAACACATCTTCAAAATATTGTGCAAAATGTTTGTCAGGGCGAGGGCCCCTTGACGTCTTGTAAAGCGTCGGCGAAGTTTCAAATGGGAAGTAAATAACGATCCAGACGAAAATTGATGCTCGAGAAACGTTACGACATCGTGTCAGCCACCAAACAAAAATAATGATAGACGAAGGATATTTCGAAGCCGCTCAGTAGACGAATCCGAAGGTGACCTAATCTGTACGCAGTTAGATAAGCTTAGCTACCAAATATCCAAGGGAGTGGACGGGAATGATGTCAACGTGAATAAGACCTATTTCGAAAACATGATGCCTTCACAAGAACAAGGAGCCGTTCCTTACGCAGATAACCAAAATAAATATGAGATTTGATCATGTCGATAAGTAAATATATTTGTTCTCTTTTTGGTTTATTATCTTCGATAATGAACCATTGGAATCGCCCAAAGAAAAAAATTTTTTAACCCCCCCTCAAAATTTGTTGGTTTACGTTTCAAGATACGTAGATTCAGAAAATCGAATAAAAAAAAATCCGTCCGTCCGCCGTACGCCGTCCGCCGTACGCCGTCCGCCGTCCGCGCCACTTTGCCCAGTTAACGTTGAGCTAAAATTACGAAATTTGGTTTCTGGGTTTGGACCAGCCCCACAATGATCCTCGAAACTTTTCATAACCCTAGGTCAAGGGGAAGGGGTTCAAAACGAATTTTGAAAATTTGAAAATCTCATATCTCGAAAAATTCATATAGAACGGTATGTTTTTTATTTCATATTTAGATAGAGTTTGTTCCGTACAATTTTTTAAGACCATCCGCAGCTTTGTACGACCAGCCGTTCGTTCACAATGACGGCTCAAAGATTGTGCCTCACTACAGGATCGTGAACCAAACTGTTGAAATACAGGTCCATTTTCATACTAACAAGCTCTTTGGAACATCATATGGCTTAAGTGATGTCGAGTTTGTTGTTCTGAGGTGCGTTTCGTGCTACGGAAATGAAGGTAATTTCGAATGTTTGTTGGTAGGTACTTCTTTTATAGAAACATTATTACCGACGTAGTATTAAAAACCCCAGAATTATATCGTATTAATTAATCATAATTAATAATAATTATTATTAATAATAAATACGAATTATCAATACCTAACAATAAATTATAATAATTTTCAGTAGGTTTATTTCATATTTAGATAGAGTTTGTTCCGTAGAATTTTTTAAGACCATCCGCAGCTTTGTACGACCAGCCGTTCGTTCACAATGACGGCTCAAAGGTTGAGCCTGTCGACGCGATCTTGAATCAAACGGTTGAAATACAGGTCGATTAAATACAGGTCGACTCGATTTTCATACTAACTAGCTGTTTAGAACATCATATGGTTTTAGTGATGTCGAGTTTGTTGTTCTGAGGTACGTTTCGTGCTACGGAAATGAAGGTAATTTCGAATGTTTGTTGGTAGGTAGGTACATACTTCTTTTATAGAAAAATTAAAAAGTATTAAAAACCCTAGAATTATATCGTATTAATTAAATACAAATTATTAACATTTAACAATAAATTATAATAATTTTTACTAGGTATCTACTTGATAAACTTATTAATAATTAGTGATAATTCATAATAATAATTAATCTAACATTTAGGATCTAGACATTTAGAACTAGTGATCTAGACAGAAGGGTGATCTGTAAATTCTTGACACAACGGTTCATTATCTTCTTTGCACAGATCACCCTTCTGTCTAGATCACTAGGTCTAAATGTCTAGATCCTAAATGTTAGATTAATTATTATCATCAACTATTTCTCATTGCAAACCTGTTCATTGTGTACCCAAGATCCTTCCCTAAAAGACCTGGCAGCGGGAAATATTATTCAACATGGTTTGAAAAGGGAAAAACAAGTTTTGTAAAAAATCCCAATGCTCTAGGTAGTAGTCGATACCAGTGACCAACATTTTCTTCAGTAGTCGACATGGTTTTGCACTAGTAGTCGACCTACATGTGTTAGAAGTCGATCACTTGAGTCAGTAGTCGACAGGTTTCGTCATTCCATGGTTTTCGAATTTTACGACATCTAAATAAAATACATTCAACTGTGAATCGGAACTTGAAAATAGATTAATAAGATGTAATAAAGTAGTTATCAGACTTTTTATTTGCAAACAGCTCATTATCAGTCTCAAATTGCAATAAGTACTTAAGTAAAAAGGTATGAAAACAATAGTCGAAAACTCATTGTCAGAAAATTGACATTACAGTTGGGCTTAGGTACCTATTTACATATTTTTTTGACATTTTCATGTCTTTGCTTTGGCACATGAACTGAAACGGGAAAAATTTGTTTCCTTGATTCACCCTTTCCCACAGATCACGTCAGAACACAAGCGACCGGCGGTCCATTACGTCAGAGCCTATGACGCACGAGCGTATGACGTAAGACGGCTGGCAGGAGGCCAACAAGTACGTCAGAGCCTATGACGCACGAGCGTATGACGTAAGACGGCTGGCAGAAGGCCAACAAGTACGTCAGAGCCTATGACGCACGAGCGTATGACGTAAGACGGCTGGCAGGAGGCCAACAAGTACGTCATAGCCTATGACGCACGAGCGTATGACGTAAGACGGCTGGCAGGTGGCCAACAAGTACGTCAGAGCCTATGACGCACGAGCGTATGACGTAAGACGGCTGGCAGGAGGCTAACTAGTACGTCAGAGCCTATGACGCACGAGCGTATGACGTAAGACGGCTGGCAGGAGGCCAACAAGTACGTCAGAGCCTATGACGAACGAGCGTATGACGTAAGACGGCTGGCAGGAGGCCAACAAGTACGTCAGAGCCTATGACGCACGAGCGTATGACGTAAGACGGCTGGCAGGAGGCCAACAAGTACGTCATAGCCTATGACGCACGTGCGTATGACGTAAGACGGCTGGCAGGTGGCCAACAAGTACGTCAGAGCCTATGACGCACGAGCGTATGACGTAAGACGGGTGGCAGGAGACCAACTGTTGCGTCAGAAGCTATGACGCACGAGCGTCAAGGGGAAGGGGTTCAAAACGAATTTTGGTACGACATGGTATGACTATGGTATGGTATATTATTGTATGTATGATTTAGTATAGTACAGTACGGTATGATAGGAAAGAAATGGTATGAGTACGGTGAGAATATGGTATGGTGCCGATTTGCAACACAGTCTGGTATAGACAGAAGGGTGATCTGCACAAGGAAGATAATAAACCGTTGTGTCAAGAATTTGCAGAGTTTTTGTTCATACAACACTATGTATTACACACTATTTCACAACTGTATGAAATATATTATACCTTCTAGATTTTGATAGGATACTTAAAAAATTTCGAATATGAAATAGATCTAATTGACAACTCCCAGCTCAAAATTCATCCTGCCAGGAGGGTTCCCCACTGTCTGAGAGAAAAAATTAAAGAGGAACTTGACAGCATGGTTCGAGATGGCATAATTGTTCCTCTAACTGAACCCACACCTTGTGTCTCTCCCATGGTAATTGTCAAGTAAAAAGACAAGTATCGAGTTTGCATCGACCCGACTGATCTTAACAAAAATGTCAAACGCAGACACTACCCACTAGCGACTCTAGAGGATATCGCAGCTAGAATTAAGGGTGCAAACTATTTTTCGTTGCTCGACTGCAAAAAAGGGTTTTGGCAGATCAAGGTAAGCAAGAAAAGCTCCAAATACCTTACGTTTTCAACGCCATGGGGAAGATACTCTTGTCTGAGAATGCCGTTTGGTTTAGTCTCGGCATCAGAAGTTTTTCACGAAGTCTAACATCGTGGATACCTACTAGATTAGGTACTTCATGCTCAATATGCACATCCGTACACCTATGAAATTGGTGATGAGCTTAGGATTCAAAATCAACTGTTCGTGCTTTTGCTTTCATTCAAGAGCAAAAGAGCCGCACATTTTGTATACTTCGGCTTTCGAGTATGAAACCTCGTATTTAGACATTTTGGAGGTGTTTGAATGTATTAGTGCCTTTTAAATTCAGATGTCATATTTTACGCATATTTTCTCATATTTCGCATGTTGTCAAATATTTTACATTTTCCACATAGACCTACATTTTCAAAAAACGAGCTTTAAAAAACTCCCAAAATAATTACTGAAATCATATTTTGGAGGAAAAAGTGCATATTTTCCGGGCTCTACTCAACTCATATGTATATTGCTCTAACCTCGATCAATATTATAAATATTATTTAAAACCAACCTGCAGTAAATACGAGTTTTCCACCTCGTTTCCCGATAAACCACAGTATTCAAAATAATTCATCCGTACAGTGATATATAATCAGATTCAACAAACTGGATCCCCCCCAAAGCGATGATTCCTGCATAGAGTGGAGCGACCTTAGCGGACCAAGTGGGCGGTCAGAGGACCGTTTCTACTGCCCACGTACTTTCCTCCTCAGCTGGAAACCTTTTAAGGTAAAGCCCAACAATGTACGTCACTCTTTTTAAAATGCGATAAATAAACAATAATTGAAGTTTTTAGAGTTCTGATAAAAATGTTACCCACCACCGAATGGGCAAAACACATGTATGAGGGGGACATTGCCTTGACTACATTGAATCGAACTCGTGCGTTGGTACACCTCGTTAACAGAAAAAGCCTCGCTGGAACCTGATCCACCATCTGATTCTTCAGATTTGAAATTTCACAAATGATACAAATTTTGTTACCATGATACAAAAATGGTAAGAAAATTGCCGCCACCTGTACGGGTTACCTCAATTCCAACTTTTGTTGTAGATATGAAACCATGAATTGATTTACAAACAATTAAAATTACATTGAATTAGTTTTTCCAATTGAGTTATTGCATTATGCCAACTCCTAGCCTATGCCAACACGCCTCAGGGGGTATGCCAACTCACCCCAGGGGTGGGGCTAGTTGGCAGACTTGGGAGCCTTCGGGATATGAGCTGAATGGCCCCCTCACCATCGGTTTGAATTAACGAGTTATAGGGGTATCTTGAAGCCAAGGTGTTGTGCGACCACCAGCATCAATCGGAATCTCTCCAAGTATCGTTGAAAAAAAATTGAAAAATCAAAAACCAAAATCTATGCCAACTAGCCCCGGTCTCCCCTACAGTAAACGTCCGATGAATTGAATAAATATCTATACAGATTTCTGAGTCGTACATACACCCTGTCCACAATAAGAATACAGAGTTAACCGGCTGGAACAGCTTGTTTATAAGGTTGTGAATACTGATCGTTCATAACAAAAACGCTATGAGAATGTTCAGATTGACTCCAGTTGTATGAGAAAATTATTGGCAACCGGAGTTTTGGCTCAGTTGAAAGGTGGCCAAAACGATGATAAGGTGTGTTGCTCTGACACCGTCAAAATACTGCTCCACTGCCTCTCTCACAACCTCCAACTCTATGGAGTATCAATATGGGCCATTCCCCATGTTCAATTGGATCGTATTAAATCGTTCTTGAAGAAAATCTATTGTTCCAAGGCAAAAAAGTGCGGTTTTAGTGTAGCAAGTGACCCCTGGGGTGACTGAAACGATCGGACGAGGTGAGTCGACTCCCAAGATCTTTCTCTCGTCGCCTGACCAGGACTGCTGAGCTCATCACTCGCATTCCTCTGTCGTGCAGTCGTTCCAACACGCCAAGTCTGTGTTTTCCAAGAAATCCAATGAGGAGCTCGATTGAAAAAACGGCTCTCGTGTCATGTCACTTGTGTGTGGTCTGGCCTGCAGCTTGTTTTCCCATTGCAATATCGCTACCCTTTGCTCGCGTGCGGCCCTGAATAGTCTATTTCGTAAGTGCAATCAACATATTTTTTAAACAACCATATCCGTGAACGGGTGTACTGTGTTCAATTATATCAAAATTCTTGACATTCAATGTTTTTAACGAATAATTTTTGTTTTATTTTAGAAGAAAAATTATCAAAGAGTAGGATTTATTTTTAAATTAGCCGGTCCCAAGCCTCGAATGCGAAAGGGCGAGGGAAAATAAGTCACATGGCCTAACAAGATACATTGGATACCTACCCACTTCCCTAAAAACTCCTCTAACTACAACTAAAATTATCAAGAGCCAGGATAAGGTGCTTTTTCTTAAAAACGACCATGTTTCAGGCTGCGATCCCGGGTTAATCAAGTCCAATAAAAAAACTGATACCACCACATGATTCAGTGTCGAAAAATAATGAAATTTCATGTGCCACACCGCGGAATTTCCGTCTCATCGAAATTACGAGCAAACGCGGTTAGTCCAACTTTGGGCGCTTCTGGACGCTCCTGAGTGCGCCCCAAAAAAAGTAAAAAGTTCATAAAATTTGACGTAGAATCCGAATCTGCAGTAAATAAGGGGAGTTCCGTTTGAAAAAACAAAGTTGGCATATGTACCTAGCATTTGTGCGCATGCGCGGAGCACGTAAATGTGATCATTGAACTATTTGTAAAAAAATAAGGGGAGGTTACTTCGATGAGTTTTTCGCTATCTCTCGAAATATCGAAATAATAAGTAATAATTCATTAAAAATGAATTATGAAATAAAATTCTTTAAGAACCACCCTGTAAACCGAGTTTCTTCGAGAAGAGCGTCACTACAATATTATTGTACTTCAGACAGGACCGGACGGATCAGATTTTCGTCGCGGAGAACTCGAAGCGTCGGCATTCTGAAAAATCTGATCGATGCGGACGGAAGATTCGGATCACATGCCCCTCTCGGAATCCACCATCAGCATTTCCTGTCTCCGGTCGGCTCGATGCGAAGAGGTGTATCAATGTTAGAAACAACGTGACAAAACCGCAAATCCGATCCGTCTCATGCGATGCGACGCGGAATGGTTTGAGCTCAACAGAAAAATACGAATTGGGTTCTGTAAGACGTGTGAGGACATGTGCATAAATGTTGAACCTTCAAACCACAAGCCACGTCAATTGCACGTAGTTCCCCCACCCTTAACATTTGTGGCTCTAGGTTTCAAGGACCTTTTCATGAAAAATCTTCAAATTAGTTTAAACCCCTCTATTTAAGTACTCTGTTTGTTAAAAAATTATTGCCGACACTGGTAGATGGACATTTTTTCTATCTGAGATATCGAGTAGGTACTTGAAACATAATTTTATTTCAAATTGGGCCGGATGCGACCCAATATTATGCACCTTGTGGTTTGAAAGTGAATCTATTTTGGTGCATTATGGATCTACTGTACAGATTTTTTGATCAGTAGTGACAGTACAGAACACATCCAATACGACATAAGTACAACCTGCATCGAAATGAGTTTGATTTCCAGAATGACAAGGCAGTTGATCTTAAAATAAAGATACGTATATCAAGCGATGACCCAAGCAGAGTGAATGGGAAAGAGCGGATGCTCGGAGTTAAATTGCCTAACTCTAGCCGTTTATGCTAACCATCTTTCTCACTCCCCCCCTGTCGACCAATTGAGTTAGGTCTTCTGCCGGTTATTAGATTTCCAGATGGACAATTCTCCTTTACGACAAAGTGACCCGTTTAATCTCATAAAAGGGATAATGGACGGGCACGAGAATCTAAATACTGGGAACGGGTTGACGTGGAGAAATTGCCAAGGCTTTAGGTCGGTTCCCTGTGAATGATGAGAAACAGTCAACGCGGTTTGCTCCTTTGAAATTTTCATTGGACCTCTTGATCAACTTACAAACGAACAACCCACCGTTAATAGGACGGGATTTCGAAACTTAAAAACATGCAGATGACAAAATGGAGTTAAACCCACTTTACTTTAAAAAAAAAAACCCTGATTTAATCTGAAGAGCTGTAGTTAATCGTGTGCAACTATTGATGGTAGAATAGGTATTGGTAGGACCTTAATTGATTTTAAATCAATAAACAAAACCTTTGGTGCTCGACGTAAGTAATTCTGCGATTTGGGCGGAAAAATCATGAAAGGCCTTTAAAAAGGTTGTACGATTCTTTTATACTTGTCCACGCTCACGGTAAACTCAGAGTTCTTGTAAAGGGATATCATTTTGTTCTAATCAAGTTGCTTTCCCATCTCATAGTGTTAGGTTGCCACCATTCATCCAGCACTTTACCAAACCTGCAAACCGTTACCGGACGTCATGGTTATTTTTCCCAAACCAAATTACAGGAGGATACGTACTAAATTACTGTAGCCTTGACCCCTTTTCCCATGCCTGTCCCTCCTACCCGTACATATCACTAGCCAGTTCTTATCAGACAACCAATTCGTCCAGACCAAACCCTCTCTGTTAACCCTTATAACGCTATCTGCCATACAAATGTGTTTTAACCGAGAACTATCTCTTGTTGTACCTTTATCGATTAGGATCATACTCACAGACCTCTTTAGTGTAGCTCATTTTACCTTATATCCCGGCTACATAATATGAAATTCAGTATGTACATAGGACTTACACTTCAAGCAGCATAGGGCCTTGATCAGCTGAGTGGCTCCTAAAGCTAATTTCTATGCTATCCACTCTATGGAGCTCTGGTTTGCAGCTCTACTAATTTGGCATCTAGCTTCCTTACGACTTAACGCTCACCAAGCCTCGGATCAGCTGAGTGGCTCTTAAGCTAATGTCTATGGTATTCACACTACCTATATGAAGCTGTAACTTGGTGTGTAGCCTCCTTAGGACTTCAACTTAGCCTCTTAGAACTTAGGAACAAGCTAATTAAATTAGAAATTTTCTAGGCTATTCACTCTATGAAGCTGTGATTTAGTAAGTAGCCTCCTTAGGACTTACACTTTGAGCAGCATATGCCCAGGTTCAGCTGAGTGGGTCCTAAAGCTAATTTCTATGCTAAACGTGGCCAAAACATGTTCCACGCTTATAGGAGTTTAGCCGTAAGGCTCAAAACGACAGAAGAAAGGCGGGTCCGGGGGGGGGGGGGTATTATTAATTTTATGTTTACGCAAACAACATAAAATCTTCACCGTGTCAATCACACACACACAAATTTAGGTTATCATCGTTTTATCCCACGGCTCTGTAGCATGTGGTAAACAGTACATTTCATCACAAATAGAGGGATTAATGCCTCGGATTAGCTCCTTGGATGAAGCGACATAATTAGAACCTGTAATCCCAGTTAAGCTTTACTCAACTAAATTAGGATTTAAATAACAGGAGGTTGTTTAGTACAGGGATAATCACACTGGTTCACCGGTTTTAATAGTGAGTCACGCTTTTGCTCTAGTATTGAGAATTTATAACTAGATGAGGTTTGTCTTGAAGTTCATTAAAAACAAACATAACGTGTGGGGAAGACCTGAACGTACAACTAGGTAGAGGGTAAACATGAAAAAGAAAAAATCGTAAAGGATAGGTATCCAAATCATTCGTACCTGATGGTTGGCTCTGAGGCAGCTGTGCATGGTGTCAGGGCATTGGCTGAGATCGCCAACCGCCCAATGTTTACGTGGCTGAAACCATAAAAAAGTTAAAACTTGCGTGCTGCGTATGTGACGCACCATCTCAACTTCATAGCACATTCGTGAGGAACTCAATTACAAAAGAGCGTTCCAACAGAACACTATTGAAGGAATCGTGAATGGCGTGTCAAATAGACACATTCAGGTGAGTGAATTTCTTCAAGGTGTAATTGTTGGTGATGTCAGAGTTATATATAGAAATGAAGTCATACCTTAACATATAACACGACGAGTGCAAGAGAACGGGAAGGAACTGGTTATGAGATGAAAATTCAAAACAGCATAATCCGTCAGTCATAATGCATACCTAACTATCCACCTATGCTTCGTTCGACTAACTGTACGTTCAAACACGGTAATTACAGCCCATTTGGCTCCGGAGGGGTGTTTATACATTATTATCATAAATGACTGGAAGGAATATTATTAAATCGTATATTCTTGAATCCTACCAATTATAATTATCACACAGGTACGAGTAAGTATATTCAGAACCAGTAACAATCTCTGTTCAATAATTATGTTCGGGTACACCTACAGCGAATCCCAGGAACCTAAACTTCAATTTAAAAATGTGCGGTAACTTGCATGTTAATCAATTCACAGTAATGTTTCAAAGAGAAACATTCCAACATATTTGTAAGAGGGAAATCGTAAGACTAGTTGACGGATGTTTGATGGAAACTCGAAGAAAATCATTAACATGTTTTGTTTTGCTACTGAAGTTTAATCGCTGATCTCACCTGCTTATCCTTCCAAAGAGAAACTTCAGGATGACACAAGGATTTCGATTGTCACACAAAAGTTATTGCAATTTCACCAGAATAAAGTAAATTTGAAATTCGAAAAACAAATCATTTTCCTATCCCTACACAAGGTTTGAAGGCCGAACGCGAGAGCTGATAAGGAGACCTTCTGTTTGATAAGGAAGGTCATGGAGTAGTTTTTAGTGAAGGGGTACGCCGCAGAAGCGCTAGAGTAGTCAGCGCGAGTGTATTCTAAATAAATTATCAAGACTTGATAATAATTATTATTAGTGGTAAAGTGACATCACATATTTAGATTTACTCGATCTTCTATTCGTGATCCTTATAACAGTGAACAAAAAGGTTATGTCACAAAATATGGGTCTGTAGCTCCAAGGGGACAAAGTAGCTAACCTCGCGATCTGTGGGGAATGTTGAGAACTACAAATAAGTGGTAGAGTTCCATTCATGAGGTCCACAAAAGGATCCAACCGTATTTTAGATTTACTCGGTAAGTGATATGTTATATATTAACATATTGTTCAGTGTGTGTGAGATGTGTTGACCGTCGGTAAGAGTAATGATGGGGAGATGTCGAGGGTCGGTCAAATAAGAGATGTGCCAACGTTTCGAAGAATTTATTTCTCCATCATCAGGGCCTAAAGTCAGTTTCACAATGTAGAAGACTTCTATTAGAAGACTTAGTTATTGTTGTAAGTGTATTTTTACTATTCTACTAATTTATTTATTAATATTTTACTATTCTATAAGCTTACTAGTCAACTAATGTTAAGTCCGAACTTACAAATTTTTATATTGATTCAAGATACAGCTTGGTTATTCAACCGTCCTCCAGAAGTATGGGTGTGCAATTAACATGAAATTCAAAATGAAATAGGTTGTTGTTTTTTTTAAGGAAGCTAATCAAAGAAAACACAGACTTGACATGATGAAGAGTGAACACACATCGCACTACTTAGTAGATACCTATATTTTGGAAGAAAAGACAACTAGAATAAACATTGGGTAGCACATAATATATTATGTCATAATATGACATAATATGGCATATTATGGTTATGAATAGGGTGAGGATTTCCATGTACTTAATTAAAAATATGTACATTTGGGTCTTCCTCTGAGAATGTGTATTTTCTTGTCCAGTGTCAATACTTATATCACTGTTGTTATGCAATTTTTTTTTTAAATTTTTCTTATTTACTTACTATACATGTTAGCAACTTGAACGACACAAGCAGTGCTTTTTTTAAAGGTTTTAAATTGTCCATCAATGTTTTATATAATCACAAAGTGCTATTTTTTCATTCATCTGGCTGTCCTATGTTGGTATTAGCAAAGTTCTCACACTCTGTAAAGCACTAAGTTCATGGAAGACTGAAGTGTTTCCTATCAAGTTGTGTTGGTTAACATCTCCAGTTTTAAGGGAAAGTCACATCAAATCGCCATTGTTGTCCTAAAAGCTTCTGCATCAAAAACTTGATTCACCCTTTCCTTTAGATCACGTCAGAACACAAGCGACCGGCGGGCCACTACGTCAGAGCCTTTGACGCACGAGCGTATGACGTCAGAAGGCTATCAGGAGGCCAACTAGTACGTCAAAGCGTATGCCGTAAGAGCCTATGACGTCAAACGGCAGACAGGAAGCCAACTAGTACGTCAGAGCCTATGACGCACGAGCGTATGCCGTCAGACGGCTGGCAGGAGGCTAGCTAGTACGTCAAAGCGTATGCCGGAAGAGCCTATGACGTCAGACGGCTGGCAGGAGGCTAACTAGTACGTCAGAACCTATGACGCACGAGCGTATAACGTCAGAGGGCTGGATGGCTAGGTGATTGGGTGGTAGTGAAGGGAGGTAGTGATGACGTCAGAGGGGCCAGAGGGTGGCAGATATCTGAAACCCCCATTTCTTCCGTGATCACCGAGAAATTTCCTAAAGGATCTCGGAGTTTCAGTTTGTTTTTCATGTTCTGTAGTATTTCTTTTCTTTTTACCATGAATCTTTCAATGTTTGTTGCACATTTGGGTATTCTGCGGTTTCAAACAATTTCGACCAATTTTCCATTAAAAAAAAAAAATAAATAAATAAAAAAATAGATCATCGGGAGTTCCTTAGGAAATACAGTACACGAAAAGATTTGAGTAAAAAATGCTTGCATACGAGTCTGCAACACATTGGGACATTTTATGTCTTTAAAGAAGGGATTCAAGGGCCTTCGAACTATACTACATCACCTACCCCAGTAGCGTAGTTGTTATACTTAATTGAAAGGTTCATCATAAATTGTGAAGCTTGCATTCGTCTTGACAATATAAATTATTGAGAATGATCACCTGTGTGTAAACAATTATTTAAACAATCACGCTCATACCGCAGCTTGTCGGCCACGCACTCCGCAGTGGTTAACGTAATATGGTTAGGTAAATCGAGAGCTATCCAACGAGTGGTGAACGATTTTTGTACGATGATAACTGGCGAAGATCATCAGAAACTCCGCGTGACGCTCCCCCGCGTGACGCTTTTTCATTTATGTGCCATAGTAAAGACATAAAATGTCAAAAATGGGTGTGTCCCATGGGTTCACCTTCATTCATCTGGCTCTTCGAATTCATGCCTCCCTTCACTGAACAAATTTGCGTTGGGAACATTTTCGCTCCAAGTTTGGCACCATTGGTTACAGGCCTGACACCATGTGCTCTTTAATTGCATCATCAGTTGACAATAAAGAGTCCATGGGTGAAGGTACCTCTAAAATCACGTGAGTACTTTTATTGTCTTTCATTCTTCTGGTCACTTCAAATGTTTGTTTTTTGTAGTTTTCAAACAAATTTCCAGTGTTTTCTGTATGCATTACACAACTACTCTCCATTGAGTTGAAAATCCCTAATTATTGCATCTACCTTTGTCCTATATTTGATGATTTCTTAAAAATGTTCACTCATCTGGATGTCAGTGACTTTTGAGAGCCAGAATGTTAGTTTATTAGGTTGTTGAAAACGTCAAAAATTGATATACCTAATCGATTCTGATCAAGGAAGAATATTGAGTTGACTCATCGGAATTTCCGAAATTCGACTCGAAAACGGTTGAATTTGAATCGAATTGAGAAGTTTACTTAGGATGAAATCAACCAAAAACGTCTCAAAAACTTGTTGTACTGTTAATAATTTTAAGTTGTTCGTTTAGTTTCTATATTCCGAAATGAACGTTTAGTATTTATCTACCTACAATAAACGTTAAGTCATTTCGTTCGCGAAATATTCGACAGGTCTCAATATTCGCTAGATCTCAAGGGCTCGTCACCGTGAGTACCTACAGTAGATATTTTAATGTTGAGAACTTCAATAGACAACTACCAATGGTTATAAGGGTATAGTTCAAAAAACCTTCTATTTTGTTTCCCATGCATTTTGTTTTCCTCTGAAAAAAGATCATGGTGACGTGGCTTTATAAAGCCACGTCACCATGATCTTTTTTCAGATAAATAGCGAATTTTTGAAGAACAGGAAGCTATTGTTCTTGGTTCAAAAGTTTAAAAATTCGAATTTCCGAATAAATCGTATACTGAAATCCGTAATCAAACCATCCTGAATCCAATGCCGAAAAGCCCCCAAAGTTATATGAGTATGTATCCCCAAATGATCTTTAAGTGCTGTAGCTGTAGTCATTTATATGACATTGAATGCGATCTAGCAAAGTCACTTTTTCATGAAAAATTAAAAATTTTCTAGTTTGGGAGAGTTAGGAAGGGTGTGTGTGAGGAGTTGAATTGAGTGCGGTACCCTGTTGCCATCAGTGAAGGAAAAGGGGAGTTAAACAAATTTGTAGAAAGTGTATTATGTCAACACTTATTTTCCATGAGAAGATGTAGAATATTAAAAGAAAAAACAATGGTACTGAAAAAATATTCTTTTATTTAATTTGTATAGCCACACATTGAGTCTGTTATATTTTGTAGTATAAAAAATTCCATGTCAAAGTTGACGTGATGACTCAAAACTCAAGATTCGCATGGATACAACAATACTTGAATGTTTAAAACTCGAGAGCTACTTATTTGTAATAAACCACAGCAAACTGACTTTTTGACAAAGGTACGAGTAACTAACCTCAATAGCAATAGCGAGAACGGGTACTCACAACAATATTGAGCGGGTTGGTAAGTACAAAAGTACATAATATGTACTTTTATATTATAACATTCCTTAATATAAATCACATTGCATGGTATATTTATGTTTCATGGTAGAAACAATGTGTATTTTGGTTATGTGATGATAATACGACTACGCACGTAATATATACGTCGTTTGAAGACAAGGTCCAATTATTGATAATAGAAAGTCACGGCCAACACACTAGATTTGACATTTTACTTAAAATCGCCAACAATAAGGTTATCAACCACCTTCCTTCTGCGACTCAATGGAAAATTGTCTCTAATTCTGGTTGTACAGGGCCAACCAGAGCTGTAGTGATAGCGCTTAAGGACATTCTCCAGTTGATTTACACCTCTTTTAGCGAACTTTCTAAGAAGAAGAAGCTGTTGTTTGCGGTCCAAAATTTTTAAAATTCGGATTTCCGAAATACCTATACCAAAATCCGTTCCAGACCAACCTCAATTCACTGCTAAAAGCACAAACAATCATATATATTTATTTAATTATATATATGTAATTTGCCCCTACTGGTAAACTTTCCTGACCACCTACAGACTTGGAAATTTGAGGTCTTCCATTTGGGGGTAAATGTCACAATTTGGGTCCTGGGGAGCACGACTTTTCGAGAAAAAAGTTTTTTTGCTCCACCCTAATCAAGTAAGTATCTATCTAAATATAAGTGAGAACCGTTACGTGGTTCCAGATTGACCCGGAGGAAATCGAGCAAGTTTGATATCAAAACTTGGTGGTTGAATTTCTCTTGACTTGATCGCTTATGAGGATGCTGAGGTGTGGATGAGACCGGTGCCTGTATTCTTGCTGAGCCAGCTCAAGAGCAGTCAGTAGGTCGCTGTCTTTCAATGTCAGATCGCAAGCTTCGGTAGCTAGTAGCAACTGTAAAATATAATAATTACTTAGTAATCGTTAGGACACGTCGGTCTACTTAAATCAGTAAGAGGTGATATCAGAAGGGGGAGGGACGCTGAAGACTAATAGATTTGAATTGATGATTCAAAAATTACAGCTACAATGTGTAGTTCGTGAGTGCAGGGAGTTCTCCCTTCTCAGCCAGTATTAATACGTAGTACTTAGTGATTCTCGTCGGTGAGGTCTTTATTTCAGTGGCCAAAAGAGTAGTCATATTGGTAGTTGAAATGAAACGTCTAGCAGGCTCTTATAAATCAGGTGATGATTCACGACCTTAATTATTATTTACTATTGCTATTATTATTATTTACTATTGCTATTATAGCAAGGAGCACCACCCCAAGAAAGATTGGTAAAGGATTTCCTTAGACGAATGAGAAATATATAAAATAAATAAGAATAATTGCTTTCTTAATAGGACAGGCACAATTCTACTCTTTATCAGCTTTTTCAAAGGCAACTTCATTCTTACTTCGACGACATTGGAAAACCCGCTTTCTACTGCCACGTGAAGAGCCGTTAGGCCATCGCAGTTCCGCAAATTGAAATCCACCAAACTGCACTCTGCTAGAAAGTTGACACCTTCTAAGTAACCTCTCTCTGCCATCAGATGGAGGGGAGTGTTCCCTTTGACGTCTTGTGCGTTCGGGGAAGCCCCCATTGACACCAAGTACTCTATTAGAGCTAGTTTTCTCTGAAACAACGAAAAAAACAGTAAATAATACTAGGAGTTGATCGATTAAATTGATTCGTGTGGTAACATCTTATAACGAACGGTGCTTACAAATATATGATGATACAAATTAGAGTTGGAGTAGGTAATGTAATGGTCTATACAGGGTGGTCCACGAGTTAGGCTCCACCCCCCCCCCCCTTTAATTTCTCTAATTGTCGGAGTAAAAAATTCGGACAAACGCCTTTCTTCATAATGTTTTTCGTAGTTTTCAAAAATAATAAAATTGCGCGCTTGCGTAAATGCGCTTCAGCTTTGTTTTTTCAAATGGGAACCCCTTTTGGTTTATTATCTTCACCAAAACGGATTATTAGAAAAACATGATTTAAAAAAAAAAAACTACAATGACCATACTTTTGGCTGTTATTGCGTTAAATCAAAGCCGAAAAAAGATGCCACCGCGTGAATCAGCGTTGAAAAACAATGAAAATTCATGATCCACACGTGGGGTTTACAATAATCCATTTTGGTGACAGCAAGTTTGCGCGCTCGCTGAACGGGTTGCGCACTACAAACAAAATCGAGTGAGGGGTCAAATTTACATAACATTTCGCGCAGAATCTGAATCTGCAATAAAAAATGGGGTTCTCATTTGAAAAAACAAAGTTGATGCAAACTTTTTATCATTTTTGAAAACTACGAAAAAAATTATGAAGAATGGCGTTTGTCCGAATTTTTTACTTTGAAAATTAGGGAAATTAAAAGGGGGAGCCTAACTCGAGGACCACCCTGTATAATAATGTTCCTACAATGAAGAACAACTCCATGGTTCATTGAATGAATGAAACGATTCCAATGGTTCATTATCGAATATAATAAACCAAAATCTGAGGAGCAGTTGACGAATATTTCAATAGTTTCGGGATGACGTACATTTCACTCTTGAATCTCCTAACTAACCCAGTAATTTGGTAATTGATAGTTTTGAGTTTTCATAGCTGTCAATTTACTTTTCTCGCTACGACGTGTAAAGGTGTTTCTCCGTAATTGTTAGCAATCGACAAATCCGAATTGGCTGCCAGCAGCCGCACGGTGTCGAATGCATTGTCATGCTCTAAAGCCTCGTGGAGCGGCGTCTCCCCTCGGCAATTTCGAGCAGTGAGATCACAAGCGAATAAATCCTGAAACAATTACGAGAAAGTATTAGGTGGCTTTCACTTTTGTAGTTAACGTTTATTTATGGAGGGCGGTGGGGTTTGTGTGTGAATGATCACTGCTACCGGAGATTCTGGACCATCAATGGCCCATGTTAACAGACAAAAGCAAAATAAATAATAATAAAACGATCAGTAGTAGTAATAAATTTGTTTTGCTGTTATACGATTAGAGACAGGAACTAGAGCAAACCCGTCAGATGCTAACCTTTTGAGTTGTACACCTACAATACAATGAGTTGCTCCCATGTACTAAGTGAATTTTATTCATATGGAGAGTTAAAATTTAATTTAAATGTAACCATTTCTGTGCATTTGCTCTGCATCATAGGGACTTTTGCAGTACGAATTACTTCTCGAAAAAGTTGAAAGACAAAACTCAAAGCAACTGTTCAGCCAGTTCAAAGTGATCAATGCAAACCTGACAACTGGCAACGTAACGAGATTGGGGTTATGGTTTGGGGCTTGTGCTCCAAGACAGAAACTACGCAGCGGACAATAATCGTTATACTTTAATAATTATTGTACAAGCGATCTTAGGCATCTGTTAACTAGATGCCAGAAAGATGAACGTTAGCTTGATGTATTAGGTTTAAATGATCTGTTGGTCAGGGAGTAGGCAACTGTCGGCAAAAATGCTCAATTATTGATATACTTGTCCTTTGGACTACTCAATATGATACCATAGACACGCGCCTTCTGTAAGTACTTAAAGCAAACTAAGTACTAATCTGACAGGTTCCTAATTTCAAATGTCCATTTTTTTTGCTCCATTTAATTTATTATTGCTTTATTAATTTTCAAATGGTGAATTAGAACGTGAAAATTGAAAGATTGAAATAGTTGCAATTAGTCAGACTTTCTAATATGAACAAAGCATCACATGTAGCAACAGGTGGTGCTGTACTAAGCTTATTTAGTGCCTAACAAGACTCAAACTTAACTGAAATAGACTCCACAAAATCACAAACCTACCTTAACTAATTCAAGATTTGCGCAGGACCGAGCCACCAAGTGAAGGGCTGTCCGCCCTCTAGCGTCAACCACCTTAGGGTTCGATTTGCTGATCAAATTCTTCAAACAAGCAGCCGCGTGATCAGTATAAGACGCTAAACCAGCCACGTACTTGGCCAGCAAGTGGAGCGGTGTCTGCCCTTGAAGATTCTCTTGGATATTTGCATTGCACCTGAAAACAATACATGACATAACAGTCGTTCGTGTACTTTTCTCACAGTGAGTTAATTGAATGACATTTAAAAGCACCTGAGTTTGCTCATACAAATACTACTACTGCCTTAAATGTTATGTTTACTCAAACGATTTTTCTACACAAGTACATCATTTGTTCCATACCCCAACATACTCGTACCGAACTTCTTGTCCAGTAAATTAGACCTAAAAATCCTCGAAATGCCCAGAGGAAAGCTGGAAATCTTTCTAAAACCTTGATGGTCTTGAAAAAGAGTAATCTGAGTTTTTACCCCCCCCCCCTCCAACCAAGGGTTGAGCTTAACTTTTGGTGTCCCGAAAACGTTGAAATTGTCGGACTTTCTTCAGTTTTTCGCTTATAACTCCTAAACAACGCATCCTAGCGAAAACCTTACCAGAGATTAATTAAAGAGCATTAAATTTTGCGTCGATTGACCCTCTCCCAACTTTAAAATCTGACGATTTTATAGAAATAATCGACGGCTGAAAGACGACAATTTTTCCCATATTTGACTAAAATGTACCACTAGACGATTTTTGGTCGTCTGTAGCATCCAAATTACTGGTCTTATTAGAACAATCTTGGAATCGAAGTTGTAGATAATTTAACGGCGAGTTGAAACACCACCTAGATTTTAAAATTTGACCAATTTTAACCTTACGTATATGCCGAATTCCAAAAATAGTCATTTCGGAATCCTACATCTTGCTTCTATTATTTCATGTATTTAGTAGTATAATTTCAGTAAATAATCGTAAATATCGTAAAAAGAGATGAAGCTTGTCCAGAGATTGGGGTGTTCATCTTGGGTCTATCTATTCACACGCCATAACTAAAGGCTTCTGAGGAGTAACACCTACCTCTGAAAGGCCTAAACACTGATCACAGATGTCTGCAATTTATTATATTTCTTCTAGCGTTCAGCATCATTGCAGAAAACTGACTTCAAACTTCAGTTGAAGGCACGACAGTGTGGAAGGTCCCTCCGTAGGATAACCCGAATAAGCTCAGTTCAATGCGCTGTACGTGACATCGGCCACCGTACTCTTCAATGACTCAATTGGAAGATTGTGACTCCACGTCCAACCTACTACTTAATTTTCACGACTGGTTCCATTCTCGTGAAGTAAATTGACGATTCATCGAGGGAGTATATAACTGTTGTACTTCCGCTAGAATAATACAATGTGTGCTCATAGCCCAGGAAAGTTAGTGCAAAAAAAGGCTCTAGCAAAAATTACTAAAGCTGGAAATAGTTTTAATCCCTCTTGGTGGTCCTGAATACCGACAGTATTTCCTAACGCCCGATCGAATGGTGCTGCCGCCAAGTCTCTAGAAAAATTGCTTATGGGAGAAATAGCCAGTTTTGTTCGTTTACTGCTTCAAATGCCTTGTATCAGACCTCTCGTCAAGGGATCCAATAGCGCGTGTCAGAATTAAGACGTATCAGTTTCTAAAGCTGCACTACAACACATGAGGCGAAGTCTAATACGAAGACTCAGAAAACGAAAAAAGGGGAGAAAATAATGAAGAATGAAGTGTACCACTAGGGTACACTGTCCTCAAGTTTGATTTCAATTTACTTAGATAGACTTTTCAGTTTCATTGGAATTTTTCATTTAATTTACATTGTAAACCTACACCACTATTATTTTACGGTGGTGATTCCGTAATAAATGAATTATTTCAGTAATGAATTAATTTCAAAAGAAAAATTTTTTCATTTGAATTTCGTTGCAATAATCTCAATGCTTTTGGTTTCCAATACACAAAGCCATTAAATGGCTTAATTTTACGATATTTTTTGTTTCTATGCCCATTATTGAAGAGGGTTGTCAAGGCACAACTGCATTTTAACACATTCAGAAAGACGACATTAATCTGGACTTGAACGTTTTTTGCTCTCCTGAAAACTTGGATATTTTCTGATACGTGGTATTCGAATGAGGGTATCCATGTGTATTCTACTCATAATATATTATATTCAATTTTCTCAACGTCCAGTGAGTTTTCATTTTATTTTCCGTTAAAAGGAGAATATTCGGATTGTTGTTTTACCTACTCCCTGGAAAAATGTATGTTTGTAAGAACATGTGACCGATTATGAACTATTTTCATTGCGACTCTCCTCCCCCCAGCACAAGCTTAGCTTAAAGGGGGGAGTAGTAAAGCATATTGAAACTGTATTGTTCTGTTTCCACAATAAATTGCAATTAAAAAAAATTTTAAACAAAAAAATGTCGTAACGCCAAATTAGAGCTACGGCAGCCCAACGCAGGACCCCCAAGAGGGATTAAAACGATTTCCAACGCTCGAGCAATTTTCGGAAACACTAATTAGCCTGGGCTATGTACTCGTGAGCAGTGGATGTTTTGAACACAGTGAAAGGGGGTTTCACAGGTTTCTATTAAGAACAAAGCAGACATCGTCCAGTTTTACACTTACATCGTTCAGTTTTAGTAGCCTGTTTATTACATTACGCCTTATCGACCTAACGATGTGTAAACTGAGCGATTTTTATGATTATGACATGAAATTTTGAGTACATGCTGAAATGTTTTCTCGGGGTTCGACCCGACCAATTTTATCATTCTGTGCATCAAAATAATTTATTGGTACCATAATAATCCTCCAATCGTAAATCTTAACGTTAGTATAAGTGCTAAGTGCCTAATAATAAATACAGAAAATTTGTACCAATTATTTTTGGTTTAGGTAGGTACCTGTAGTCCAGAAGGATATCAACTGACGGGAAAACATCCTTTTTGCTGTTTATGACCAGATGCAGAGCCGTTTCTCCTCTTATCGTCCGCACGTTTGTGTCACATCCCCGCTCGCAGAGCAACCTACGGACAGAGCCAACGACGAAACAAAAGATTAATCCAACAGAATTCTCGGAATCCCTTGAGGGGTATGGGAAATTTGTAATAACAGACTGCTCGGATATTGACAAACAGGAGGCTCCTCGACACTGTGTATCCCGATAATGAACATTTATAACATCGGGAAATCAAACTCCGCGTCCTACCGAGTGAGCCGTGAGTCACGATCAAGTTTTGAAGACATTCCGATGCGCACGAGAGCCCAAACAGAAATGAGAAAAAGTGAAACGAACGAGAGTTACGAGGTATATTGAAAATCTTCATTTATAAAATGACTATAAATTAAATAATATTACATTTAAACATTTAATAATATATAAATAATATTACAAAATAAATATAAATAATAATAATAAGTGTGTGTGATGTGTTGATCGTCAGTAAGAGTAATGATGGGGAGATGTCGAGGGTCGGTCAAATAAGAGATGTGCTAACGTTTCGAAGAAGGTATTTCTCCATCACCAGGGCCTAAAATCAGTTTCACAATGTAGAAGACTTCTATTAGAAAACTTAGTTATTGTTGTAAGTGTATTTTTACTATTCTACTATTTTATTTATTAATATTTTACTATTCTATAAGCTTACTAGTCAACTACTGTTAATTCCAAACTTACAAATTATTATATTGATTCAAGATATGCTGTAAACAATTGGACTGTTATTTTTGTTTCCTGTTAATTTTTCCGTAAAAAGGTTGCTGTTAACCATTTTTTTAAATTGCTGTAAATATTATATTCAGGATATGCAGTAAAATTAACCTACAAACTAATTAACAACTAACAAATTAACCTAAAAACCTACAAATCAGTATATATACTCATTCATGTATTCATGAAATGCTGTAAACATTTTCCGATACACCTATAACAATAACTTGATCTAAAACTAAATCATAACTACTGCCTTCGGTCCTGAGCAACGCACTGGCGATCCTGGGGTCTGTTAACTGTTATTTACAAATATTTTTCGTGTAGGTACAAACGACTTTATGGCTTTGGGTAAACTTGTTTTGTAGAGATTTAGAAACTCTAGGATTTTCTTCCAATGCCCTTGGAAAGAACCTTGGGAAAAAAAACCAATGTATTCATTATCGCCATTCGATTTGTACGGTAAGCAGTTTTTTTGAACAGCTGTGTCAGATTGAGGGACCAGTAACGAACAAGTTAGAAAATATCTGTACAAAACAGCCCCTCACTTCATCACTTGGTGGATAATGGAGATTTACAAAATAAATGTTTCCAAGTCGTAATACAGTCTAATCAATTTAATAAATCTGTGGCTTATTAACCTACTAGAATTACTATTATTAACATCCAAATGCCAAATTTTCAAAGAGCAATTGAGTGGTAAATTTAATAAATCTGTGGCTTATTAATCGACTTTGTGTAGTGACCACTCAATTACTCCTTCACAATTTGGCATTTGGATGTTAATAATAGTCATTTCTAGTTGGTTAATACGCCACAGATTTATTAAATTGAACACTCAATTACTCTTTAACAATTTGGCACAGTCCCCCATGGGGACCTTGTGTATCACTAGTGCCTTTATCTAAGGTTTTCATAAATATCTAACATGAATCAGAATATCGATAGGTATCTCTACCTAATGGAAATTTTCAACATCGACCTATTGGTTCTATTCGACTCACTTGATCATGTCGTAGTTTCCGAGATACGCCGCAATGAGCAGAGGAGTTTTGCCATCTCCTTCCCAGTTGGGCTCATCAACATCGCAGCCGCTCTGAATGCAACTCAGAAGACCGTCGTAATCCTGGTCGGTCACCACACGGTGCACACTTCCTGACATCCCGGAGCCGTCTGGAGTGTTTTGAGTCATCCGCGGCCCTCGCCTAACAAACCAGTGCGATTGGTTTATCCCATGAGCAATCTCCAAGTAACGACCGCCTTGAGCTGCTCTTAACTGTGAACTGACGGGCTGGGCCTCGTCATCGAGGCGGACTTCGCATCTCGTGGTGGGGACGTCTGATGGAACTCCATTCATCAGTTGGATATCCGGATAACGTGAACTACATCTGCTCAAAGCCTAGACGGTTTAACAGATACCTCACCATTATAATAGGGTCTCCCATCTAATAACCTGTATTTATTTACGGATTACGACAAACACTTTTCTTTCCCTAGAATCCGTTTCAGACCAACCTGAATCCACTGCCGAAAATATTTATGTATATGTCACTCCGAACGATAACTCTCGATAAAATTGAGATAAAAAGCTCAAATTTGCACAAAAAATCCGTCTTGGCAATCAAAAGGCAAGTTCGTAGATGATACCTACTTGAGATGTTCTTCATTAATCCTTTAATTTTTAATCTTTTAATTTTTTTTTACTTTTTAATTTAATTTAATTTAATTAATCTTTTAATTTTTAATCATTAATCTGATAACGGAATCGCAATTCTGACTTCACCATCTTGTTCAGCGTTGAAAAATCTACAATCTGAGGTGGTTTGTGGAGTTGGGGGGGGGGGGGATTACCCATAAATTCTCATAATGAAACAGTCTGACAAGCGACACCTCATGTTAAAGGTTTTTTTACGCTGAACACGATGGTGAAATAGGAAGTGATTAATACATGAGATGTTCTTCATGGACATCAAGTCCTTCAATGAAGACGTTTTACATAAAACCGGTCATTTCTTAAAAAATTCCCTCTTATAGACTGTGAATTTTATTATTATTAGGTATTTAATAAGTACCTACTCATCTACTAATCTAGTAAGTACCTACTACTCTTTGATTTGTAAAGAACAGTGGTCGGCCAACGTCTTTGTCAAAGAACCAAATATGCCAATTAAAACAATTTAAAAAATCCACAGTCATGCAGCATGGCTATCAGAGCGAATTTTCGAAGAAATAAATGGTTGTATGTATAATGTCTCCATCTCAGTTGTGAGTAAAATGTTTAAGTCTTGTGACGCTGCTCTCGATTAGAGATTTGAAGGTCCTTCTCCTCCCAGTTATTAATAATAATAATTATTATTAACAATAATTAATAATACTTTAAATACCTAGGTACTTGATATTATTAATAATTAATGATCATTCATAATACTATTAATCCATCATTTAGTGATCTGGGCAGAAGGGTGATCTGCGCAAAGAAGATAATAAACCGTTATGCTAGGAATTTGCAGAGTTTTTTTTTTACACTGGAACGTAGTTAAAAAATAGATATAATATAATATTATGAGCTATATCTCTAAAACTAAACAGCGAAAAATGGGTTTTAGATTTGGATTCAGCTTGTTTTGTTGTTGGCCGGTGTAATCAATTGTCAGCATAGTCTCATGAACTGTTTGTGCAATGGTTTGCAGCTGTTTGAATTCTAAGTTCCATTCTCAAAGTTAGTCATACTTTTCAGTTAGGGCTGGATGTCAAAATAGGACGTGCACGTGGTTTTAGCAGTCTCCTCACGCACTGTCAAATCTGACCCAGTTCCATAAAGGAGACGTTTATTTCGAAATCGCGATCGGAGGAGACGGTAATAATGCGAGAGCCGATAAAGGATTTCGTTTCCATTATTGGATGGCGCAGAGGACCAGAATGGGATGTCCTCGTCATTTCATAACGATCCTCGTGTTGGATTACTGATTCCTCGTATCAACGTCAAGCGTTACGTCGTCGTAATTCATGAACAATATAACGCAACTGAAAGAAGCCCATCATATAACGCAACTGAAAGAAGCCCATCATTCATCGACCAGTTCGTACCTACAACTACCTACATTTCATATTACGGCCGGAACAACGGTTGCTGCGAGCACTCAATATTGATTTAACAAAACTGAAGTTGGGTTAAAAAGAGCTGGTTAATGTGTTGAGATGACTGCGGTTAAAACAACTCTGATGAGATAGAAAATGAAGGGGTCATCAGAGGCCGGCCCATAACCTTTTTGAAAATATTCCAACAAAAATCAATTTACTTTACAGGGATTCACGGTGCAACGTGTGCAGAAAAACGGGGTAAAGGAATTTTGATTTCATTTTGTTTGTTAATTTTGTTTTCAAAACAGATCTAAACCACATCCTTAGCAGAATTTTCTCAAACGCCGTTTCAAAGTCTACCAATGAAGCGATCCTTGAATAAGCTCCAAATTTCATCAAACTACTTTTCAATCATTTCGCCTGCACTTGCTCAAACCTGGAATCTATTTTCTATGCGTACGAATTTGATGGAACAGACTCCGTATCGAGTGTTGGACCGTAGGTGGTCTGATATGAATCTCATAAATAATTTCAATTGTGCAAGAGAAAACACCAAAATCCTTTAAACGTTCTTAATTTCAACTGAGCTGACGAAATTGTCATAGATCCTTGAGGGTTTGTGTTCGAACGGCCCTACATGATTCAAAGGCCTAATGCCCTATGCGCATGCATAATTTTAGTTTTGGTTAGATGAGTTTTTAGGCAGGTGGGTAGGTAGCTAAATTACCTTGTTAAGGCCGTGTGATTTATTTAATTATATTAATGTATGATTATATTTAATCGTTGAATTCTTTGTAAAAAGACCCTGTATATTTTTATATTCTTTTCTTTTTTTATTATACATATATATTTTTATCATATAATTATAAGATTTTTGGATCTTTTGGCAGTGAATTCAGGATGGTCTGGAACGGATTCTGGACATCTTACAAAACTGGCTTATTGTATAAATTTAACAAAGGGGGGAAAAAAACAACTTATTGTCGGGCTAAATGCAACAGACCCGAAACGCCTAACAAGAAATGTCGTCCGTCTACAAACTTGTCTTGAAAGTATTTTCAATTCGTCATTTTTAAATTTATTTTTGATTTCATCAACTGATTTCGATGGTTCAGTGATTATGCCTTTAGTCCGATGCCATGGTGAGGAGGAGCGTATGAGCCAATGTAGGTACGGTAACAATGGCGTCTAAGTAGTGAGACAGTGAAGCTCATTGTGAAGGGTTTAGTCGAAAGTGTAGAAGACTCGAAGCTCGTTAAAAGTACGTGAATGTCGATATTGCAATTTTTGTTTTTTGAGGTAGACCTGCCGATCGGTGACGCGATCGCCCCAAGGTGTTGGTCAAACATGTACATACTAATGACCAATGTCAAAAGTCATTTCCTCGTCCCCTGAAAACTGCCCAGTGCCTCACCAAAGACCGGGTCGCGAGTATATTGGCGGTGAAAGTGGTCGTTCACATGTACCTAGATTTATAACTATTCACTTCTCCGTCATATAGTAAATAACCCTTATAATAAATCGAATTAAATCGAATCTCTTGACGAGGTCCATCGTGCTATGGAGAGACCGATCACGGCGGCCGAGGTGGCCAAACACAACGGGGACGATGGCACTTATTGGATGATTATCAATGGAAACGTGCACGATGTGACGGATTTCTTGGAGGAAGTAAGCCATTTATAATTGGGAGTGTAATGCAATGATCGGTCTGAAAAATATCTGTTCTAGAGTAATCCGTGGATTACTTATTGGCTCGGCTCGGAGTTGGACAAGGCCATTGCGATTTCTTTCCCTATTTTATACCTCCACATATGTTTTAGCATGGAGCATGCTTTGGCTATCACCCAACTGCCCTAAAACGTCACGTGGGAGGTGGCTGACGGAAGTTCAGAATGACAATTGAATTAAAAAATTATAAAGTCTCCTTTGGATTCAGATCGTTATCACGTTTATCGATCGTTAGTCAAACGAACCCTGAACCGTCCAGAATTTGCACAGTCAGATATTCGACCAGTCTGGCAAATGAAACTTCCTCTTTCGTTTTGAGCCTTACGGCTATAAGCATGAAACATGTTTAACTTTAGGAACCAATTACCTGATCCTGGCTCTATGCTGCTTAAATTGTAAGTGCTAAGGAGGCTACTAGCTAAATTACAGCTTCATAGTCTGATTAGCACAGAAATAGATTAGCGTAAGTAAATAGTTAATCGTAACAAAGTATCAACGAAGTGGATGTAAGTGAAAATCAGCAATCAATATAGAGCACAGATTTCTGTGTACAAATCGGTAGGGATGGCAATCGAAAATCGATTTTTCGATTATCGATCTTGTGTCAACGATTAATCGGTTTAAAAGCAAAATCCATTATGAAGAGACATGAGTAAGTATAATATACTTACTCATGTCTCTTCATAAAAAAATCAATGAAAATGAAATGAAATTCCCTTTTTGTTTCTGAACATTCTATTCCCTTCATTGATTTTTTTAATATTATTTCTTGGTAGGATGACCAGTTGGGTACAAGGTTGAAAGCTAACAACTGGATTTCACTTCTTTGTTCGTGGCTATTCCTTGAAACAAATAATACTGAAACAAATACTGAACATATCGAAAACAAATACTGAAAAATATAGTATTTTGTACAAAATCGGCGATTATCGATTTTGAAAAGCCGATTACTCGATGAAATCGATTTTAGACCGTCTAAAATTTAGCAATCGATTTTTGGAGAAAGTTGGTCTTCTCGGTTTTACCTGTGAACGGCCTCCTGTAAACCTGTAAAGGACGAGTTCGAAGTGGTTGAAACATAAATTGTTCATTTCTCCTTTTTCTATACGAAAATACGGCGGTAGGCCTATGTCTCCGATTTTGGTTTAGTATCTTCAATGATGGTAAGATGAACCATTGGAGTTGCCGAATAAAAAAATAATAATAATAACCTAAATAATCCATAAATTGAGGGTTTACGTTTCAAGATACGTAGATTCTGAAAATCTGCACATTCTTGACACAACCATTCATTATCTTCTTTGTGCAGATCACCCTTCTGTATAATTCATTCATTGATAGAGCTCTAGCCCAAAATCCAAATTCAATTTGTTTAAACACGTAGGTAGGTATTTTTTAAGACCATCCAGAGTTTTGTACGACCAGCCGTTCGTTCGCAATGAGGGCTAAATTTGGAAAGGATCGAAAGTCGTCAACATGAATCGTGAGGCAGCCTGTCGGTTCAATGTTCATACTGGCCCAGCTGATTTGAACAGCACATGGTTTTCAGATATCAAGGTAATTACCTAATAATAATTAATGAAAAAAAAATTATTGTCAATATAACTTATTAGTGACTAACAATACCTAGGTAACTTACTTATTACTTATTAATCATTGATAATAATTTACACTACTTGATAAAAATAATTAATTGAAATTCATAATAATAATAGTAATAATAGTCTATCTAGACAGAAGGGTGATCTGGACAAAGAAGATGTGTCAAGAATTTGAAGAGTTTTTCCCTTTTTTTCATGCAAATGGAGGGCATGGTAGTGACTCACTTCAACATTCCCATCTCTTGAAAAATCGAATAGTTGTACCGTTGAACGATTTCGAAATCGGAGTCTTCCTAATTATTACCTTGTTCACCTCTTGTTCCTTGCAGCATCCAGGCGGCGAGGAGGTGCTAATGAGTCTGGCGGGCGGTGACGGGACAGAATGCTTCGAGGATGTGGGACATTCGTTCGATGCAATAAACCTCTGCAAAAAATACAAGATTGGAGTCCTAAGTGAAGTGAGTGCCGTAACTAATAATATAATAATCAATGTAAACTGCCCCTCTGAAGGACACGCCTGCATACCCAACAAAAAGGATAACAGCTATTTTCAGGCAGACCTCTTGAAACCAGTCCTTGTTGTGAGTTAATTTTTAGCATTTCACAGTTCGTTCAACGAAACAAATTCAAAGATGTGATTACTAACGTATTAAAATAACCATTCATCATCTCATTCAATACATAGTTACCTAGGTAGGTACGTGTAATATGCCTAAACCTTGAATGATACATAGTATGACCAATTATCATATTATATCTTATATGAACTTATTGGACGATAAGAATGTTGTTCACTTGTAAATCAGTTCTCTGCAACCTGTAACATTCTCCCAGCCCCCCTAATATGCGTTGGTTTGCTCCACTCCCCCCCCCCCCCTCCACCACTCGTTCATTACGCGTGCGAGCGGCCCTTCGAGGATAATAAGAAAAGGGCGGAAGTCGATACATGACTGTTTTCCATCAGAGTCCCCCCCCAGCCATGCTCAACCCACTCAAAAACAAGGATGAACTAACAGGTAGCGTACAGGGCTCTAAACCGAATCAGCCCGTAAAAACATGTTTCAAGTTTCATGTCCATGAACTCCTTCAACATAGCACTTGCCCACGGATCCGGGACGGTAATTAATTATAGTTATTCAGATAACCTGGTGCTGTCAATCCAGAAACTTGCGTTTTTTCAATCAGATTCTGATAACAAAAAAAAACGCACGTTTCTGGATTGACAACACCAAGAAGAGTTGAAAACACAGAAAACCCCAATTCGGGCTGTGGGGAACTTTTCAGTTTCAGCCATCGCACCGTTAGCTTAAAAGATAATAAAATTATAATACAGCTGAAGGGAGAATGCACCTACCTAACTCCAATTCGACTTTCAAAAGGATGAAATACAACCAAAGACAACTTGAATCTTGAACCAACCTACAGGTGCGCTTCGTTCCGTCGTATGTTTGTAGGACTGTAGTTACTCCTTTCGTCGATCTTCCGTTAATCGGTAAGTGCAAAATAGCATTATGCAACTCCAGAAGGAAAAGAACCAGACAAAAATTAGTTGCTTGTTAGTACAGAACAATAGTGCTTGTTATTTACCGTTTTCACTTGACTATGAAAAGTTTTTCAGCTCGTAGCCTTGATCCAAGACCGTGAACTGAGAAGTTTTAAGATGGATACTAATAACGTTAGCATCCACCTTCGTTATCAATTTTATCAATGACACCAAAGTTGGTACCCCTGAAATATTATTGTTTGTCTTTTTGTTCATTTTTTCGATTTTCTTCCAAGTTTATTGCGGCAGCCCCCCCCTCGTCACCCCATCGGTTCCAGCCAATCACACGATTCGATCCTTGCCCACTTGTTAGCTGGCTGATAGCTGTCCTTGACTCTAGATTTCCTTGTGGCTCTCTGCTCTACGAGTTTGTACTGAGTTAGTTGGTTCATTCTTATAGTAACTCTACGAGTGTGTACAGTTTTTCAGTGAGTTCTATACGCAGAAGTGTACCGTAGTTCAGAGGTAGATTTGGAGTCGGTTCGTTCTGATCTCAGATTGTTTCTATTCTTAGGGAAAATCTCACCATGTCTGAAACCAAAATCTTTCGAATGGAAGAAATCAAGCAGAACAAAGACAGTAAAAATACTTGGATAGTCATTCACAACTCCGTGTACAATGTGACGGAATTTCTCAATGAAGTGAGTACACAACAAACTATTAATAATTATTGTGTGTGTGTCTATTTAGGAAAGAAAAGCCTACCATATAATATACTATACCGGTCTCCGTCCAATCTTGTTGACGACTTCTGAATGGTTTCGTCGGAATGATTGTCCTGTGTACATTCCTATCAATTTCGGTACCTACGCGAACTAGTTCATATGTGTTGTAAGAACTCTAGTTTGTTTCATTATGTTGGTGTTTTATATTTGAGTCGTTCCACGGGAAGGGATCCCGTACATTTATTGAATCGTTCCCCATTCGACCATTAAGCGACCCAGGTCTGAAGTTTCTCAGTAGTTTTAGGAGTGGTGGCAGCAGAGTAATTCAATCCGCTGGAATCACAGATTACAATGTCTGTTCTTTGTCGAGGCTGTTTCGCCCTCCGTTTGGAATTAGCTGGTTTGATTGCTTGAAAGTTCCTTGTTCTAATAGGAAGGAGTAAAATATTCCTCAATTCCTGTCCTTTTTGGGTCCTTAAGGAAGTCGAATTGTATAGCATTTCCCCCAGGGAAGGCAACTCCAACTCTTCTGCCTGCAGATGTAGCACATCGAAGCTCTCCAGTCAGCGCCCACCCCCCTTGGAGCCTTTGCCACAGCTGCAGGAAGGAGAATGACTCTTTATTTCACCTATAGCCTGGACAAAGACATAGAGATCATCACAGAGATCATCCGGTGTGGTCTTCTGGCCATCCTGATGCTGAAGTTTCGAATTCCTCTTCGGACTTATACTTCAACTCTTGATTCAAGAGTCTTGAACAGCTCTGGGTTGGTGAAAACTCACCATAATGTGATATTATTATTATTATTATATTCATAATTATTATTTGAGTGGATGTAATTATAGGATTTGTGGATTCTTTCATTATGCTTCCCATGTCAACCTCGAATTTCAACATTCATGTAGATACTTGGAATCGTTGGAAAAATGCCTCTGCCTCACAAAACATTGTACTTAACCACCTACAGATACAATCCACGATGCTTATAAACTTGATTGACTTGAAATTCCATGGCATTTTTCAGCACCCTGGCGGTGAAGAAGTTCTGCTAGAGCAGGCTGGGAAAGACGCTACCGAATCTTTTGAAGATGTTGGCCACTCATCAGACGCTCGGGATATGATGGCGAAGTACAAAATCGGTGAATTAGCAGAAGTAAGGAACTTGTGTTTGGCTATAAATAACTACTTAACGAGCCGGTCGATACTGAAAATAAACTCAAGTGACTGACCTACTTGTTGTGTTCAAGCGTACCTACCTATCAAATAACGAACGAGAAGTGACATAGTCTGCCTTCCCGATTCACCCTCATGTTGACAGCTTTTAATATGCTCCAAATTTGAGCCCTTTGTTGTGAAGGAACCGCTGGTCGTACAAACCTCCGGATGGTCATAAAAAAGTCTACAAATTAAACATTACACGTATACTACTTGAATTTTTCGAGTTATGAAACGTTAGGAGGATCATTGTGGGGTTGGTCCAAACCCGTAAACCAAATTTCGTAATTTTAGCACAACGCTAACTGGGGAGAGTACGGCGGACGGAATGATTTTTTTATTCGATTTTTGGAATCAACATTTCTCGAAACGTACATCAGCAAATTTTGAGGGGGGTTGTTTTTTTTATTGGGCGATTCTAAAGGTTCATTATTGAAGATAATAAACCAATAATAATTTTAATGATCCAGTTTGGTTATGCCTTTGATTTTATTTACTATTCATTCATTTTTGCAGGAAGACAGAGTTAAGACTGAAATGAAACCACAGTCATGGAGTAGCGATCCTTCGTCCAATGCCAAGGACAAGTGAGTGATATCTAATTTACTTTAAAAAATAGTCCAAAAATTAATTGGTTCTAGGTACAAGACAAGATGTGTGTAGTAAGAGACAGAAGCATGAGCTTGAACGTCTCAATGATTTTTGATCGACAGCTGAAAGAAATAGGGATGTACGAGTCATCTTAGTTCCCACCTGTGAAGGGTGCAGCCCTGTACACAATATTGACATTTCCAATTTCTCATAACACGGACAGTAAATTTAAATACTAAGTATTCTCCAACCAACGCGAAAAAGTAAATATTCTTCAACAAGCAAAGTATTTGTATTGTGGAATACTAATCCTGAAATTGAAGAGAAAGGAATTTCAGAAACGCAGAACGATGTCGCCTGAATAGCCCTCTGTCTCTCTCGATTTGTACTGAAAGCATCCTTTGTGCTGACGAGCCAGCTTCTGTGCAGTGGTCGTGTTCCATTTCATCAAACGCCCTGCCTCATCCACTTCAGACATTTTAGGGATAGGGTGCGTTTGACTTCAATTGGAGTGTTTCGGCTTCTGCGGTTTCCTCCTGTAGTGGTTCTGCAGTTATCTTGCTGATCGCTCTTTGAGAGTTCGTGGGAGAGATGTCGTTTCCTCTCCTCATGCCTCATCGGATGTACCACAAGGTTCTCATCTCGGCCCCCTTACGTTTCTGGTTTTTATTAATGATATTGCCGGCATCTTCAAAAATAAAGTGAACAGACATCTCTACGCTGACGATCTTAAAATCTTTTCTGCTATCACAAACATTGGGGATTGTGTGGCGTTGCAGAAATCCATGCGAGGGCGCTTGGTTATGTTATGAGATGTTCTCGCGATTTCACAGATCTCAACATCTTGCGGCTGTTGTACAGTGCACTAGTGCCTCCCAGCCTGGAGTACTGTTTCTGTCCCCTGTTCCTGTCTCCTTACTAGGCAAATGGAATAGCTGCAGTGGAAAGAGTTCAGCGAAGATTCCTACACTTTGCATTCAAATCTGGAACTCCCTGAGCAAATGTTGAAGTCGCCAACGCCATGAGGGAGAGTTGGTTGATGCTTCTGGAAAGCCGTAGGAGGCTCATGGATGCACTGTTCCTGTATAAACTGGTCCATAACATGATTGAAGCTCGTCACTTGCTCGAAGCTCTTGGGTTCTACGTCCCTCCTTATCCAACCCGCATTACATCCACATTCTATGTACCCACTTCTGCCACTAACTACCTGCTGAATTCACCAATGGTTCGGATTCAGAGAGATTTCAGTCAAGTGGATGTGGACCTGTTTTGTTTGACCCTTCTACCGTTCCGTCGCAGGATACTGGCGGCTATGAACCCCCCTTGATGATCTGTGATAATTATCTTGCTACGCACCCCTTTTAAATACCCTTGGATATTATTATTTTAATTTTTTTATTACTTACATACTTATACATATATTTTTCTTGTAATTGGGCATCTGCCCGTTTAATGTTGTAAATAAATAAAGTACTTTGGAGGACGACATGAGGATTAGTCTTTCTCACTCACCTGCCAGAATCGCGGTGCTACCAAAGAGACCAGGGAAAAACTTCTCAGTAAAAGGGTTCATGTTGCCACAAAGGAATAATTATTATGTAAACATATTTTTCCCACGTCCGAATAAACATTAAGTAATTGCCCTCTTTTTTGTGAAATGGTTTTTATGCAAAACATTGTACGAAAGCCTTGGTTTTCAGTTTGGTGAGGTGCCGCAGGGTGAGGGAGTGGCGAAAAGGAGTTCCATGACTATTCAATCTATTCGATCTATTCAATATGAGTAATGACGTTCCAAACCTTCCTCGTGAGTTGTCACATGGACAGAACTCAATACAAGAATTACTGCGGGACTTAAAGGGGCAAGAAATATCCTAAAAAGCCTTGACCTGGAAGATAGAGTAGCCCGTCCTGAGGAAATCGCGATATACTGATATCGACATTCAACAGACGACAGGGCTGGTGAAGTCAATTGTCATACACCTGTGACGTTTGTTGGCGTATTGTTGTCATATAATAAGACATTACCACCACCACACACATAATCATTTTTTCCATTCAATATGCAATCAATGATGTGGTTGTAATCATGTACCTACACCCGAGTTGTGGTGTTTTTCTGAAAGGCGGAGTGATGTAACCCACTGAAAACTGCTGACGCCAGTGACGGCCGTTTTTTTTTTTTTTTTTTTGAGGACGCTCTGTGCTTCCATTCACGTAGGAGATAGACCTACGTACCTTCAACAGGGCTTGTTATCATATTTTGTCTACGACCCACCATTCTCCGAATCACATTATTCACATTCTATCCGAGTCTGAAGCAAAATAGTTGGGAGGTCGACGAATTCGGTCAGTCTGCGGCCGATGTGTCGATGAAATATTCTCGATTGCGAAGGTCAATATTCCCTCGCTTCGGTGTTCGAGAAATGAAGTTTCGGAAGCTCTTTCCGTTCAAAGATACTTCACTAATGCATTACTACCAGGTTGGGGCTATCGTTGAAAGGTGCTTTGGGTAGAGTCACATCCATTAGTACAAGAGCGAATAATTCAATAATAATCAGATGACTTATTTCCATAATCTAGCAAAGTGTTTCGATACTATTTCTCATGAAATTCTCTTTGAAAAGCTCTATGAAGTGGGAATTAGGGACACGGCGCTTTTATGGTTTAAGAGCTATCTTAAAAATAGAAGCCAGATGGTGCGCGTTAATGGTATTTTGGGTGAGGTCTTGCAAATGCAGGGGTATGGAGTGCCGCAGGGCACGGTTCTTGGGCCTATACTGTAAGCATTATATGCCAATCAGTTTTTTAAATCGGAAGCGGTGTCAATGGGTGAGGCAGTGATGTTTGCCGATGACACAGTTATGATTTTTAGTGGTGGCTCCTGGCATGAAACATTCAGAAAGGCTGAGACTGGTCTGAAATTTATTAGTTCTTGGTTGATAGAGAACAAACTAACCCTTAACGTAAGCAAAACAGTTTTTTTGCCGTTTTCATGGTCTATGAAAACTATGCCTTCGGAGGAGATGATATTGAAACTTCACCGAGTTGATTGTCAAGCCCCCAGTACGTGTCCATGCCCTCCTTTAAACCGTTCTAACCAAGTCAGGTACTTAGGACTAATTATTGACAATTTATTGAAATGGGATAGGCATATTAGTGCTCTTCAGGGCAAACTAAGAAAATGTATTTACGTTTTTTCCTTTCTAAAGAAAATAGTGAGCACTGATATACTCAGACAGATTTACTGTGCGCTCGTCCAGTCTCTGCTACTCTACGCTTTGCCAATTTGGGGTAGTGCCTATGAAAGTACTCTCAACAAGATTGTTGTACTCCAGAAATATTTTGTACGAGCGGTTTCTAAATTAGACAGCAAAGTCATACAAGCCATTTGTTTGTAAAACTGAATCTCTTGAATCTCCGCGATATGTACAAGAAAGCTGCTGTACAGCAGTTACTTAAAAGTGGTGAATTTTCTACTCCAACCCACTCTATTTTTACCCGATTTGCTAATAACGACTCACTAGCTCTTCCAAAATTAAACTTTACAGCTTCTCAAAAATGTTTCCCCTATCAAGGCATTCTAACTTTCAATAGTTTTCCTAATACAACTAGAGTTGAGTTAATTGAGCAATCAAAAAATAACCCTAAGAAAATAAAAATTATTTAAAAAAAATTATTTTCTTACAAGTAGTTAGAACCATAATATAAGTAGGTATAACAACATGGAATAAAAATACTGTAATTCTGCTACCACCATTCTTAAAATTTCGATTGAATAGTATGCTTGCACTCTGTACAATTTCATTAGGCTTTTGGTAATTACCGAGCGATGAGCAAGTTGCTCATTCCCCAACACGGGCTGGTGGCCATATGGGGAATTATATTTCCGAATATTTTATTTCACTTAAGGCATGTGTTTATTTTGTATATGACTGATTTATTCTGTATATGACTATTATGTAATGGAAATAAAATAAATAAATAAATAAATAAAATAATCAAATTGCGAAATGAATGAACACATAGTTGATGTCGGATTCAAAACCCATGTCGCATGAAGAACCCTCAAATAAGGTGAATAGTCCATTTCGCGTATGGTTTTTAGCGAATTTTCGAAGAAAAGGAAGCTATTGTTCTCGGTCCAAAATGTTTAAAACTCGAATTTTCGAAACAATTTTACACCAAATTGTATTCCAAACTATCCTAAAGTCACTGGTAAAAGACACGAAAAATCATGATATGATGAATAAAATCATAAAAAGATATCACAAAAGACACATAAAATCATAATAGAATATCGCAATTCTGCCTTCCCCATCGTATTCAGCTTAAAAAACTTGAAATGAAGTCCGATTCTGCCCGTCTGCGAACTTAGCCTTTCGATTTTTTGAGCAAATTTGAACATACATAAATGGTTTGTGACATATACATATTACGTATTAAATACATAATATGTATATGTCACAACACATTTATGAATTTTCAAATTTGTGCAAAGTTCAAATTTGCTCAAAAAATCGAAAGGCTAAGTTCTTAGATGGACAGAATCGGACCTCATTTCAAGTGTTTTTAAGCTGAATACGATGGTGAAGACAGAATTTCGATATCTTATTCCATTCTCAAACTGCAGCTCTTTGAAGATGAAGAAACGTGGTCGTTACTTGTGATGTCTTCACGGTTCATCTGCCCTAATTTGATAAGGGAATGAGATATCGCAATTCTGACTTCACCATCGTGTTCAGCGTTGAAAAATCTATAAACTGAGGTGTTACTCGGCCAAATGGAGACAAAATTTGTCATTAAATAAAAAAACCTATTATTTCTTCGAAAATGCGCTCTTATCGCCATACTGTGGATTTGTAATCTTATTTTTTTATTTTTTTTTTTTCTTGCGTGTCATTCTCCGCGATTCATTATCTTTTACATTGTAGACGGCTGGTGGATTCTACGTGATAGCTCGCATGTCTTGGGACGGTGACTCGGCTAGATTGAGCGACCCGTCGCCCAAGGCTTTCTCAATGTTTATCAGTGACGGCCCAAACTCCCCGTTGTATTTCAATTATTCCGTCCGCTGACTAGTACAAATCTTTGCCTTTCCCTAATTTTGGTGGTTTATTCTCAAATACATCGAGAAAAACGGAAGAAGTCGACTTCATATCGAATCGAGGTGTTTGATTGAGGTTGAATGGACCATCATTTCTCTCACTATTTCTTCGCTAATTCGCTCTTATAGCGACGCTGCATGACTGTGGATTTTTTTCATTTTGAAACCAATAATTCATTTCAGATACACCAAGATTGTTTTTTCATATACACCAAATTGTGGTGTTTTCCGGAAGGTCCAGCGATTTACAATTTGGAGAGTCGGTCACCAGAAGGCCGCAGGATGGATTTGATCAAAATTGGTCTGTAATTTATGATTCGAGATGTCTCCCTCGATTATGATTTCACAATCAATCGGTCGTAATGAGGTGAAATTAGGAGGGTTAGAGCGGGTCGATCCTGGAAGATCTCATTCAAATTCTGGCAAATGTCTAGAGCAGACTCGTTGGGAATTACAGATAATTTCTTAACAAATGTTAACCGAATTCCAAGCAGAGTCCTGTAATCCATGGAAGTTATAATTTTTTTTTTTTTTTATAATAATATTTTTATTGTAGTAGGTAACTGTCGGGTAGTGGTGGGTTAGTAGGCGATAAAAAACACCAACAATAAACAGTTGGAAGTTATAATATTGAAATGTCTGTTTAATCTTCGTACTGCTTGAATTGGTCCAGTTCTTGGTCACTGAAGAACTTCCAACAACTAAAATCTACGAACGTAAAATGTAATAACAGGGAATAATAGGGAATGTCAGTGATTTTTCAAAAAAAATAAATTCCTGAGAAGAACTCACTTTCAGAATAGTTAGGACAGTTGTAAAAACATTTTTAAGGAATTACTGGTTTTTCTGGAGAGGTTTGAAGTCGTATTGAGCGGGAAGAGGGAAGCAATGTACGTCATCTACCTCCCAGACCAATCAGAGAGCAGTACTTGGACTAGCTCCGTAAACCGGTCTCTGATTGGCTCCCGAAAGCGGCGCATGAAAGCCACCTCTGCCCGAAAGTATCAGCCGCTGTATCAACTACAACCCTGTCCGACCACTTTGAAAGGGAAAAGTTCAAATTCGCCATTCTTCAGTTCGATCTGGTAGTTAATCAACATTTTCTCGTTTGAAATTACTCGTTTTACATGTGTTATGAGTAACCAATTTTCGATTTTTGACCATCAAAGAATTATTTGATTCTGACCCACTGGCGTTCCCTATTATGAGCCCTATAAAATTGGAACTCAGATTCGTAGACATCTTGGTTGTTGGGACTTCTTCTATAACCAAGAAATGGAGAAATTCAAACTATTATTATGCAACTAGAAAATGGGCATCGATATCACATTTGTTATTACCTACAATACCTTACATTATTCTTTGCCAATTTATGTTGTCCTTGTGTAGGAGTCTTCCATTATGCAATTGTAACTTATCACCTCTCAAGTACATATCCATTACTCTTCCAAACCCTGTTTTTATGGAACTGTCATTAAAATCCAAGTAATTGACCGCTTTTGAAGGCTATTATCCAATTATTTTGCGAAGGACAATGCGTCACAACTCTTTCGTTCTTTCTATACTGGTTGTACTTTTTTGTAGTAGAGCCAGTAGATGCTGGTTGGATGAATTGAAGTTGATTCTCACGCCACAAACAGAAACTTACACGTATTTTGGAGTCTTTGTGTACGCCCAGACACATAAGACGAATCCAGTGGTTTTAACTTACTTTCGCATTTCCATCAATGGCCTGGGAATGAGGACTCTGGGTCATACCTTGGACGTAGCTATTATTATAATACTCTCCTAGTGGTCCCCGACGACGATCATTCGTCATATCTGTTGTCTATTGTTATTTTCTCATTCTTCCGCCGCTTTGCACTCCGGGGCTGACTATCGCCAGCTGTTCGGTGTTCGCGACCTTTGGGTCAAGAGTTTGCGTCGCAATCTTGAATATCGTTTATGGCCGCCTACGCCGACGCACAAATTTCTCAATACTGCAAAATAAAACATTACGCATATCTGCAAGGATTTCTTGTTGAACAGCTGGAGGTCATTTCCGAAGTAATAGTTTGCGTAGAATCTGAATCCAAACTCAGAATTGTCCTATCACGTCTGAATTTTGAGATATTTGAGGTTATGTACATGAAAAAGGGCTAATTTGGGTATTTTTGAGGTTAGATGCAGGCAGTAACTATAAAATTTTTCCTTTTTTCTACATATCATTACATCCTCTAGTACTACCCTTTCCCTTTAAAATGAGACTTTGAATGATACTGTAGGATGTTATGACGATTTTAAGATGAGGAGATGACATTAAAAGCTTCTGCTGGGTTAAACAAACCCTTTTTTATCATACAATTTTTAAACCATGTAAGTTTACATATAACTAGGAGGTTTTCGAGGATACTAATTACGACTCTGAGGTCAGATTCCAAAAATTTATGATGGCGGCCTCAATATGACGGACGAGAATTTTTGGCGATTGACCGTTTTCTGCCAAATTTGGCATATGAAGGTATTCGATGTCGCTGACTTTGAATCTGAAGTCAGATTTTAAACATTCAAAATGGCTAATTCAAAATGGCGGACGAGATTTTCTACATTCGAATTTAGGTCCTTTGAATTTATGTTGGCTAGTTTTGGTTTACCCTTAGTATTACATACCTCAGTACCTCCATAATGGAGCGTTAAATTTTTGTAATCTGACCTCAAATTCGTAATTAGCATCTTCGGAAACCCCATAGTTATACGTTTGATATGGTTTAAATATTGTATGACAAAAAAGGGTTTGTTTAGCCCAGTAGAAATTTTCATGTCATCCCTCACCTAAAAATCGCCATAGTTTTCGAAAGAAGCCTCTTACCATTCAAAGCAGAATCATTCAAAGTCTCACTTTAAAGGGGAAGAGTAGTAGGTACTAGAGGATGTAACGTGTAGAAAAAATTAGAAAAATTTTGTCCAGTCTGTATCTAACCTCAAAAATAGCCTAATTAGCCATTTTTCGTGTACATAACCTCTAATATTTCAAAATTCAGACGTGATAGGACAATTCTGAGCTTGATTCAGATTCTACGCAGGAAATTACTTCGGAAATGACCTCCAGCTGCTCAACAACAACCAGAACCCAATTATTTGCACAACGTATGTTATTTTACAGGAGGTTACTAGCGCATGTTGTAATCCTTCCAACTAGTTTTACAGTCAAACTTTGACTGTATTCTGTTTTATTTTAAAAGTACAATAAACGTCCTAGATCTTCTCAACTTCTTAATATTTTACTAATCTCCAAGTAGCTGCAGGTAGGTCCGTTTTCATTGTCCCACCTCAGAGACAATGACCTTAGGCGGCTTTCACGAGTTGTGAATCATTCATAGTGTTTCGCTTTCGGTAGTGTCAAGGGATTTCTACTCTACATACGAGTCATCCGTCTTCTTACATTCACACATCCGGGTGTCTTGTAACAACACCCGCTCTTCGAATGTTCCAAATCCCACAGTTTGGTAATAAAAAAACTATTGAATTAATTTCCTGATCTTGAAATTTCCACGTTCAAAGATTTTGTGAACTCGATGAACTCTTCAAAGTGCTCCAGTTTGAGAACTGAATAAGATATCCCCCCCCCCCCCCCAACTCGCCAAAACCCCCTTAGACTGGCCCGATTCTGCCCATCTTCGAACTTAGACTTTCGATTGCCAAGACAAATTTTTTGTGTAAATTTTAACTGTTTATCTCAATTCTATCGAGAGTTATCGTCTGGAATGACACATACATATTTAAATATACGTATGAGTAAACATAACTTGTATATACGTATGATTTTGGGTTTCTTTTGGCAGTGGATTCAGGATGGTTTGAAACGGATTTTGGTTTTGAAATTTTTCGGAAAATTTGAGTTTTAAACATTTTGGATCGAGAACAATAGCTGCATTTTCTTCGAAAGTTCGCTAAAACAGTCACATTTATATCTGAAATCCTAAGAAATCCCTCCATTCAAGGATTGATTGATTCAAGTCTCATTACTACGCCTGACATCAAATGAGTTTGAGAAGGTGGCGACCCCTGTAATTGTTACATAATCATGCTGGCGTAAGTCTCATCTCATACGCTCTTATCCCTCGTCGTGTAGACACTGTGACTTGGCATATTCGAAACGTAATTTTAAACTTTGACGCCGAGAATTGGGCCTAACTCAGTATTTATTCTGAACGCGGTGCCCTCATCTTAAGTGGATGCTGTCAAACGTCATAACGATCTAAAAGATAAATGTGATCATTGTATTAGCCAATAGTTCGTTTTTGCTCTGGAGTTATTTCTGGATTTGTCAAAGTTGCCTCTTAATGAACTCCGGAAAACAAATCACGTATATAAATACATCGCTCATTTCCTCTGAAAACGCACATTCTTCTATTCAGAGGCTCGAGGTCGTTCATCTGTCATTTTGTACGGTTACGTAAAGCAGCCTATCTCCAGTACTTCAATTATCGCTGTTCAAATTGAAGATACTATTTTACTGTCACAAATTATGCAATTACCGCACGCTGTATCTATGTAGAGCTACCTCCCCATGATCCAATTTTTAATTATCGTCTGGAATTACACACACATACATATTATACACATTATACATATTTGATTTTTGGTGTCTTTTGGCAGTGAATTCAGAATGCTCGAGAACCGATTTTGGTATAAAATGTTTTCGGAAATTCGAGTATTTCAACATTTTGGACCGAGAACAATTGCTTCGTTTTTTTTCGAACGTTCGCTAAAATGAAACAGTCTGACTTGTGACACTCACTTTAAAGGGCTTTTTAACGCAGAACACGATATTATGATGTCTTCATTAACCTGTGATTTTGTATGTACTTAACGTATCCATGAAATTCTTCTTTTAAAGCAACTGGAACACCTGGTTGATCACAGTCGCCATTGGAATCGTTGCAATCGTCATCTACAAGTTCGTCTTCCAGAAGTGAGTCCTTCGTTTCCCCAGGCGTCTCTAATGACCACTACCGACGCTCTAACGGCTATATTATACATTTTACGTACTACTAATAGTGATAAATGGTGAAGAATCATACACCTCCCAGCCCTTATAAAAATGCCCCTTCATGACGCACAAAGCCTAAGGCTTGGTGCCCGCTAGATATTAATCATATATCTTCATGTCATAAATCTCCACTATACATACTTAACCAATTATTACTTTATTCGTTAGATGTAACTGAAAATGATGATAATTAAATTGGTGTTATAATTTGCAATGTTCTCCTAACTGCATCTGTTACTGCACAGCTCTTTTTATTTTATTTTTTAATATGTTTTTGTTCTGGGGTTTTGCGTTTTCACATTGTTACCTATTGTTGCTATCATTCCATAACTGAATATCTGGTACAAATCAATCACGACGAGGAGTGACTATATTTATTTTGTTATAAGCATTCATGCGTCAGTATATTGTGTGAATAAGTTGATCGGGGCCATGATATTGACTATACAAATGATCAAAAATGACATGGATCATTACTGTTATTTTATAGAAAACTAAATTAAAGTCTACGGCATTTATAAGATACTTGTCCTGTGTGTAATTTGTGGCTACCAAATAAATAGGTGATTGGAAATTTTGTTTATTCACTACCCAACTTCGCTGACTTGTGGACCAGTATGTCCTCGTACATTGTATTATACGGGTATTCATCAGCAGCTGGATGACCCTTACGTTGCGTAGGACGTTACTTGTTTTTGAGCGATTTTGCTTTGATAAAACACTTTTCGCACACCAAGGGCATCCATGTTCGAACTCATACTTAGTATGGACCTATGTAGTAACCTCTCGAAATTTGGGAGGTGTCACTCTGTTGCAAATGGAGATACTAAGGGGGGACCCAAGAAAACAGGAATTTCGTCATAACTTCTTTATTTCTTAATATTTTTACAGCAAATTTTGATCACCTTCATAGTATTCTCCCTTCACCACAACGCACTTCTGCAAACGATCCTTTCATTGTTCAAAACACTTCAAATTCTCTTACGGGGATCTTCTTTAGGTATTCTAGCGAGTTTGTTTTACATAGGAAAACGCTTTCCTTTCATGTCCCTTTTAAGTCTGGGGAACAAAAGAAATCTCAGAGGGCCAGAATTGGTGAGTGGGGGGGGGGGGGGGGGTGACAATTGATGTCAAAAACTGCTTTACGGAGAGAGCGGTGTGGGTCGGCTCAACAAACTCCTGGTTAAGTTTGACCCGGGGGAACGACCTCCTTACGCACAACACCTCTGCAGTCGAAGAATTAAATGAGCATTAAACGATCCAACGAGACCCAGTTTTCTTTTGGAGACTGATGGTGGAGACTCTCCCTGCGGCGTCAAAAATTAAATTCATGAATATGTACCAAAAATTTGAAAATATGTGCCAGCGGTGGCGACCTCTGTTCTTTCAGAAAGGCTTTTTTCTGAAGCTGGCCAAATTCTGAGGGAACAGAGGAACCGGCTGACCACCGACTTGGCCAACAAACTTCTCTTTTTGAAAGACATTCTCGATAAATATTGCTAGTTTTAGCAATTAATTTCTTTGGGTACATACCTAATATTTACTTGTTTACTTGAAAGGTATTTTTACATTTTAATGAATTTCCCACGTTAAGTTCGTAGTTTTTATTGTACCTGCGACCTGCCCAATGTTTCCCCAAACGGTTATGCTGAGCACACGTTTTTCCACTGCGCCAGATGGACAAGAGAAATATACTTATACCCTGGAAGTAGAGGAGGGCGAAATCACACCTACTAACGAGATCAGGCAGATGATCTCCAACCAGCGAACTTTGGAGAGGATTGTGTCCTACATAGTCCAAATCCTCAAGATAAAAAAGCTGGACCAAACTGGAGACACCAGAACCCCATTAAGTAAAGTGATTCCAGGGTGGATTAGGTCAAGAGGATAAGGGTTAGTGGGTTTTTAGTGAGTGAAACCTCACACGGCTGCGGAATGTGGTCCCTCCAAAGCAAAGGTCTTTTTCAAGGTTTTCCCACTGTAGGTATTAGAAGATGTACCAGTTGAACGCTTATTAACAGAAATTGTTTACAATACCAGTAAGTATACATACATAATACTTACATGTATTGGATCATAATGCTATTACATCAACACCGACCTGAGGCCTTATTGGATATAGTTACCATCGGGCAATGTACTTAAATCCATTCATACTGGGACACCCTGTATATGGATTTACCCTCAAAACCCACTACTTAATGACTCTTTTTGGTTACCTGCCGTTTTTCGGAGAACGGCTTGGACTACAAGTACTCATCTGGTCTTAAATGAAAGCTAATTAAATTTACTACAGCTTCATCCCTTATGATATTTGACGAGGGATGAGTATTTAAGAAGATATTCCACAAAATAAGTGACCATATTGAGAATTGAAGGAAATCTAGGACAGGGCGATGATAAGAATCAACGGGTCGCATCATCGACCTGTCCACCAACATTTTCAATAATTTATTTTCTTAATTAATAAAGGAGCTACTGTTTGGATTGACATTGAATTTCAATACAATGTATCAATTTCAGTACAATCTATATCGTATGTCATACGATATAGAGAGGATCTGTGATTTTTTACAGTTTTTACACTTTTACTTTTTTCTAAGTCAAACTCGAAACTAACCTTTTCTGTCAGAATGACCCACTCGAGATGTTCTTCGGGAGACATTCTACATAAAACCCGTTATTTCTTCAAAAATTCGCTCTTATAGCCATGCTTCATGACTGTGGATTTTTCTTTTTTTCACCACCAAGTGGTTCTCAGTTCGTACCTTTAAAAAACCCGCCAATGATGAAGTTAGCATCTTTTTGCTCTCGTTAGAAGCGTGACGTTTGCTGCCGCTAGAATCGACGTAGGCGCATTCTACAGACGCCTTTTCATATTCAAGTGTCCCATCGGTGAACTGTCTGATCTATCAGTTGTTCCCAATTGTTCTGTATTCGCATCTCAACCCTCTCGAGTTAGAAAAAAAAAATCCAATGATGGCTTTCTGCACTTATTTGTCAACTTTTCTCCTTCTAAAGAATTAGTGACCACGGGGAAATTGTGTAATCATGTAAATATTCAACAAACCGTAGCTTTTTATCACCTTGTTTCTCTTCGCAAGCAGTTCGTCTGTCTTGTTTTTAGTGTAGAGCTCGGATTCGAGGTTCCTTTGTCCCTTTCACAAATTGAAGTTCTTTCGAACTTTCTTCTCTCGTCTGCGAGTTCTCGTAACAAAATGATGCAGCAGATCATCAAGACACTTCCAGACGACAAGCCGATTACAGCTATTGGGATAATCGAAGACGTCTCCAAACGTCCCGGAGGATTTTATATTGTGAGTATAAAAATAACTTGAGATCGAAATCATCTCTTGAGTGTCTCTTGAAAAAAATACCACATTTATCACGCAGCTCTTGATGAGGTCATTCGTCAATTGTACCGTTCGCACTGCTGCCTGGGGGTTTTTCTCATGGTTGATATTATAGTCTGTTGATATTTCAGCTTATTGTAAATTGTGAGCAATCTCAGGTACACAGCGGTGTAATCTTGTACGATGATAAGGCTTCCAGGCAATGCCCGATGTCGATAATTTCGATGTCGCGGAGGAAAGTCGATTCTTTTATCTAAAATATACCGTGTCGAATGGATTGTATGCGGCTCCGGGGTTACCCAGCATTACATCACGTACGTCTGACTCACGGCAGCATGAAACCGGTTGAGTAAGAGCGGACCTGCAGGCCAATTTGATAGTGTCATGTTTAATTTTCCCATCTGGAGAGGAAAAAACGTCCATTTAACTGGGTGGAATGTTGGTAGATTTCTTGTGCCAATCTATGATCTACCAGTTATGTTTCGGATTACACCATTTAGCATAATTTCATGGTTAGTGAAATGCATACTGGTAGTATCAGGGTTCGTGCCGGTCAGGGAAGTCAGGGAAGTCATGGAAAAGTCAGGGAAATATAAATGGGCACTGGAAGTCATGGAAAAGTCAGGGATATTGGATTTTGGTCAGGGAAAAATCTCAAATCGGGTGCAGAATTGCGAAAAATCCATGATACGCGTCGAAAACCCCTTTACCTTTGTAAGGTATGGTTTATGTAAACCACGTACTCAAAACTTTTATGTGTTTATCTTGTGATTCTATCTCTTACTTTGTTTTAAGTAAACTTCGTTTTTGGTTTATTATCTTCGATAATGAACCATTGGAATCGCCCAAAGAAAAAAATTTTTTAACCCCCCCTCAAAATTTGTTGGTTTACGTTTCAAGATACGTAGATTCAGAAAATCGAATAAAAAAAAATCCGTCCGTCCGCCGTACGCCGTCCGCGCCACTTTGCCCAGTTAGCGTTGAGTTAAAATTACGAAATTTTTTTTATGGGTTTCGACCAACCCCACAATGGTCCTCGAAACTTTTCATAACCCTAGGTCAAGGGGAAGGGGTTCAAAACGAATTTTGAAATTTTGAAAATTTCATATCTCGAAAAATTCATGTAGAACGGTATGTTTTTTATTTCATATTTAGATAGAGTTTGTTCCGTAGAATTTTTTAAGACCATCCGCAGCTTTGTACGACCAGCCGTTCGTTCACAATGACGGCTCAAAGATTGTGCCTCACAACACGATCATGAATCAAACTTTTGAAATACAGGTCCATTTTCATACTAACAAGCTCTTTGGAACATCATATGGCTTAAGTGATGTCGAGTTTGTTGTTCTGAAGTGCGTTTCGTGCTACGGAAATGAAGGTAATTTCGAATGTTTGTTGGTAGGTACTTCTTTTATAGAAAAATTATTACCGACGTAGTATTAAAAACCCCAGAATTATATCGTATTAATTAATCATAATTAATAATTATTATTATTAATAATGAATACAAATATTAATACCTAACAATAAATTATAATAATTTTCACTAGGTACTTGATAAAATTGTTAATAATTAGTGATAATTGATAATAATAATTGATCTAACATTTAGGATCTAGACATTTAGACCTAGTGATCTAGACAGAAGGGTGATCTGTACAAAGAAGATAATGAACCGTTGTGTCAAGAATTTGCAGAGTTTTTTATGAATAAAAAAACTTGTTCCTTATATTGTTTTTCTTCATTTGCGCATCTAAAATTTTCGATTCATGCAAAACGTTACTGTTTAAAGGATCCTGAAACGTTGTGAAAAGTCAGGGAAAAATCGAAATTTTTGGTCTGGAAATCAGGGAAAAGTCAGGGAAATTGAAAATTGAAAATCGGCACGAACCCTGAGTATGTTAGCAGACTGCTTTCAATAAAGTGCCACCAAGAAATTAGTCCCATTGCAACAATGTCGGATCCGGCTACAGCAGTGGAAACCAAGCAGTAGGTTATGACTATTATGACAAAAATAATGAAAATAGTGCTCTGAGGAGAAAACCTGTGTGGACTTGGGGTTCAGCTCTGGAACAGATCCTGAAAAGAACAGCTACTTAGGAGTGTTGTCAACGCCCTTTGGCACATCAGAAATTGTGACCTCCATCGAAACCTCAATAATATTGAGGTAATATTATGCAATATATATATATATATAATATATATATTATGCAATCTGTCACCAAAGTAGCCAATCCATATGGGTTAAACTCAGTAGTTCTTTGACTTCTAGACAACAGCATCGTCCCCCGGCGGCTGGACAGAACAAAACCTCTGGATCTTGCAATGTGACAAGTGTAGTGATCGATGGTTCCCCTGAGTTACAGCTTACAAATTCTAGAAACAGTTGATGTAATATTACAGGAAATTAACTTGATGGGTTGAAGCTCAGTTTTTATGTTACTGATATGTCAAATACATATCGATTATTAAAAAAAAAAAAAGTTCTCTAAGATTGTTTTGACATTTGATGTGTCTCAACATGATCAGGTTGTCAGAGGAGAAGCGAGTAGGCCTGGCTAATACTGTTATTTATTGGTAATTTGTTATCGAGTAACAGCGACCGTCTGGTAATAGGTCGTGGTATTAGGTTATTTTGGTTATAGGTTATCGGCGATTCGTGAAACTTTCCAGCGCCCAACGCGGACTGGGTTTCCTAATACCACAACCTATTACCAGACGGTCGCTGTTACTCATTACTCACTCAAATAACTTGTTAACCGTTGTGGTCGCACACCTTTCACGCATTCGTTTTTCGTAACCTATTACCTGGTATAACCCCTCAAAGGTCTTCCCCACAAGTTCTCAAAACATTTATTCCAATAATAGAGTTTTTCTGGTTATAGGTTACTTGGACAGTATTAGGTTATTTGAAGCGGTTACGTTTAATATTTCCCACCCCTAGAAGCGAGTAACATCAAAAATAGAGTGGAAGAGGAAATACATTAGTCTACATAAAGCTAGGTTGTATTTAACCTTTAGTGCCCAGATCCACACTTTCCAGAAACCGATCCAAGAGTGAGAAGAGATGAATCCGTCCAAACTCCTGTGACCTCACTGACGTCACCTCCTCATGAATTGTGACACGTAAGCCTCCAATACCATCAGGCTGAAAAGTGATCAGGTTTTTTACAAAATCCCAGTCTACTTCGCTGAAACTCTTGACGACCGGCTCATAATACCCACGACACCCATCATGGATCACAAAAGCAAGGTCAGAGGGTAAAAGGTTATCATGTCCAAGAAGGCATGCCATTGTGAAGATCTTGATTTATGGATGCCAATCCAGATAATATTGTGACGGGGAGGTACACAGTAAGGCTCCCACACCATTCTTATTTCTAAGGAGGCTTTCATTTCAGAGACCAAGAGAGCAAAGTATATCCAAGAAATCAAATATTACTATCAAATATTATTATTAATCAAATATTAGAAATCAAAATTTCGTTTGAAGGGGGGGGGGGGGGTGTCGAAAATCACGCTACCAAGAATGGTAAAATAAGAAATAGGAAGGTTTGAAGAAAACTGTCGGATGTACCACTTTCTGACAGGGCCTGTCAACTACTGGATAAATGCCGATTTCATACCAGTGCCTGACATCCGTTAAATCCTCCAAGTAAATTGAGAAACCAAGGTGACAACGCATGGAACACAATATATCCTACACCCTGGTGCTGATAATAACACAAAACATGCAACAAACAACATCAATGAACAGCTAAGAAGAAAAACTTACTACCTACTGAGTCCTTGTCAAATATGGCATCACAGGTGGCACTACCCTCTGACTGGAACGAACTAACCGAACAATTTGTGTTGTTAGGCACTATTAACGCCCAAATTGAAGCAGGCAAAGCCACCAAACGACAACGGAATGCCAACCAAAGCCGCCAACTTTTAAAACAGTGATTTTCGAGGGCGTGGATCCTTATTATTTCAGTTTTTCAATGAACCTGTCGGCAACTGGAGCAGTGTCAGCTACTGGTGCATTTACCCTACATGACTGGTTAATAACCAGTGGTTATCTTCATACAGTGTGACCGGAAGTACCTAGTTTAATGTTATTCCGTGTTGCACATGAATTACAAATAGACACTCCGAAACACAATAGGCCAAGGCCACATACTCTCCCTCAGTAGAAGATAGCGCAACAACATTCTGCTCCTTCCAGCACCAATAAATTGCATGCTCAGGACACAGAAAGAACTAATGAAAAGGCTGTCACTATGTAGGTGGGAGAACCACCCATGGGAAGGCAACAACTACGTACAATAAGAGGAAGCTAACCGTGTGTTTGCATCGCAATTGTAATGGTTTGCTGAGTTTGCTTCCTTCCCGAAGTTTTGGTTCGACCACTCTGGAGATAGCTAGGTCTGTGAAACCCCTCTCGGTGGGCGTAATTGCCTAACCTCCCCGGGAACAAGGGCAACTCAGCACACCATTCATCACACAATATTGTTGTAATTTATTCCCACCCCATTTTCAAAGTAACCAGAGTTGGCAATATCTCAACCCATAAGTGGAGCTGGGGTGTATCTTTACTTTTCACCTGCTGACAATATTATTCTGCGGGTTTATCAGACCGATATTGAATCAATGTATTTTTGATCGGTTTTCAGGTTTCCAAGACTCACGATCTTGATTCAGATGCAGACTTGTGGAAGGGCAACAGCTTCTTTGGGGGTCGCGTCGCTCGGTACCTGTGCCTCTCAAAGACTGAAGGCATCGCTGATTACATCGTCGACAGTATTGGCATCATCGGCGAAAAAGACACACCCCCTGATGGCTACTGCTTAGTTTCCAAAACGTTGGACACAGGTGAATGACAAATCCTTTGCTATAACTAGGTATTCAATGTGTGAATTTGTATAGAAGTCTGTTCGTTATAGATTAATATGTTATGGGACGTTGTGGATTCATAAGTGCTGCGTTCAACTGTTGTTCCCGTAATAACTACTAGAACAACAGTTGTACACAGCACTTTTGAACTACTAAGTAGTTAAGCAGAAAATGAATCAATGTTGAGACGTGTGTCTTTGTTTCAGATGCGAAGGCGTGGAAAAAACGACAGATATGCTACAGCCTCACAAGGAGAAATTTAGCAACCATGGCCGTCACAGATATAATTTTATTGAGTAAATGCAAGAAAGCACCAGAAGGCTTCAAGCTGGCAGGGTGAGTTCCGAAAGTATTTAGATGTATTAAGTATAGCACCTCGACCTGTTAAGATCTATACATAGCAGTTAGAGCTCTTCTGTGAGCTCCAGTTTCATCAGCTTCCAGAGGTCTTTAAGATTCCTCCTACAGTATTCTGGGTTTCGTTGCCTAAGCACAGAAACCGGGACCTGGCTAGTCCTTCGCAATGGCATAGGACGTGTTCTGCCGTCTCCTCATCTTCGATGTTGATGTTGAATTGTTGAGCTGCGAACAAATTCGAACAATGGTACCCATCTGTCTTTGTTTGAACTGACTTTGATAATTTTATTTGATTCTTCTTATTTTGCAGGGACATAAATGGATTAGCGGTTTGCTTCAAAGTGAATACTGATCTCAGTCAGACCCATCTGACATCACCAGGCCCTGCTCTTGGTTACAAGTGAGTTAAAACTTCGAAGTACCAGTGTTGATTTAATATTGTTCGAGAGAGATTTCATGGTTTGTTCGCTTCATTTTCGCTGCATGCTCTAAATATTTAATATTGGGTAGCCAGTGTCTGATTGAATTAGCACTGAGTACTACTCAGTGAGTAGGGGTGGCAACGATATATCGATACATGGGATATATCTGTATACTGCGATCGATATATAAGTATGATATATCGAGGGTCCCACGGCAACTTCCCACATCGTCATTTGGACGACTTTTCAAAAACCATCTGTCAATGACTATGTTTACTGAGTAATTCAGTAAAATAAATCGTAAGATTTAGTGTTACCTAACTTAGATACCTAACTTATACTTAGATCGATCCGCCGCTTCGAATGGTATGCACAACTCATTTTGGTCAAAAGTGACGATGTGGGGTGTTGCCGTTAGACCGATTTGTATCGATATATCTATCAATATATATCGTTGGTAGCGTTTATGAAACGATTCTCTACCTACAAGAAATTAAACGTAGATGAATGATGAAACACAGTATGGATAAAGCTACCCGATGGAAACGAACAATGTGCTATAGAAACTTGAGCACCATAATGTGGATGTTTGTAAATCGCGGGTAAATTCGATAGCCCAGTCAATAGAGAGTTCCTAAGGGATAAGTCATAGGAGATAGGTTCGAACTATCTTTAACTGCGCAATTTAAAACGATAAACACCTTTTTCTTTTAAATTTGTGCTCCCCTAGAGTTCCTTAGTTAACACTGTTAGCAGCAGCACTGAGATATCAGTAAGATCAACTACCATAATTTATTTTAGAAAATTTTGACCTGCCAGATGAATGAATAATTGTTAATAATTTATCATTTTGGCGAGGAAAAATTATAATATAATAACGCAAACATGTAAGAAATATTTGACTATAGCACTTTCGTAACATTCTTTTTAAATGCCATAAGAAAGGCTTAAAGAATACTTTTCTTTGAGTTTATCCGCTCCCGACATAGCCTGTTTTCGTGGAGCCATTTTTGGACGTTCTTAGTCCGCTTTGTGATGATATTAGGTAAACATTGATGGACAATTTAAAACCTTTAAAAAAAGCACTGCTTGTGTCGTTCAAGTTGCTAACATGTATAATAAATAAGGAAAAGATAAAAAATTGCATAACAACAGTGACATATTGCCACTGGACAAGAAAATACACATTCTCAGAGGAAGACCCACATGTTATTAGGACCCCTACGGGTAGTTTGTACCTACATTTGCAACCCTAAGAACCGTGTGCTAAACAGCGAAACTTTTGCACTGGTTTTAGTTTTTGGCCAAAAAAGCAGTTAAGCAACCTCATGGCAAAAAAATTATTCGTTCCTTTTTCAAAGTATATACAATTCCCTACGATTTCAGTGGTAGTAGAACGGTTTATTTTTTGTTAACGTCGAATTGTTTGATTTTCCCCATTTCAGTCTGAATCCCAACGGAATCCCCCTCCCCAGCCCGCTAAACAGAAGCCCAGCACTGAACGGTCATCAGGAGAACGGTTTGTACCCGTCTATTCCTCACTCGCAGGCCGACCCTGGTTCGCCAAATGGCGAGTACGTCAACTTGCTGATGCCTAAACGTCGTGCGCCGCCTCCTCCGCCATCTCCTCTCTCATCAATGAGTTCTCCACTTGGTGCGCCTGCGCTACCTCAACGACCGCCACCTCCACAGATCGTTCCCGGATCATATGCCACTCTCAATCTCCACCAAGGTAAAGGAGCCGCCACAAGTTGAGTAGACGGACATTCAAACAAAGTTAGAGAGTTTTTTTTAAATATTAGTCAATTTGAATGGTTCTTAATTGAAAATGTGAACCACAATGGGTGCTTGGTGTCAAGTGCTTGCAGGACAGAAAATGTTGAAATGGGGATGGGTTGAGATAGTCCTTGAACAGATTTGATTCGAAAGAACTCTGACTGTGTAAGAGGTGACACAAAAATCGCTGGATGGCCTCAAACTCATTTCATTAAATGAATTTCAAAAATGTTTTGAACAATGGAAGACGCGATTGGAAAAGTGCATTGCAGTTAGTGGTTATTACTTTGAAGGTAATCAAAATTTGGTGTAAAAATATTGAAAAATAAAGGAATTATGACAGAATTCCTGTTACTTTTGGGTCCCTCCTCGTATGTACACATTTTTGAGATATGAATTTTTCAAAATTTAAAAATTCGTTTTGAACCCCTTCCTATTGACCTAGGGTTATGAAAAGTTTCAATGATCATTGTGTTGTTGGTCTGAACCTGTAAAACAAATTTCATCATTTTAGCGCAACGCTAACTGGGTAAAGTGCCCATGTCAATTACTGACACCAAGGGAGAGCAATATTACTATTAGGTACTTAAGTAACCTTGACCAAATTATTACTTTAAAAATGAAAAATATATTCCCGACTAATTTTTTCTCTCTTTACCATGGCTCTTTGGTAATAAATGTATGCGTTCTTCAGGTTTGGATGGCGTGCCATTTGTCTTTCACCCTTCCCTCCAAGTTCTCCTCAATAAATCCAACATGGTGAGTGGTTTCTACGAATTCATGCAGAGCCGTTCGAAGGCTTTATCTGTTACCTGTAGTCATCCATCAACTGATAAATGTGACATTCCGGTTTGATTTATCACTGTTATTCCATGTGATCAGAGCTCGATGGCCTTGCGTTATTATCGCTCTTACTAATATGTTCCGATTATTGTTCTTTCAGGCTCAGCTTCCTAAAATAAAGTTGAAGACTAAAGAAGAAATCAACAGAGAGGTACGTGGCTGGGAGTGCCTTAGTTTTATGTTTAATTTGGGGTAAAATGTTTTTTTGCCATTTTGCTTGGTGCTTACACCCAAAACAAACTGGTGTCAAATCCCACGAGGGACGTCCAGAAAGTAAGGTTACAAGGGCTGTGTAGGACGAAGGGAATTTTGTTTTGTTTTTCAGAGTACTAGAGAGGTTCATAACGGTCAATTCAAATCATCAAACGCCAGTCTGTTACAAAATGTCGTCACAGCAGCCAAACGTCTCAAATTGTGCGTCCATTAATCGCTCCACCTCCCTCGTATTTCATCTCTACGTTTGAAATGAATGCTTCATGTAAAGTACATGTAAGGCGTTGGCACTGCCAACTTGGCAGTCACTAATGATGGTTTTACTAAAACTGTTGTATAGAAAACTATGGGGAAAGGAATTGGATTGTTGAGACCTTAGAAAAATGACGGACTGCCTATTGTCGTGTATTAACTGGAACTTCACTTCCTAATTAACCCATTCAACACTATTGATGGACAATTCTGCAAACGATACGTACATGGTGGTGGATGCATGGGTGTTGACTGTGTGGCCTTAGTGCAAAGGGTGGTCAGATTGCGGCCACTCAATCTGACCTTTCCTCGTATTCCTGCTGGGTACCAGGTACACTAGGAAGGCGGGTTGGGCATGTGAACCACTTATGGCCAGGTTTAATCGCATCTCTAACAAACCAAAAGCCGTCTACGAGGTTGATATTTCTTAAAACCATCTGAGGAAGGTCGTTCTTGAAACCACCCGAAGAAGGTCGTTTAAGTGATGTCTGTTGGTTGGATGTAATGTTAACTTAATTTGAGGAGAGATCACTGTGTTCCCTTGCTTCTGCCATAACTTGTCTCACTATAGGGCCCCTCTTGATGGAATTAACACTTTCAACCTTCAAGGCCAATTCAAGGGCTTCAGCCATCATTTTCGGGCTGCTTATTCCTACATGCCGACCAATTTTTGGGTCCCTGAGTCCTTGACCAAACTGGAAGGTCAACTCTCCCTCTATACCCTGAACCTTCCCAGGACAATCTTTGTTGGCTAGTTCTCACAGTGCATAGTGGTACTCCCTCACCCCTTCCTTTGGTCGTTGAGTACGTGCATAAAGTTCTGCAATGTAGGCCTGTGTGGAAACAACGTCCCCAAATTTATCAGAGAAGGCTGCAACTAGTTAATGAAGAAAGTAGCTTACTGGCCTTGATGTCATTTGACCAATTGTATTCTTGCGCCATACCCTCAAACTGTTTTAGGTAAGCTGGCCAGTCTACTTTTCCAGCGAACTTCGGGGGCTTAACGGCTTTGGCTCAGCTGGATCTTGATATCGTAGACTTTCAGAGGAGCTAGTGCTGTTTCGAACATAACTTTTAGTTCATTTACTTCCTTCTGAAAAGCTATCATCTCAGCCCGGTCAGTGGCTTGAACCTGCTCAACGTAGCTCTCCAGGTCTTATACAGCGTCTACTGACCTCTACTGAATTCCTCCCTTCGAGGCGTTGAGTTGGTGACCGTTGGGTGTTGGTGACCGAGAACTAGTTGTGGCTCCATTTCCACCGGCCGTAGAGCCCACAGCCCTAGCACGTGATCAAGTATTCATGAAGCTATCCACCTTCTGACACCAATGTTAGGAAAGATGATGCAACGATCATAGTGAGACTGAAGGTTTTTATTAACAACAATAATAAGAACTTCAACAGCCTAGTTACCTAACATCATCTTCTTTATTTTCAGTACCACTACGACTTCAGGCTCGAAAGGGAATGCTCATAGCAGCAAGAAACTGAAGAGCGGTTGGAAATCCACGAAGTGAGAAGGGTCAGCAAACGGGCCATCAGGAAACTATGCGGCCAACGCCTCTGATATCTTCACCCTGGATTGTTCTTGTTGTAGTTCATATTTTAAAAGGTATACATTTGAATTTTCAACTATGATGGAATGTTTGTCGTGAAACTCGGTGCAATCGCGAGGCATCGGTCTTGTTATTTGGAAATACAATTTTTGCCCAAAATTACCGTGCACGATTTCATAAATTTCACGTGCATGTAAGATAAATTTGTAGAATATTTAGTTTTTCAAAAACTTCCGTTTTAGATTTACCTCACAAACGTAGGTTAATCCCACTGAATGAAGGAGCAGGTCGAAGATAACCCGTGTTATGTTAAGAGACATACTGCCGTGGGCTTGGGGAGTATTCCGGTGCGTCCTGGGAGAAACTGCAATCTATTCACAATGAACAATTATTGAGATATAATTTATTCATCATATTCATTTTCTCAAAAAGGTTCAGGTTGCATTGAAAAAAGCATGTAAATACTGAGTAAATTTGAACATCATTAATCAACAAAACAATAATTGTGAAACAATTGAAAAACAATGAATTATTCATTTCATCTTCGAATTAGTTTTGGAAATTTAAATGTCGAATCACCGTCGTTAAAAGCCACCGTTTGAAGTTCAATTATGTGTAATTATTTCGAGTCTTTATGGCGGAGATCTAATTTATACAAAATTTGTATAAATTAGATCTCCATTTAATGACACCCCACTCTCCCGGTAAACGTCAAATCCCACCTGTGCAGTCCTGGTTGCCTCATTGAAATATAATATATTGTGTATCTGCATTACTGTTGAAGAGCGGTGAATCTCTATAATATAGAGATTTATACCATTTATTATATTATTATAATAATATTTTTCCATTTTTCACCTCCCTAATATGATTTAATTGTGCCAATTTTCTACGAACGATTCCGATAAGTCTTCTGACATTGATGTTTCATTTTAGACTGGAGCCAATTTTTCTTTTAAATTATTACAGGTCTTTTAGTAATGAAAATGTGTGCCAAAGTATCCTTTATTAGCGTTAGAGGATTAAAATGTATTTTTTCCGTACCCTGAGGCGATTTCGTATTATCCTACTGCTTGTGTTCTTTGTTAAGGGGGTTTTACACGATCCGATCCTGTGCACAGGATAAGAGGCTCCGCCCATCCTATCCTACTTCACCCCCCACCTTCCAATCGACAGGATCGGATCGTGTAAAACCCCCTTTAGTCTGACCTTTGATTTATAACGCTCAAAATTTATAACGCTTTATGACCCTTCAACTTTTCTTTGGTGGGTATCTGTATCTGTTCCAACGGAGACCTCAGTTTAATTTAACCCTCGAACGCTCAGTCACCTTTGTATCCACCTTTATGCTTTTTTATGAATGTAATTCTTATGCATTAGTTGATTTTATTAAACGAATTATTTTAAAATATTATTAGAACTTATTAGTACATTAAAATAAATTTTATTTTGAAATGTAATTGAATGTGTCAAGTTTTTTCTATAATGTTTATTTATATTGTGATTTATTCGTTTAGCGGTATTTTATTCCCCATAAGTGAATGATGAAATCGTACATACGTTTCATAACGTTTCTCTGGTTTTATGATACAATACCCAGAGCCAGTTAAATAATCATCACGTTTGTTACCTACCTTTACATATTACTGTTTCTGTACTGGCTTCTACATAGTTGAAATGAGTCAGTACAAGTGAAAGTTTTCAGTTTGGAGTTTCATTAAAAACTCTTGGTTGAACTGTTCAAATTTTATACATCTAGTACCTAATTTGTTCAACTTGATGCTCAATTGGTGATTTTTAAGGTCGTCTGCAACTCGCGGTTTGCTTCCATCAATATGTTCACATAAACGTACCCATGTACCTAACCTATTGAGTAAGTGAATAATTCGTGTACCTATTTATATTTGAAAATATATTCTAACAAGAGAACGTTGAAAGATTTGTATTAATGCAATGGTTGGTTATTATCCATAGAGTAGTCAACTTTATTAGAGCAATGATGAGCTTAGTGTTATATCTTGTAGAATTTACTGTTGGAAAAAATTATTATCCCATCGTTGTTTTTTAAAAACATTCGATACAAATGTTGAAAGGACTGAAGAAGTGTTGAAATGATTAGCTTATATAGCGAAGGTGCCAATGTACATGGAAAACTACAAACATAATATATTATATTTACTAGGCATTCTATGTAAATTTATCGCCATATTTTGTTCGCGTAGGTTAAAAAATTTACAGCTTAATTTTTTTTATTACTTTGAAACGATTTCAACAACTTTACGTTAGACAGCATTGTTATACTTACAATAAAGTACCTTGTGAGAAGGTAGCTACCTACAGTTTTGTGTCTTTCTCGTTATTTCACGTTGTTCCTGTGAATTAGATGGATTTGTCTGTTGCAGTTGATGTGCGAAAGGGTATAAATAGGGAATCGCGTTATTAATTGGTACTAAATAAGGAGAGCTGAAAAGAGCAGCCCTTCAATTCCGACGCCCATTACTCCAATGGAAACCAGTGAGGTACATCATTAATTCACTATTGGGAGGTCATATGGAATACCTTCCGAACCAGGGGCGGATACAGAATTTGATTTTGGGATGGTGGGTCATTAGGTTCTAATCTAACCTAACTTGACATCAGAAACTTCGTAGTTTGCCTGATGTACAAGAAGAGATTGAGTTCATGTTATTGCTCGTATCAATGACTGTGTTTCTAATCTTTCTAATACCAGCGGTGTTCTGATTGAGTTCCAGGATTTTTCATCTTGTCCCAAAGACATATGTTTGAATTCAGCATTATGCATTAGTATGGACCTATTGAGCCACGCCTTGAACTTTGGGAGGTGTCACTATCTTGAAAATCGAGATATCCTCCCGAAAGTTTGTGGCCATTGGGCAAAAAGGACCCAACAACTACTGTAAAATTGCTATCAAACACCCACCGCCCCTGTTCTGACAGTCGAGTCGAGCATCTAATTGTATTGGCCCACCCTTTTACACAGAACAGCGGTCTGGATCCTTAAATGGGGAAACATCCCCTATCAATCGTTATAGACAGTTCTGTGAAATAGTTGAACAAATAGATTGGGGCAGTGGACAAAAAAATATGTTTTATAGTCAGGTTCGAACCTGGCTGGAACTTGAGGCATTATAGTCCTTGTCGCTCCATAGTGTTACAAATTTATAGTCTCTGAAGGAGGAGAAAGAACTACATTGTAGGTAGATACCAGGGGCGTAGCGTCAGAACGAAATGAAGAATGTAGGTAGAAATTTAATTGACTGTAAAACATTCAATTGAAAATTTGAATCGCTACCTACCTGATTGCTTTGAATCACGAATCCATTGACTGTGACTGGCATCTACGAAGAAGAATTACACACATCTGATTGCAGTGAGGCCACAGGGGAACCGCGAGATTCTAGCAGGGGCTCATGACGTCACCTGTACAGTGTGTGTGTGTTTTGTATGTCTCCTGACTGTGTTACCACTCGGTGGGCCACCGCATTCGTTCCGCGCTGCCAAATGTAAAGCGCAGGCGTAGGTAGATGGAACGCAGAGGATCCATTTAGGGTTTGGAAACTTGTTTCTTCTGCGGATGTTGCTGTTGTTTGATTGTTCATAGTTTTCAGTTGTTCGTTTAGTTTTTATCATCCTAAAACGGATAGTTGCTGCATCAACTGTTCAATAGTTCAGCGGTCGTTTAGTTTGCAAAATTTTAGCGAAAAATTCGACATAATTACAGCCGGCTGTTCGACCTTGCAGGTGCCGAATCTCAACGGAGATGTCAAACAATGTACACTCGACATTTTAATGTTTAGGACTACAATAGATACCAATGGTTACAAAGGTGTTATAAGACCTAGTTAGTCTAAGGGATTGGACTCAATAGGGCTGAAAAATGAATTAACCATCCGCATTGGAGATTTCTCGCCGAAATGCCATGGGTTTTACATGTAGTTTTTCAATTTGCAAAACTCATTTCGACAATTCCAAGCACCACTGAGTCTGTAGAGCTCACTTTCAGCTCTGAAACGCTTCAAAACATATTTGAGATCTACACGGGGACAGCAGCGGTTGTCTGATCTATCTATTGAGAGATCTCGGGTAGCAAAACTTAAATCTGCACCCGCCTCTTCAAAGTTCAATGATCTCGTTGTCGATAAGTTCTTCGGACAAAATCGGCGTATTGTTTTTATTTTCAAATAGATCTCTAGTCAATATTCTAATTATTTTTTTCCATTTTTGAGGGGTTTCACCCGACTCGCCTGTGTATTCTTTTTGCTATTGTACAGTGTAATTAATTTTAGATGAGGTATGTTATATACCAAGTGTTTTTCATTTTTGTTTACTTGCATTTCTTGATATTTCCTACTTAAAATTTACAGTAGAGCCAGTTCGCCCCTGTTGGGTGGTAGGGGTGGACTGGGGGGACTTGACTGCAGTCGCCTCCCCGTTGGCAAGTCCTGGATACTGGCTGATTGCAAGGGAATTTTATGAAATACCTACCTAAGTTAGAATTCCTTTGAATTCATATCATAGAATTCCTAGAATATCATAGAATTCCTTTGAACAAACAGCTTGCTAAGAACTGCTTCACTTTTTCATTTTTTAGGGTGAGAGAGTTAGGAAGTGTGTGTGCGTGGTGGGGGGGGGGAGGTGGATTGAGTGCGGTACCCCCATGTCCAGAGCCACGCTACGCTCCTGGTAGTTACGTCCATCCATATTGACACTGGGTTTGGGAAAATCATAACAAAATATACCAAATAAATTTTATAGTCCATACGATACGGCTAGATTGTCATCAGGATCAAGGCTTTTGCTTCTCTCTACACAGGTATGTGTATTACGAGTATACTAGAGTTAATCAGTAATTAATTACGTGATTAATAAAATACATTTGCATTTACTCGAGTGATTGTTCGACGAATTGAAGAGGAAAGTGAGCGAAAACTCCAAAATGATGAAAAGTAATTACTTGCCTAAAAAGGTAATAGTCATTGGGGTCAGCAATTACAATAATTGTAATTATTATTTATTGATTCAAAGTAATTGTAATTGCAAAGTAGGTACCTACATAATTAAAATACAAATCCCGTTAAATGCCTTTTTCTTTTTCTTTATGAGGAAAAATAAAAAAATGTGGAAAAATGATTCGACACTTCAAACTTAGATTAAATAGACCAAAAAACGTTGCATCCTATGTATAAGTATATATTTACATATTTATACCCACTATGAAGGGATTGTTGGGTACAATTACATAGGCATAATTTGCATTACATAGTTGCAATTACTGAGCTCCAAAATGTAATTGGGATCTATAATTACAATTACCTACCTGTAATTACATTAGGTACAATGTATAATTGTATAATTGTGATTTTGAGGTTTCAATAACAAATTACAAGGAATTGCCAGTAAATTGTATTTGCAATTACATTTTGTACAACTCTGGTACATGTGGTTGGGGGGGGGGGGGGAGAGATTGATTGATCGAGTGCTTTATTTATACAAACCTGGGATGGATTAGGACCATGTGGTCCTCTCTTCCATCCACCCAGGATATACCATAAAAATACCCAGAGAGAGAGAGAGAGATAGAACCAATAGATTGTTGCAAAAAGCAAAATACCTTTATACAAATTTTAAAAAAATGAAAAAAAAAAACATGGAATTGTACAAATAGAAGTGAAGTAAAAATTAAATTATTGTCAGTGATTTCCTAAACGAAAGAAATGCAATGGAAAGAATTAACGTTGTCTGTCAAATTCAATCCACATGTCAATGGAACAAGATGAAAAATACTGGAACTCAATCAGAACAGTTTGAACAATGCTGGAATTTCCTGGTACACGTGTTATTTCAAACACAGTAATTGATACGAGCATTAACACAAAATTTTGCAAATTTTGTAATTATAGATATTATAACGCCCAGACTCCTGGGCCAGTGGCAAATTCAAGGGGGGGGGGGGAGTCGTGAGCCCTAGAGCCAAAGTTGTCAGAAGTCGTAAAACCATAAACCTTTTTTTAATGATATCTCGATTTTCAAAATAGTGACACCTCCCACATTTCGAGTGGTAGCTCAATAGGTCCACGCTAAGGCTGAATTCGAACATGGATGTCTTTGGAGGCAAAAAGTGTTTAATCGAAAAAAATGCAAAATCGCTTCTAAAAAAAAACATTGATTTAGCCATGTACAAGTACTTACAAGACAGGTAGAAATTCAATTATTGTTGTGTTGTCAGTGTTGTTGTGTTGAATCGCTCTGGATGCAATCAGGGCCGTCGCCATGTGTCCGCCATGCTGCAGCGACAGGACAAGAAAAAAGAAACGAAGAAGAAGAAGGCAACCGTTGAACGCGATAGCATTTTTCATGTTGAGTTCCGTCGTTACGTTTGAAACGTAACGTTTCCGTCATCACATTTTGATCATTTCAATTTAGTTCACCCAGCAACAACTTAAGCTGTTGAATTTCTGTTGAAGGTAATTTTGAAGATACTTGAGTGAGAATCTGTGAGTTATCATACAGAGTCCTCTTTCAATAAGATACTTCCTACTTGTCACACTTCTGTTTGTTTCCACGCTAAGTTACAGTTTTGCGTTAAGTATTGTGCATTTGCTTCACTGATTATTATCAAATGTATACAATTATAGTGTCGAATGAGTGCAGTGTTCCTGCTTGAACCGCAAATTACGTAGGATAGATGAGAAGATCTCGAAGGTGTTATATGGAGTGACAGCTAGTTTGTTTTGGCCCGGTTTTACGTAACATGGTTAAACAGAATACTAACTAGGAGTTAACTATCGCTTCGCTTTCACCACAACTTTTCGGGTGAGAGTTAATTACTCCAAAGTCGATTCTGAAAATGTTGAAAGCCTTCGATCTCATCAAATATTGATTAATAACGTTATTGTTGTTGTGACAGTAATGTTGCGTGGCCATTGATTACACTACTGACTGTAGGTCTTATCTGTTTGAAGGTGGTACGAGAGTGAATTCTGAACCAGTCTCCCGAATACAGTCCTTCAACCAGACACTTCCACGGTAAGTTACAGTTTTGCGTTAGGTATTGTGCATTTGCTGCAATGCTTATTATCAAATGTATACAAATATTAGTGCCGAATGAGTGCAGTGTTCCTGCTTGAACCGCAAATTACGTAGGATAGATGAGAAGATCTCGAAGGTGTTATATGGAGTGACAGCTAGTTAAATAAGTAGGCTTGAATCATGAAGTATAATAATATAATTAGAACATTAGAAGCATCGTCACATCGAACATTCAACTCTGCCCATCCGTTAGTTACCCGTAAACATATTCGGAATAACCAACGTAGTGGCACACTACACATCTCCCTCCCTAGGGATACACTTTTCACAAGTTCCGACACTGGGGTAATGTGATGCGCCTCAAGGACCGCCTAAGCGGAGAATTTCCCGTCGGCAACTGTTGAGGTACGTCACTGGTTTGAGAAAAAGGTAAAGGTCGGAGCATGGATTGGTTTCGTCTTACTTCTCCGTCTCTGGTCGCAACAGCATAGGATCTTGGAGCTACTTCCTGTTTGACTATTCCCTCCTCCTTTCTATCTGGAATGTATACTGCCGAGCCGATCGGCAAGTTGGTCGCCATCGTCGTGCGATGTCTTTGATTATAGTATTCGGCTTGTTCAAGGCGATAGCGTTCATCCCAATCTTTGAATCTGGAGTGGTCAATTGATCTGGGTCGGAGTTTTGACGGTAGGATTGGGACTCGTGTTCTAAGTTTTCTCCCCATTAAGAGCTCTGCTGGACTGTATCCTGACGGCCCTGAAGTAGTCCGAAATTCTAAAAGAGCCAAAGTGGGATCATCATTTTTCAGGAGCATTTTCTTCAGAGTCTGTACCGCTCTCTCTGCTTCGCCGTTAGCCTGGTGATAATGTGGACTGCTCGTTAAAATATGGAACCCGTATTGTACCGCGAAAGCATGCCATTCCTTGCTCAGAAATTGTGATCCTGAATCCGAAACTACAACTTCTGGTATTCCAAAACGTGCGAAACAGGCTTTCATTTTTTTGATTAATTCGGTAACAGTCATTGTTGACATGTTTATTACTTCCAAAAATCTTGAGTAATAGTCGACGACTGCAAGGTAGTTACCCTTCTTGAATTCGAAGTAATCAATACCTATTTTCTGCCAAGGGTAGTCTGGTGTATTTGTAGGAATCATGTCATACTTCTTATCATTTTGATGTTTAGCACATGATTGGCAATTTTCAACGAATGTGCCTATGTCATCCGTTATTCCCGGCCAAAAAACTGACTCCCGAGCTCGTTGAAGTGTGCGGTTAATGCCGTAGTGGCCATCATGTAACTTTCTTAGCATCTCGTTCCGCATTTCCATCGGTATAATTATACGGTTTTGGTAGCACAGTAGTTCATCGATTACTGTGAGGTAGCCTCGGAACGTGAACCATCTCTTGACTTGATCATGGACGTCTTGCTTGTGAGTCGGCCATCCATTCTCAACTAATTCGCGGATGAGTTGACATTCGTAACTATGTAGCTGGGCTTCCCGTATCTCATCAAGTTTAGTTGGTGTGGCTGGAAAATTCGAGGAAATTATTTTCATATGGGCTTCTGTCTCTTCGATAAAATCGTCATCTGAGGAATCTTCTCTTGGAGCTCGACTCAAGACATCCGCTGTCAACATTTCCTTGCCCGGAATATGTTCGACAACGTAGTCGTATTTCATCAGCCTCATCTTGAAACGTTGTATCCTTACTGGAATAGTATCTAGATCTTTACTATTTAATAATGGTACTAGAGGTTTATGATCTGTTAGAATTTTAAATTTTTTACCGAGAAGGAATTTGGAGAACCTTTCTGTAGACCAGGCCAGAGCCAGCGCCTCCTTTTCTATCTGCGCATATCGTTTCTCTGCGCCCTGTAGGGTTTTTGATGCGAACATTACCACTTTCTGGTGCCCATTCACCTTCTGTAAAAGCATTGCACCCAATCCATACGCTGATGCATCCGCAATGACAGTTGATTCCGCTGAAACATCGTACCTGGTTAAGTTTATATCCTTTTTGATTATGTCTATGATTTCTTTCAGGTGATGTTGATGATTTTGAGACCATTCAAATTTTACGTTTTTTCTGGTTAAATCGTTAAAAATTTCTGTCTTCCCGGCCAAATGTGGAACGAATTTACTTAATTGGTTTATCCTTCCGTTGAGCCTTCTAATTCCCGATACATCTTTTGGGGGAGGCAAATCCTCAAGGGCTTTAATCCGATCGGGATCAATTTTTACTCCCTCGTGATCTATTATATTCCCTAAAAATTTTACTGAGGATACGGAGAATATGCATTTTTCTTTATTGAGAACCACCCTAGCAGTCCTCAAACGATTTAGGACTTCACGCAGTCTCCTATCGTGTTCCTCAACCGTCTTACCATGGATCAGGAGGTCATCCATATGACATAATACTCCTTCAGTGCCCTCAAGCAATTTGAACATAGCGTTTTGGAAGAATTCTGGGGCTGAGGAAATTCCGAATGGGAGTCGTTTGAAGAAGAATCTTCCGAAGGGAGTGATGAAGCATGTTAGCTTTGCTGTGCTCGGCGAAATTGAAATTTGCCAAAATCCCGAAAGTGCATCTAATTTTGAAAATATTTTTGATTGACCGATTTGGCCTAAAGTTTCCTCGACATCGGGCAACATAATTTTCGGTCGTTTTATGTTTCTGTTCAGTTCCGAAAAATCCACACAGAGTCTGAGACTGCCATTAGGTTTCATTACTGGTACAATAGGAGCGCACCATTGAGTAGGTTCTTCAATTTTTTCAATGATTCCAAGTTTCACCATTCTATTAATTTCTGACTCGACTTTTGGGCGAAGGGGAATTGAAATATTTCTTGGAGCATATACTGAGTATGGAACGGCGTTATCAATTAATTCAATATTATACTCACCGGGGATGTTCCCAATTCCTTTGAAAAGCTCAGGGTATTCAGTTTCTACATCTTCTAACTGTATGGCTGCGATGATCGACTCCGCTTCTTGTCGAATTTTTATTATCCTCAAAGCTTTGATAGCAGGAACCCCTAAGAGTGGCTCTTTCAAGTCTGGCACAACATATATTTTTTCTTGAAATCGCAGTCCACCGTAATGAAGATCGGCAAGAAACATACCCATGACTGTCATTTTTTGCTGATTCGCAGTTTTTAATACCCTATCTGGTTTTATCAAGGAAGGGAATCTGGGAAGAGCGCTGCAGGGCATAGCAGTCACTTCCGCTCCTGAATCTAATTTAAAGTTGACTTGGTGGTTGTTGACTTGAACCGGGACAATCCAGGGCCGACCATCCCTTTTCGGCACATGAACCGCACCCATATACGCGACCTCTGCTCTGTCCCCTTCATCCTCGCTATCTGACTGCCGTACTTCTCTAATTTTGTTAAAATGGTTGGAAGCTTGCTTCTGGTAGCTTCGGCAAAGTTTCATGAAGTGACCTACTCGATTACACTTCGAGCAAATCGCCTCTTTAGCAGGACACATATCTCGAGAATGGCGAGATTGTCCACAGTTCCAGCAATTTACAGATTTAGATGCAGATGGAGAATCCTTGTTATATTTCACATAAGGCTTTTTAGAAGATTTGACACGATCTAATTCTGCTGTAGTTTGAAGCCTAGAACTCATTTCTTGTAATTCTGTTGCCTGTTTTATTATAGATTCTCTTTGTTTGCATTTCTGAACAGCTTTTTTGAGTGTCAACTCGGAATCTTCTTGGAGTTGTGCGGACAGCTTTTTGTCGTTTATACCAACCACTATTCGGTCGCGAACCAATTCATCACGAAGGGTCCTAAAATTACAATGTTCTGCCATTGCACATATATCAGCATAGAATTTTTCAAATAATTCATCTTCCCGTTGATATCTTGAATTGAATTTTGCCCTTTCATAGGTCACGTTACGTTTACCAATGAAAACAGAATCGAAAGTTTCCTTGACTCTTCCATAGTTCGTTTGGTCTTCCTCCGTTATATTGGAGGATGTGATGATATCCTCCGCTTCTTCCCCCATACAATAAATCAATGTGGTTACCTGCTTTTCCTCTGATTGCTTATCCAAACCCGATGCGAGTCTGTATCGTTCAAAACGTTTTAACCATCTTTCCCAGAGCTCCGGTTGCTTGAAGTTGAAGGGGGATGGCGGAGTGAACACAAAAGATGTAGCTCCCTCTGACATTGCTCCCGGGGCTGGAGTAGGTGCTGAATCGCCTTGTCGTCTTTTGGAGCCCATATCAGTACTACTTACACGCTAAACAGTTTTCTTAAACACCGCTGTCACCATGTAGCATCACCAATTAAATAAGTAGGCTTGAATCATGAAGTATAATAATATAATTAGAACATTAGAAGCATCGTCACATCGAACATTCAACTCTGCCCATCCGTTAGTTACCCGTAAACATATTCGGAATAACCAACGTAGTGGCACACTACACAGTTTTGGCCCGGTTTTACGTAACATGGTTAAACAGAATACTAACTAGGAGTTAACTATCGCTTCGCTTTCACCACAACTTTTCGGGTGAGAGTTACTTACTCCAAAGTCGATTCTGAAAATGTTGAAAGCCTTCGATCTCATCAAATATTGATTAAGTAATAACTTTATTGTTGTTGTGACAGTAATGTTGTGTGGCCATTGATTACACTACTGACTGTAGGTCTTATCTGTTTGAAGGTACCTACGAGAGTGATTCTGAACCTGTCTCCTGAATACAGTCCTTCAACCCTTCACTTCCACGGTAAGTTACAGTTTTGCGTTGAAGTATTGTGCATTTGCTTCAATGATTATTATCAAATGGATACAATTATTAGTGCTGAATGAGTGCTGTGTTCCTGCTTAAACCACAGATTACGTAGGAGATCCTTAACCCTGATGGTAAAGGTAGAGTTACCATCGCCTGGCTTCTTCTTCCCTAGTAGACTTTACGCTTTACCTCCTACTTGTTACCCAAAATGTCTGATTTCGACATTAAATGTCTAATTGGAATAAATTTCATTAGGGAGATGAGAAGAATCTCGAAGGTGTTATGTGGAGTGACCGCTAGTTTGTTTAGGCCCAGTTTCACCTAACATGGTTAAAGTAAATACTAATTAGGAGTTAACTATCACTTCGCTTTCACCACAACTTTTCGGGTGAGAGTTACTTACTCCAAAGTCGATTCTGAAAATGTTGAAAGCCTTCGATCTCATCAAATATTGATTAAGTAATAACTTTATTGTTGTTGTGACAGTAATGTTGTGTGGCCATTGATTACACTACTGACTGTAGGTCTTATCTGTTTGAAGGTACCTACGAGAGTGATTCTGAACCTGTCTCCTGAATACAGTCCTTCAACCCTTCACTTCCACGGTAAGTTACAGTTTTGCGTTGAAGTATTGTGCATTTGCTTCAATGATTATTATCAAATGGATACAATTATTAGTGTCGAATGAGTGCTGTGTTCCTGCTTAAACCACAGATAACGTAGGAGATCCTTAACCCTGATGGTACAGGTAAAGTTACCATCGCCTGGCTTCTTCTTCCCTAGTAGACTTTACACTTTACCTCCTACTTGTTGCCCAAATTGTCTGATTTCGACATTAAATGTCTAATTGGAATAAATTTCATTAGGGAGATGAGAAGAATCTCGAAGGTGTTATATGGAGTGACCGCTAGTTTGTTTTGGCCCAGTTTCACCTGACATGGTTAAAGTAAATACTAATTAGGCGTTAACTATCACTTCGCTTTCACCACAACTTTTCGGGTGAGAGTTACTTACTCCAAAGTCGATTCTGAAAATGTTGAAAGCCTTCGATCTCATCAAATACCTTTATATCAAATACCTTTATGAGATTAATAACTTTATTGTTGTTGTGACAGTAATGTTGCGTGGCCATTGATTACACTACTGACTGTAGGTCTTATCTGTTTGAAGGTGGTACGAGAGTGAATTCTGAACCAGTCTCCTGAATACAGTCCTTCAACCAGACACTTCCACGGTAAGTTACAGTTTTGCGTTAGGTATTGTGCATTTGCTTCAATGATTATTATCAAATGGATACAATTATTAGTGCTGAATGAGTGCTGTGTTCCTGCTTAAACCACAGATTACGTAGGAGATCCTTAACCCTGATGGTAAAGGTAGAGTTACCATCGCCTGGCTTCTTCTTCCCTGGTAGACTTTACGCTTTACCTCCTACTTGTTACCCAAAATGTCTGATTTCGACATTAAATGTCTAATTGGAATAAATTTCATTAGGGAGATGAGAAGAATCTCGAAGGTGTTATGTGGAGTGACCGCTAGTTTGTTTAGGCCCAGTTTCACCTAACATGGTTAAAGTAAATACTAATTAGGAGTTAACTATCACTTCGCTTTCACCACAACTTTTCGGGTCAGAGTTACTTACTCCAAAGTCGATTCTGAAAATGTTGAAAGCCTTCGATCTCATCAAATATTGATTAATAACTTTATTGTTGTTGTGACAGTAATGTTGTGTGGCCATTGATTACACTACTGACTGTAGGTCTTATCTGTTTGAAGGTACCTACGAGAGTGATTCTGAACCTGTCTCCTGAATACAGTCCTTCAACCCTTCACTTCCACGGTAAGTTACAGTTTTGCGTTGAAGTATTGTGCATTTGCTTCAATGATTATTATCAATTATTAGTGTCGAATGAGTGCAGTGTTCCTGCTTAAACCACAGATTACGTAGGAGATCCTTAACCCTGATGGTAAAGGTAGAGTTACCATCGCCTGGCTTCTTCTTCCCTGGTAGACTTTACGCTTTACCTCCTACTTGTTGCCCAAACTGTCTGATTTCGACATTAAATGTCTAATTGGAATAAATTTCATTAGGGAGATGAGAAGAATCTCGAAGGTGTTATATGGAGTGACCGCTAGTTTGTTTAGGCCCAGTTTCACCTGACAAGGTTAAAGTAAATACTAATTAGGCGTTAACTATCACTTCGCTTTCACCACAACTTTTCGGGTGAGAGTTACTTACTCCAAAGTCGATTCTGAAAATGTTGAAAGCCTTCGATCTCATCAAAGTTTAATATTGATTAATAACTTTATTGTTGTTGTGACAGTAATGTTGCGTGGCCATTGATTACACTACTGACTGTAGGTCTTATCTGTTTGAAGGTGGTACGAGAGTGAATTCTGAACCAGTGTCCCGAATACAGTCCTTCAACCAGACACTTCCGCGGTAAGTTACAGTTTTGCGTTGAAGTATTGTGCATTTGCTTCAATGATTATTATCAAATGTATACAATTACGTAGGAGATCCTTAACCCTGATGGTAAAGGTAGAGTTACCATCGCCTGGCTTCTTCTTCCCTGGTAGACTTTACGCTTTACCTCCTACTTGTTACCCAAACTGTCTGATTTCGACATTAAATGTCTAATTGGAATAAATTTTATTTGGGAGATGAGAAGAATCTCGAAGGTGTTATGTGGAGTGACCGTTAGTTTGTTTAGGCCCAGTTTCACCTAACATGGTTAAAGTAAATACTAATTAGGAGTTAACTATCGCTTCGCTTTCACCACGACTTTTCGGGTGAGAGTTACTTACTCCAAAGTCGATTCTGAAAATGTTGAAAGCCTTCGATCTCATCAAAGTTTAATATTGATTAATAACTTTATTGTTGTTGTGACAGTAATGTTGCGTGGCCATTGATTACACTACTGACTGTAGGTCTTATCTGTTTGAAGGTGGTACGAGAGTGAATTCTGAACCAGTGTCCCGAATACAGTCCTTCAACCAGACACTTCCGCGGTAAGTTACAGTTTTGCGTTGAAGTATTGTGCATTTGCTTCAATGATTATTATCAAATGTATACAATTACGTAGGAGATCCTTAACCCTGATGGTAAAGGTAGAGTTACCATCGCCTGGCTTCTTCTTCCCTGGTAGACTTTACGCTTTACCTCCTACTTGTTACCCAAACTGTCTGATTTCGACATTAAATGTCTAATTGGAATAAATTTTATTTGGGAGATGAGAAGAATCTCGAAGGTGTTATGTGGAGTGACCGTTAGTCTGTTTAGGCCCAGTTTCACCTAACATGGTTAAAGTAAATACTAATTAGGCGTTAACTATCACTTCGCTTTCACCACAACCTTTCGGGTGAGAGTTACTTACTCCAAAGTCGATTCTGAAAATGTTGAAAGCCTTCGATCTCATCAAATATTGATTAATAACGTTATTGTTGTTGTGACAGTAATGTTGTGTGGCCATTGATTACACTACTGACTGTAGGTCTTATCTGTTTGAAGGTGATACGAGAGTGAATTCTGAACCAGTCTCCCGAATACAGTCCTTCAACCAGACACTTCCGCGGTAAGTTACAGTTTTGCGTTGAAGTATTGTGCATTTGCTTCAATGATTATTATCAATTATTAGTGTCGAATGAGTGCAGTGTTCCTGCTTAAACCACAGATTACGTAGGAGATCCTTAACCCTGATGGTAAAGGTAGAGTTACCATCGCCTGGCTTCTTCTTCCCTGGTAGACTTTACGCTTTACCTCCTACTTGTTGCCCAAACTGTCTGATTTCGACATTAAATGTCTAATTGGAATAAATTTCATTAGGGAGATGAGAAGAATCTCGAAGGTGTTACATGAAGTGACCGCTAGTTTGTTTAGGCCCAGTTTCACCTAACATGGTTAAAGTTAATACTAACTAGGAGTTAACTATCGCTTCGCTTTCACCACGACTTTTCGGGTGAGAGTTACTTACTAGAAAAGTCGATTCTGAAAATGTTGTAAGCCATCGATCTTGTAAGCCAGTAGGTCATATCTGTTGGCTTGTCTTTATGATTCTCGCATTTGTCTTGAGAACTAGAATAAGCCCCACCATATTACTTAGTGGTCTGGAAGAATCTCATCCAGGAACCATCATTGTATTATGAACCTTACGTGAAGTTGATGTGCATGATATAGATTTGATCCTTGAGTTCCTGTAGAACAATAATTTTCATGACACTTAAAACTGACTAATAGATAGATAGATTTATTGGCACAATAATACAAAAAATAAAATAAAATACTTTACCAATTTAGCAGAATAAACAAAATAAATGTAAATATTCTTACATTTTCAGATGCCGTCTAACGATAAACCGCCATGCAGGACGTTCAGGAAGGAGATAAAAGTTCCGGACAACGTTACCCAGAAGACCCTTCGTGGTGGGTCACTGATCAGGATATATAAGGAAATAGAATATGTCTGTGACGAATGTGGTATGAGGTCGCCCGACTTTCGAACCTTAAGATATCACACGTTTGAGGGTAGAGTGGCCAATAATCAAGAGTAACCCTCTCATGTCATACTTATTTTATATCAAAACTCATGTCATATCATAGTAAGTCTTATTTTATATTAAAACTACGTGTTAACATTAGATGTTAAATAAATACATTTTATTTGAATATTTATTTTTTCACTAATTGAGGAGCTTTCTTTCAAACGGGCCTAGTCCACTTGGAACGTTTTTTGGGAAACTGAAGAAAACAATATAATATATTATGACACATTTTGGAGGTGATACGACCATTCTCAATTTGGATTTAAGCCCGTTTGATGAATACCCGTGGATATGAGCCATTTTGAAAAAAAACTGGTTTTGGGACTCTTGAATAAAAACATCACATCCTGGCAATCGAAAGTTCGTAGTTGGCCAGAATCGGCCCACTCTAGGGGGGAAATTACCAAAATGAAACATACTGACAAGTGACCCCTCATTTTCAGGCTTTTTTTTTTTCTGCTGAACACGATGGTGAAATCAGAATGAGACTCAGATTCAGACTTGAGATGTTCTTCAACGTCACTTCAAATCCTTCAATAGATACATTTTACATAAAACCAGTTATTTCTTCAAAAGCTCGCTCTTAGCCATGCTGCATGACTGGATTTTTTATTTTCCAATGAACGTGAAGTTGAAAGAATAGCCCCTACGAAAACGGTAGATACGAACAGTCATAAATGGAAACACAAGGGTTCAACCTTAAGGTTTGAACCTTAAGGGTTCAAAGATTCACCTTCACTAGACGTTAGACTGCAGAAACACTGATAGTAGCCTGCCCAGTGACAAACACAGGAGCCCAAGAGTGATGGCGATGCTACCTGTGGTTTCGGTTGTTTACTATTGTTCATTCTGAAGATTCGCCTAGTGTTTCCATCTATCGGTTGAGCAATGAATCACATTCAATAATAGAAGTGGATAGTACCAATTTGGATGTAAGCCCATTCGATGTGGAATGAACTTCATAGATACCAATATCAAATGGATGAAAGTCACTTTAATGAAAAATATTTAATTGATATTTAATACATAAGAGGGTGGATATAGGCCATTTTGATGATAAACCGATTTTCAGCGAGCTTTTGGAGGTGGATTGAAAACGTTTTGGAAGGAAATCAACTCAGGAGGTGCTAGGCTTTATCCCAAAGATTCATTTTCCATGAAAAAAACCAAAAGTGTAAAAAATGGATATAAGCCCCTTTGGTAGCTCGTCAGTTGACCATACTTGGCCCTTAATAGCTACTACTTAACGATACACCACTTGAGGTGAACTTCTTTGGTCTATGAAATTATCTATGGAAACTGGTTACTTTTTCGATATGTCAGATCATAACATGACTTTCTAATAATAATAATAAAACCTTTATTGTGTAAAGACAAAAACATGACAGTCTGTTGTCCACATATTACACACACAAACGACTGAAATATACATCTTGGGTCATACATTCTATGCTTTATTAAACTCGATTAAACCGGCTGTAATCCCTGAAACATGATAGTTGTTTGATAATTTTGTTTTAGTTAGGTGAGTTTGTAGGCTGATGGGTAGGTATCTAAATTATCTTGTTAAGGGCATGTCTTTCATTTTCCCTCGCCCTTTAGCATCCCGGGCTTGGGACCGGCTAATTTCAAAATAAATCCTACACCTCGATAATTTTTCTTCTAAAATAAAACAAAACAAAAATCCTTTTCTACCATCAAAACTTTGGAGGGATAAAAGACATGAAAAAATTAATGAAAGAGGAAAAAATGATGCAGATAAATTTTTCACAGTAGTCGTTCAAATTGACCACTGCTGTCTTCCAAAATTTATTTTTAAGCCCGTCCCAAGCCTTGGTTGCGAGTGGGCGAGGGAAAATAAATCACATGGCCTTAACAAGATAATTTAGATACCTGCCTAAAAACTCACCCAACAAAAACTAAAATTATCAAGAGCCAGGTTAAGGTGATTTTTCTTTAAAAAAAAAAAAAGAAATCATGTTTCAGGCTGTACCTAATCCCGGTTTAATCGAGTCCAATAAAAAACCGATACCACCACGTGTTTCAGTGTCGAAAAATAATGAAATTTCATGTGCCACACTGGGGGTTTTCCGTCTTATCGAAATTACGAGCAAACGCAGTCAAGTCCTACTTTGGGCGTCCTGGGTGCGCCAAAAACAGTTTGTCGAAGTAGAAAGTTCATGAAATTTGACGTAGAATCCGAATCTGCAATAAAACAAGGGGGGGGGGGGGGGGAGGTTCATTTGAAAAAACACACACAATAAGTACCTAAGTTGGTTCTGCTTTTGGGCCATTCTTCCTCTTAAAACCTTCTTAGTCAGGAGTCTGTCCATATTTTGAAGGGTTCTGGCAGAAATTGACGTAGATTACATGTTACAGACATTTCTGTATTCCTTCAGGGAGCTTTTCGCTTCTTTCAATGCTGTTGGCGGGAGCTTTTTGCCAGATGAACACGCCTGAATTGGAGCATTACTTCACTGTAGTTGTACCACCACTAGTACTCACCCAGGTACCACGCAGTGTCGTTCTTAGCTTCACGTTGAAATAATTGGTTATTCTCAATAGTCACCAGTTGAATTGCAGCAATGTCTCATGAAGGTCCACTCATCAGCCTGTGATACAGTCCCTTGTTCAAATTCCTCTGACTTTCCGTTACTATTTACCTTCAATCTTCTCGTGATGTTCTAATTCCTCTTTGAACTATTCACTTATCTGTAGGTATCTTCGGATTGCGACTCCTCCGTCCTGGCGTTGTGCTGCCTGCAATTCGGTCCACCGGTGGAAAGAAAAGACGTCTTTCTGCGGCCTGCGTTACGGACAAGGGCCTCTGTTAAAGAGCTGGAGGGCCAGTTTTTTGGTCCTCCGGGCCGGCAGGAAGGAAAAAGAAGTGGGGAAGAGTTGAACGACTGGAGCTGGTCGGAGGGGGATCATCAGCCATCACCTTCACCTCCTGATCCGCCAGTCGCGGCTTGCCGTCCGCTCGGTTCGGTGTTTTCTGTGTCAATTTCCTGTGCGAGCTAATATTCCCGCCGAGTGTTGTTTGTTTTTGTATTTCATCGCCTCGGAAGTACGGATTAACCAATACAGGTACTACGATTCCTGAAGTACTTTGAATTGGGAACAAACACAGTATTTAGCTATTTAATATTACAGCTTCAATTCGTAATAGTACAACTTGTTTAAGGTGTTTATATTTACATTGAGACCAAATCCCTACAATTGAGTAAATTTTCAAACTCTTAAGTAAGTAGGTATCCCACATATCTACTCATTTTTAGTGCTTCCCTCACGTATACTTTCTAAGCCTTAAGAGAAGTAGTGTGAAAAAGTAGGCGGTGAGATTGCCGTTACTAATCCGATTGCCACTTTTACTAACTCCTTCGTTTTACCTTCGTAGTTTTAATACCACTTTGCCACCTGCAACATCTACCGCCTGGACCGCGCCAAAAATTATTATGTCAACTCACATGTTTTTGGCCATATGTTTCTTTGACAACAACTGAATGTAGAAAATTATTACCAATTGTGTCTTCCTAAAAATATAAGATCTCGTTCGTTTCTTGACATACTTTATTTTATCTCTTAAGAATAGAAAATTTCTATTCTAATACTGTTCTTATTACTATAAGTATTTAAGTTCTATTTATTGTTCTTAATTATAAGTATTTAATACTGTTCTTATTACTTTGTGAAGTGTATTACTTTGTGAAGTGTGCGACACCTCAAGTTTCGTTGCTAAAAAATGAGTTCGAGCACCTTATCAAATGAATTGGATTAAGCAGTAACTAAAAGTTGTCTGATATTGAGGATTCGTCTGGTAATCACTAAGGTACGATGGGGGAACGAGGGTTAACTCGTCGATACTTTAAGATTTCTCAACATTTTGGTGTAAGCAGAGTTAGAGGAAATGGTGACCTTTTCACATGCCATTCAACCCTTGTAACCCAATCATCAATTCGGGTCGTCTTTCCTAAGACTATGAAGACTGATGTTCCAATGCTATGAAATTAATGTTGATCTACGTTAAAAAAAACCTTAACTTGGATTTTGACGAATCGCTCTCGTAAAATAGTTTTGTATGTTCTAAAGATATTCTTTCTAGGGACTACGGTGGAAACAAGTGATGGTAGACGGGCCTTAAATACAATTTGAGGAAAAAACCACCAAAGAAAGTTTCAACTAATTCCAACTTAGTCCTTTCGACACAACAACAAAAATGGAGTCTAATGAAAAAAAAAAAAAAAAAATCCGAAGTTAATGGAACTTCTACAGCTTGTTCAGGGGTGCTGAGGGGTGACTATGAAGTTATCCAATTCGAGGACCCTGTGCTAACTTGGGGACGGTCCAAAATTCGTGGACTTTTTTCGGTTTTTCGCTCATAACTTCTAAATTAGTGGATTCCGTCCAAAACGTTTATTTTCAAAGTTGTAGAACATTAAATTTGCTACAATTTGTTATATATTTAACCTTTTTTTCCTAAACCTTGTATTGATCGAGATATTCTAACTTTGATCGGCTATGTTGAAGTTTTTCGGCCCTCCCGAAGTTAGACAGAGTCCGAGAGGTGGAAAACATGACAGCACCCCCGAACAATCTGTAAAAGTCCACGATCTCTTACGAAGTCTGCAAAAATTTTCTGAAATGAACGATTACGATCGTGATTTTAGACCAATCAAAATTCTGAAAACGGATTTGCACACTGAATTCTGTCTTGGCAATAGAAAGGCTAATAGAAAGTGCCTTATGGGCAGAATCGGAGCATTGTAAGGAGGGTATTTGGCGAGTTTTAGGGGGAGGGGGAAATTACCCATAAATTCAAAAATGAAACAGTCTGACAAGTGACACTTCATTTTAAAGGTTTTTTTTTTTTTCAATGCTGAAATCAGAACTGCGATATCTCACTCCGTTCTCAAACTGAATATGAAGAAACGAGGTTGTTATTTGAGATGTTCTTCATTTAGTCTGCTCTAATCTGATAACGGAATGAGATATCGCAATTCTGACTTCACCATCGTGTTCAGCGTTGAAAAATCTATACGCTGAGGTATTACTCGGCAAAAAATGGATAAGAAATTTGTTAACGTATCCAATACTCTTCTGGTATTCAAAATATGTTTGATTCCGCCCCTTCCACCCCAAATTTTACTTTGCGTAAAACTACTCCTGTTTTACTTATTCCCACCAATACTTACTGCTTCGAAAATTCGCTCGTACGATCATGCTGCATGACTGGAACTTTTTTTTCCTTTTTTATTAAAATAAGCAAAATGAGCCTTTCTAATGACATTTCATGATTTTTGAATGCGGACCCCCTAAGAATCCATGAATTAGTGAATTTGGAAAAATTGGCACACCACAGAAAAAAGGTTGCCGACCCCTGTTCTAGAAGTATATAAAAATATAGAAAAACTAATAGCGTTCAGATCTATATTTTCAATTGTTTTCCCACGTTTTGACCCTAAACGCTCGTCGTTAAAATTTTCAGAAAAAAAGGCTGTGGCCCTGTTGCACTGAAGGTGCGATAATATGTTGATTTAAAATTTACATATCGTCAACTAAATGATGCCGACCGATAATTTGATAGAAACGTGGATTTTAACTTGTTTCAATCACCTTGAAGAACTTCAACTTCAGTAGGAAACGAGCGTCGATTGATTTCTCTGCTTGTCGACACGAGAAAACAGCAAATCCTCACGGAGATGACCCTTACGGTTGCAGAGTGAAGAACCGGTCCTGAAGATCGACCAACATCCCATTATTGTGCAGTCTCCCCCTTTTAACCACTCGTTATTATCAATTACAGCAACAAAGTAACGTCTCGGGTGACGAGAATCGTAACTGTACAGAAGAGAAATTTCTTAGTAGAATCAGTCATGTGTATTTATCTATGGGGTTTTGGAGTAGGACCGTTATATGAGACGTCCAGTTTCAACAGTATCCATGTCCTCACTGCCCAATTGTGAGATATTCGTGAAAAACTTTGACGATATTTCAGAATAGAGTTTGTTAAGTACCCATTTTTTTTCAAATTTTCTTCATAACCGCTTCGCCGTCTGTCTTGTCATCGTCATCTTCAGGATCTTCTTCTTAGACATTGAATTATTATTATCAAGCACAATTGAATTATTTGCCGGTTCAGGGATTAAGGTTTTTTGAAATATTTCGAGCCTTTCGTCATGACGAATAGCTGCAGCTACCCAATTATCTCCATAATGTTTTTAATAGATCTTTGACGTCCTGCAGTTTTTTGACATGAATATGTCTTACCGCCGAGGTTATGAACAATTTTGCTACAACGAAAAAAATGTAGCGCGATACCAATAACCAGCAACGAGCAATTTCGAAGCTATTCACTCAGTGAAGCTATAATTTGGTTTGTAGCCTCCTCAGGACTTACACTTTGAGCAGAATAGGCCCTGGATCGGCTGAGTGGCTCATACAGCTAATTTTCATGCTATTTACTCTATGAAGCTGAAGATGCTTACCTATGTAGTGTAGATACTCAACATCACCTTACCGATTTGTTCATTGTAAAAAGAGTTTTATAGCAGGCTTACCCTTGGAAATGGTATCTATACCAAAATGTTTGGTCAGTGTTTTTCCTCTTTTCAATAAAGATTATTCTGCGTCAATGTCTTATCGGTATGCTTGCTCTCCCTCTACTTAGGGGATTTTGTTCTTTCCGGACAAAGTAACAATAATTCTTTTACACTAATTAAATTATAATTTAAAAAGAAAATAAAAGAAGTGTTTCCTCTTTTTGTAAAATAATTATTGTTACTTTAGTCACTACAGTGCCACTCCGTAGTTTTTATGAAAAAATTGGCAGCCTTATTTTGAAATCATAAACTACGCAATCGTCTCCCAATTCGGACATTGAAAATTGCCCCTAGATCACCTCTACATACTATTCTTCAACCGTAAGGATTTCAGTCTTCTTTATTAATTCTCTCTCAAGCACATCAAAAACTCTACCCATTGGTACTAGTCACCAGAAACGCGAAATGATTTTTTCAAAAGCCGAATTTGGGTTGATGCTGTTTCATGCATTGACCGCACACAAGTACGTATTCATGCACCCGCTATCTCACTTTATCAGGCCACGCTGTATCCATCTGTTCGAGGAGTAAAGTTATTTAATAAGATAAAACCCAAGTGTGAAGGGTATAGTTCATACACACGTTAATGTTATCATTCGATGTTATAAACAATGTTAGCAACACGATTGTGAAACTTTGATAGCTTGGAAAACCGAGTGGGATCACCAATTGTCGTACAGGTGTAGATCAAACCTCAAATTTCCAGTTGATAGTTGACAATGAATTCAAATACAACGAGTTAGTTGGAAGGGTATAACCTAAGCATTCGGCCATTAAAGAGTATAATATTAGAGTATCAGTAGAGTGTGATTGAGAGAGAATTTATAAAGAAAAGTGAAATCTTTACAGGTGAAGAATGTGTAGGGGTGATAAATAATTACCTATTACTAAAGTCCGAAAAACGAAAGAAAAGAACACTGAAGAGAACTGGTGACAAAGTGGGTTTTGAAACACAATGATGAAGAAAATGCATAATAGTGTGGGACAAAGTGGGTTTTGAAACACTAGAAATGAGATGCTCATGGCAGCTTGTGGAACACCATTCCCACTGGACATAGTGGGTTATGGAAAGCAACACGACTCGTCAGGGTCAGTTTGGGGGTATATAGTGGGTATATAAACTACTTTCGATTAGTCACCTTTATTAAAATCGATAGTTATCTGGAATTTTTCGAAACTTAGACAATGTGGCTTTTGGAACTGGTAGAAGATAATGGAGTCTGTTTTCGAGTTTGAAACACGAAAAAAAAAACAATTAGCTACGTGTACATTTGGAAATTTATAATCTCACCTTTTTGTTCAAAGTTGAGTTATTTTCTTCGAAATAGTATTTTCGCACCTAATTCATGCTTGCACCCATGGGTACAAGAGGATTGCGTAGATACCTAAGTGACTTTATTGTGTTTCGTGTTATAAATTCCGATCCCTGAAAACTGGACTGGAGGAAACTAAAAATTACCTGATCAGAGCGATGGTGGAGGCTTCGGACATCGAAATATATTCCACAGGTGGTCGTTGAGTTCAGGCGATCTGCCATCTCATTCGACGCTTTGTCTTCCAGTCTATGACGGAAGTTTCGCGTTACTCATTTATCAAACATCTGCATCGACCTTTTAGAGTTGAGGGAAGTCCATCCGGCAGGTTTTCTCCGGAAATCAACAAGAAATTGCCACGAGCAGGTGACCTGGACTGACTGCCCGAGCACACTCATCTTGATGAAGCAATAATCCCTGTCTGTTGAGGTTGACTCATCAGTTTGTGATTTTTGAAATTTGTTGAAATCTAGGTTTATAACAATGGAGAATACAGGAATAAAAGTGGGTAAGCATAAAAAACGTAGGTACATCACCAGTAAATACCCGTGTATTTTGTGTACAAATGGACAATGCGCAGGCAGCCCAGTGCATAGACCTTGCAGACGCACACGTGGATTTGGATCCAAACTCATACGCTATATCCTAAGGGCCGGTTTACCAATTGCATTTGATCGCCGATTAAACGCCAACTATCGCGTTTAAGAGCGTACAAGAGTTGTAGCTATTATACGATTAATATAATCACAATAATTGTAATTATAATTATTATAATCGCAGATTACGCTTTCCATTCTTTTCAAGACGTGAAATACCAAAAATATTGTATTATTTCACCTTTATTCTAGTGGAACCTATTAAACCTCTTTCCCTCTACCGAAGTGATCTTCTCACTATCCTTCCTCATCTTCTTGACGGTTGTGAGACCAGTCCTTTATCCCTCCAGGAAGAACCTAATGGTTAATGTAGAGCAGGGCTTCCCAAAGTGTGGTCCGCAGACCCTAACTAGGGGGTTCTCGGCGAACCGACCACAGATTCGGATTGAGCATCCTCCAAAATCTATTCATAAATGTTTCCAGATTTCTTTCTCACAATTCGACCTTCAAATGATCTGATGGAAACAAACCGACCACAGATATGAAATCAGAGGCCCAAAAACATGGAAACTACTTAAGTGGTCTTGTTCTTGTACTCGGATTTTTTTCTTTTTGTTTTTAGACCTGCGCAATGAGTCTAAATTATTACTAACCAAATGTGGCAAAGCACAGGGCGGTTGAAGCGTCCTGTCTTCGCAAATATTTCCATTTATTCAATACAGGAGGATATTAGGAGGCTTCCTGACAATAGAGTTCGGGGGAAGTTTAAAAAAAAAAATTAATCGATGTATATATTTATATCAATAACATAACAACTGAGCCCATCAAGTTAATTTCCTATGATAATAAAGCCGCCGGGCTGCGAATCATGTGGTCATGGAGCCGCTATTCGTGTTTTATAGCGTGTTGCATTGCTACTTCGCTGGCAGATTCCATCTTGAGGTCTCGATGGAGGTCGTCATTTCTGATGTACCAAGGGCGTTGACAATACTCCTAAGTATCTTGTTCCGTAAAGTTTGAATAATCTTACTGTGTGTTTTATTAGTGCAGCCCCAGAGCTGGTTACCATAAGTCCTCATAGGTTTTGGGATTTGCTTGTAGATGAGCAATTTGTTGTTCAGAATATCTACCCAGCAGCCAGTACAATTTTTTGAATTTTATATTTAGTTCTTTTTTTTCCTAATAACAATCTCCCTCCATCTTAATTTGGCATCAAGAGTCATCCCTAAATACTTTGTAGTATTAGAGTAGGGAATATTTTGTTCATTCATGTAAACTAGAATCGTTGTTATTTACTTGTTCGTGACGTTGGTATGGGTAGATTTCCGTTCATTAAGCTTGAGGCGCCGTTTTTTGGTCCAGGTGCTCACATCTTACACAGAATGCTGTAGTTTCCTTGTCGCTTCTTCTACTGAGTCACCGACCATATCATCACCAAAGGTGGCAATAGTCGAGTACTCGTTGTTTGGTACGTCACGAGTATACAGAAGGTATAGTAAGGGCCCGAGCACGCACTCCGTTTGGGGGAAGTGACAATGATCATAGAAATTGAATTTTATTCTAATAAATACAAGGGGATTACAAGTCAGTTACAAGTGGTACGAAGGGAGTTGAATCCTACTTCATTTGAATAGCAATGAAATAACATTAAATGGTAACTATGTTGGTGGGTACCGTACACAGCATTACCTATAAATATACTCGTAGGTAGTTATAATAAACTCACATAATCACAATTTACTTCTTAGGGCTTCGGAACTCAACTCGTTTATCTGTGTGAGTCGGTAGATACCGATCGAAATAGAGAAGAATGAACTACCTACTGACTTCCCATTCGAATCAACAAGTACGTTGGTACCTCGTTCTTGCTGGCCTTCCCTAGTTGGCAGCGTCACGGTGTGGGTCATTGGTCGCGTATTTAATCTGCGCTCGAAACCGTTATAGCGTTCTCGTTGAGGTCAATTTGTACGGGTAACGAGTCAAGATGATGCGTTTGCTACGGCACTAGAAGTCACCGCACTCTGTTGCTACGTCAAGTCGTGTACCAGCGCGTTTTCCAGGAAGCTAAAAAGTAGGCCACGGTGTTTTCGCGAATTTTCTTCACTAAAATTGCTACAACTCCCTTAATTTGTACTGATATTTAAATTTGAGGATACCGGAAAGAACGTTAAATCTCCTGCCTCTTTAATGCCTAACAAATGGATTTTAGGTGGAACTGAGGAGCGAAAATGGAGTCTGAAGAGTGAATGTTGTCAAAATCTCAAAATCACCTGTTTTTCAAACGCTTAGATTAAAAAAAAAAAAAAAAAAGAAACAGTTTGACAAGTGACAACTCATTTTGGAGATTTTTTAAACACTGAACACGATGGTGAAGTCAGAATTGCGATATCTTATTCCGATCTCAAACTGCAGCACTTTGAAGATGAAGAAACGTGGTTGATACTTGAGGTGTTCTTCAAGGCTTGACTGCTCTACTCTGATGACGGAATGAGATATCGCAATTCTGACTTCACCATCGTGTTTAGCATTGAAAAATATATAAGCTGAGGTGTTACTCGGCAAAAAAATAGAGACAAAATTTGTTATAAAACCAGGAAAATAGAGACATTTTACGTAAAACCAGTTTGTTCTTCGAAAATTCGCTCTTATAGCCATGCTGCATGACTGGATTTTTTATATTTTTCTGTATCTAACGGTTGCGAAAACCCAAAAAGAAATTTTTATAGACTGACGATATTTAGCTGCATATTCTGCTGATTTGATACGAACAAAAACGTGTAATACTCGTAAAAGAGTTTCTGAGGTGTGAACTGAACCGGAATTTCGTGCGTTGAAAAAGGGTTTCACATTTGCGCATGCGGTAATGATGGCAGCAGACCAATTAATTTCTAAATAAACCCGTCATAGGCATAACCCGCATATTCATCAAAATCCCACTAATAGAACCGGAGTTGTGGCAGGCAGACAAGGAACCAAATTTAAGGGAGCAGAAAGCGGTGGATGGTTCGGTAGGTTTGGTGGTTACAGTTACCAGCTGACGACCGTTCATCACCGATTCTTCGTGCAATTATCACACTTTAATGAAAATGTTAACCCGTGGACGGGGGTTGAAGCGAGGCGAGAGCCCAATTGAATTAAAGTTGAATGAACCTTCACGCCACCGCTAGGTTTTGCGGTACCTACGTCGCGGCGAAACAAATGAGGCGCTCTTTAATGAAATAGTTGATATCAAGATGAATGTGTTTTTGCGACACCGAAAAATGCAAGACAAACACCGATAAACAAATTATCTCTTGGAGATGTACGAGTCTAGTTACCAACTTTAGTGCACATCGAGGGTCTCACGGCAAAACCACACATCGTCAGTTTTGACCAAAATGAGTTATGCATACTATTTGAAGCGTCTTCCCCCGGCGGATCGATCTAAGTATAAGTTAGGTACCTAAGTTAGGTAACGCTAAATCTCACGATTTACTTTACTGAATTACTCAGTAAACATAGTCATTGGCAGATGGTTTTTTTCTCTGCTGAAAAGTCGCCAAAATGACGATGTGGGAAGTTGCCCTGAGACCCTCGATATAGTCACTGCATACTCATGTACACCGGTTTATATACTCACATGTTACAGGTAAGTATGGATATAAATGGTACCAATTACTGTGGGTTTCTTCAATGGGGTTTTAATCTCTCTACAGCTTGGTTTTATGTTTATTTATCAATTATTTGGAGCTTGGGGTGACTCGTAAAAGCCTTAAGTGTAATATGTGACTCGTATTAGTTCTCTTATTACTCGTACTCCCAACCACAATTCACCGCGTTCATCTCGTGCACAAAAGCGTTGCTGCACAGCGCACTCGCCCTCATTGTACGAGCGTGTCCACATTTACACCATGAGCCTGCGGATATTCGAAAGTGCTATTCTATCTGAACGGCGTTTGGGGGGTTTCAGATCGGTTGCCTCACTATCGACACCCGTGACTCACGTTCTTCTCCTCGTCGCCAGAAGGTTGGGTTTCCTATCTAACGAAATCGTGAACTCGATAGCTGTTTTTCTTCGTTTTCCTTCAGATGGTGAGGAGAGAAATGGAATGACGTAATTGGACCTCGTAGTCCTGTAGTTACGTGCAATGTCAACATTGTTGTTGAGTTACCAGTGAAAGTCGTATTTGAAAAATCCGCCCAAAAAATCGAATAACAGTCATTTGAGTGTTAGTTATTATATTAAAACAGTTCATGTCACACGTTTGATTTTGGCGAGACAATCATTAGTGGTTTTCATTTTCCGACGATTCAATCGTTGAATAGAAGTTCAATTTTCTCGTTGTTGAAAGTACAATGTAGGATGTCATCCTACTTCTAGGTACCTACATTCGTCGAATATATTCAAGATTTAAACTCTGGGTATGCGTAATTGCCTAACCCTCCCCGGGTTACAGGGAAAACTCAGCAAACCATTCATCACATAGTTCAATGGGAAGAGTTTCAAAACAAATTTTGAAATTTTGAACATTTCGTATCTCGAAAAATTCAAATGGAACGGTAGTTCTTAGTTCTCATTTAGATAGAGTTACTTAATTTTTTTTTTTACAAATTTTTGAGACCATCCGGAGCTTTGTACGACCAGCCGTTCGTTCACAATGAGGGCTCAAAGTTGGAGCAGATCGAAAAGTACGACTCGTAGTCATCATGAGGGTGAATCATGCGGCAGCCTGTCGGGTCAGTGTTCATACTGGCCCAGCTGATTCGAACAGCTCAGAATTAATAATAATCAATACCTAATAATTTTAATTATAATTATACGAGTATAATAATTTACAAGACTTCATAATAAATAATTATAATTCATAAACTACCATTTAGTGATCTAGGACTAGGGTGATCTGCAAAACCGTTGTGTCAATAATTTGCAGTTATTTTATTTTATGAGCTCTCATTGTGATCGAAGTTTTGGGGTCCCTAGAGAGCAGTGAATATTGGCGGAACAGTGGGAAACCTGGCGGCCAATGAATAGACGGAAGGTGGTAGTAATAAAGAGTTTTTGTAGCCATCAGATCATCCGAAGTCGTCTGACGAACGAGAAAGTTGACGAGTGTTGGGGGTGTGCGCATGCTCGAACGTTCTCGTCAGACGAATGCGACACTCGTCAGCCGAATGGAGTCAGCTGAGTCGGCTGACGAGTGTCGCATTCGTCTGACGAGAACGTTTGCGCATGCGTACACACCTTACGCCGGGTTTACACATTCGCACGAGTGACACGAGAGGCGATGCGAGGTGACGAGACGAGCTGACGAGACGAGCTGACGAGGCGACTAGACGAGCTGACGAGGCGAATGTGTAAACGGCAGCTCGCCTCGCCACTCGTGGCCCTCGCGTCAAAGCATTCGCAGGAGCGGTTTTTCAGGCACGAGTCAAAGGGACACGAGCACGGTAGTTCGTAAGAACATACGGGGATACTTCATCAGATTTATCCTAATCTATATACATTTTATTTCACCACCATACTACCAGCAAAACCGTTTTACTACGAGTAATTATCAACTTTTTACGTATTATACCAGTTACGTACCCGTACTTCACGTACATTATCAACACTATACGTATAGAGGTACTGAGAAATTCAACCTTCTCGTAAACACATAATAATCAGAAGGAATAAGGGGGATAAATCAAAGTACTAATTGCAGCCAGTAAAACCAACACCAGTTGAGTTGTGTAGAAATGATCTGCCCAGACAAGTGTAGGTAGCAGACACGACCAGAGTCACCTACAGGTTACACTAAATGTTGGTTTGATCACAACAAAGCATAAAGTGAGCAATCATGTCTGAAACTACTTCCTTCGACTAAATACAGATATAAGAGTAATAAAAAAAACTCTGCAAATTCTTGACACAACGGTTCATTATCTTCTTTGTACAGATCACCCTTCTGTCTAGATCACTAGGTCTAGATCCTAAATGTTAGATTAATTATTATTATCAATTTTATCAAGTACCTAGTGAAAATTATTATAATTTATTGTTAGGTATTAATAATTCGTATTTATTATTAATAATAATTATTATTAATTATGATTAATTAATACGATATAATTCTGGGGTTTTTAATACTACGTCGGTAATAATTTTTTTATAAAAGAAGTACCTACCAACAAACATTCGAAATTACCTTCATTTCCGTAGCACGAAACGCACCTCAGAACAATAAACTCGACATCGCTTAAGCCATATGATGTACCAAAGAGCTTGTTAGTATGAAAATGGACCTGTATTTCAACAGTTTGATTCACGATCGTGTTGTGAGGCACAATCTTTGAGCCGTCATTGTGAACGAACGGCTGGTCGTACAAAGCTGCGGATGGTCTTAAAAAATTCTTAGTAATAAACTCTATCTAAATATGAAATAAAAAACATACCGTTTGATGGGAAGTTTTCGAGATATGGAGTTTTCAAAATTTCAAAATTCGTTGTGAACCCCTTCCCCTTGACCTAGGGTTATGAAAAGTTTCGAGGATCATTGTGGGGCTGGTCCAAACCCAGAAACCAAATTTCGTAATTTTAACTCAACGCTAACTGGGCAAAGTGGCGCGGACGGCGTACGGCGGACGGACTGATTTTGGTTTATTATCTTCGATAATGAACCATTGGAATCGCCCAAAGAAAAAAAAATTTTAACCCCCCCTCAAAATTTGTTGGTTTACGTTTCAAGACACGTAGATTCAGAAAATCGAATAAAAAAAAATCCGTCCGTCCGCCGTACGCCGTCCCCCGTCCGCCGTCCCCCGTCCGCCGTCCGCCGTCCGCCGTCCGTGGCACTTTGCCCAGTTAGCGTTGAGCTAAAATTACGAAATTTGGTTTCTGGGTTTGGACCAGCCCCACAATGATCCTCGAAACTTTTCATAACCCTAGGTCAAGGGGAAGGGGTTCAAAACGAAATTTAAAATTTCGACGATGTCATATCTCAAAATATTCAACTGAACCGTGTAATTTTTAGTTCACTTTTGAATGACCTGAAACATTACCAATCATTTAAGACCAATTGGATTTTTGTGCGACCAGCCGTTCGTTCACAGTGAGCGCGCAAAGGTTTAGGAAAAACACTAAACCTTCGCGTCGAAAACGGCCGCTATGTGACCCAACCCCCAGACGCCCAGAATAAAACTACGTTTTTCATCTTCCCGGTAAACTACAGTCTAGAAATTTTAACCGTGAGTCGGGGATAGACCACATTGCAATATTCACTCGTTTTCTCATCTGTAAAATTGTTCAAATAATACCTTTTTGTAATAATACAAATTAAATTTTGATGATGAGCTGTTGACTTGAAATTTTAAAAATAGTTCAGAACTGGATCACAATGCAATATTCACTCGTTTTCTTGTCTGTAAAATTGTTTAAATAATACCTATTTGTTTAAACAAATTAAATTTTGATGATGAGCTAGATACTTGAAATTTTAAATATAGGTCAGAAATGGATGACATTTCAATATTCACTCGGTTTGTATGACATGGTATGAGTATGGTATATTATTGTATGTATGATTTGGTATAGTACAGTATGGTATGATAGGAAAGAAATTCGTATGGTATGGTATGAGTACGGTGAGAATATGGTATGGTGCCGATTTGCAACACAGTCTGGTATAGACAGAAGGGTGATCTGCACAAGGAAGATAATAAACCGTTGTGTCAAGAATTTGCAGAGTTTTTGGTTTATTATCTTCGATAATGAACCATTGGAATCGCCCAAAGAAAAAATTTTTTTAACCCCCCCTCAAAATTTGTTGGTTTACGTTTCAAGATACGTAGATTCAGAAAATCGAATAAAAAAAAATCCGTCCGTCCGCCGTACGCCGTACGCCGTACGCCGTACGCCGTCCGCCGTCCGCCGTCCGCGCCACTTTGCCCAGTTAGCGTTGAGTTAAAATTACGAAATTTTTTTTATGGGTTTCGACCAACCCCACAATGGTCCTCGAAACTTTTCAGAACCCTAGGTCAAGGGGAAGGGGTTCAAAACGAATTTTGAAAATTTGAAAATTTCATATCTCGAAAAATTCATATAGAACGGTATGTTTTTTATTTCATATTTTGATAGAGTTTGTTCCGTAGAATTTTTTAAGACCATCCGCAGCTTTGTACGACCAGCCGTTCGTTCACAATGACGGCTCAAAGATTGTGCCTCACAACACGATCGTGACTCAAACTGTTGAAATACAGGTCCATTTTCATACTAACAAGCTCTTTGGAACATCATATGGCTTAAGAGATGTCGAGTTTGTTGTTCTGAGGTGCGTTTCGTGCTACGGAAATGAAGGTAATTTCGAATGTTTGTTGGTAGGTACCTTTTTATAGAAAAATTATTACCGACGTAGTATTAAAAACCCCAGAATTATATCGTATTAATTAATCATAATTAATAATAATTATTATTAATAATAAATACAAATTAGTAATACCTAACAATAAATTATAATAATTTTCACTAGGTACTTGATAAAATTGTTAATAATTAGTGATAATTGATAATAATAATTAATCTAACATTTAGGATCTAGACATTTAGACCTAGTGATCTAGACAGAAGGGTGATCTGTACAAAGAAGATAATGAACCGTTGTGTCAAGAATTTGCAGAGTTTTTGGTTTATTATCTTCGATAATGAACCATTGGAATCGCCCAAAGAAAAAAAAATTTTAACCCCCCCTCAAAATTTGTTGGTTTACGTTTCAAGACACGTAGATTCAGAAAATCGAATAAAAAAAAATCCGTCCGTCCGCCGTACGCCGTCCGCCGTCCCCCGTCCGCCGTCCCCCGTCCGCCGTCCGCCGTCCGTGGCACTTTGCCCAGTTAGCGTTGAGCTAAAATTACGAAATTTGGTTTCTGGGTTTGGACCAGCCCCACAATGATCCTCGAAACTTTTCATAACCCTAGGTCAAGGGGAAGGGGTTCAAAACGAAATTTAAAATTTCGACAATGTCATATCTCCAAATATTTAACTGAACCGTGTAATTTTTAGTTCACTTTTGAATGACCTGAAAAATTACGAATCTTTTAAGACCAATTGGATTTTTTTGCGACCAGCCGTTCGTTCACAGTGACCGCGCAAAGGTTTAGGAAAAACACTAAACTTTCGCGTCGAAAACGGCCGTTATGTGACCCAACCCCCAGACGCCCAGAATAAAACTACCTTTTTTCATCTTCCCGGTAAACTACAGTCTAGAAATTTTAACCGTGAGTCGGGGATAGACCACATTGCAATATTCACTCGGTTTCTCATTTGTAAAATTGTTTAAATAATACCTTTTTGTAATAATACAAATTAAATTTTGATGATGAGCTATTGACTTGAAATTTTAAAAATAGGTCAGAACTGGATCACAATGCAATATTCACTCGGTTTCTTGTCTGTAAAATTGTTCAAATAATACCTATTTGTTTAAACAAATTAAATTTTGATGATGAGCTAGATACTTGAAATTTTAAATATAGGTCAGAAATGGATGACATTTCAATATTCACTCGGTTTGTATGACATGGTATGAGTATGGTATGGTATATTATTGTATGTATGATTTGGTATAATACAGTATGGTATGATAGGAAAGAAATTCGTATGGTATGGTATGTGTACGGTGAGAATATAGTATGGTGCCGATTTGCAATACAGTCTGGTATAGACGGAAGGGTGATCTGCACAAGGAAGATGATAAACCGTTGTGTCAAGAATTTGCAGAGTTTTTTTATTCGATTTTCTGAATCTACGTATCTTGAAACGTAAACAAACAAATTTTGAGGGGGGGTTAAAATTTTTTTTTCTTTGGGCGATTCCAATGGTTCATTATCGAAGATAATAAACCAAAATGAATAAATAAATAAAATAAAAATAGCATTTCCACCAAAACTAACCGAAATGTAGGCCTATTTCTTCAAAGCAAATGAGCTGAACAATACTGAACGCGAAAACGGGGGAGAACTTTCCAATGTTATAATTACAACATAATATTATGTCTCGCAAACGCAGTCTAGTGTACCATAATGTACGAGTAGATGCGACATGAAGACATCTCGCGCAAGAGAACTGAGGCGAGGGGCGAATGTGTGAACCCTGCATCGTCACTTTCTCGTTCGTCAGACGACTTCGGGTGATCCGACGGCTGCAAAAACTCTCCAATAATGTATCATAACGACCAATTTTGTGGTCTGTCATTCATGAGGTGACCCTCACTACATAAAGAGGAGAACGGGGAATGATGAAGGGAGGGGAAGTGGGCAGTTTGAGGCGATTGTAAGAGTTACAGACAACCCCCGCCCCCTCGCACAAATCGCCTCAAACTGCCTACTTCCCCTCCCACCCCCCTTATTCATCATTCCCCGCTCTCCTCTTCTTCTCCACGTCTGATTAGTGAGAGTCACCTCATGAATGACAGACAACAAAATGTTGGCAAGAGGTGGGTGGTGGGAGGGGGTGGGGTTGGCCATTTGAGGAGCTAGTTTCCAAAAGGTAAGTACCAGGTAAGTATAGTACTATAGCATTTTCCAGTTGATTAAACCTTTTCCCAATTGAATTAAACCTTTTCCCAAAAGAATTAAACCTTTTCCCAATACAATTAAACTGTTTTCCAAAATAATTAAACCTTTTTCCAAAATAACCAATCCTCTTGCGGGAAAATAAAGAATTGCATGTATATGAATGGCGAAACAGTTTTATCATGAATTAGGAATTGCAGAAAAGTGAACAACAAAGCCGTGAACGAATAACGCATAAGGAAGAGTCAATGAATAATGAAGCTAGTTACCTACAGTTGTTAATGCAGCGGTTCTCCATTCGCCACAGTGGGCAATAGCAGAAACATGTCTGAGGCTACTGTAGCTGTACTTGTTGCAATTTCTTCAGTATGAATGTGCTTTCTTCTCAACGGCCTAATATCTTGCTGCTAACTTGATTTTTGAGAAAGCCTTTTCCACTGGATTTAGCATCGGCGAGTATGGTGGTAAAAACTGTATGGTCATTTTTGCAGCAGAAAGTGGTATGCGGCTAGGAGAAACTGTGGTCAAACAACGTTGGGTCATAGGAGGAATAGACGACGGATAACTACGAAGGAATCCCTTCCAAGTGATATCACTCGGAAGGGAATCACCATTGGTGTCTACTTCATGCTCACCGATGTTTCACTGGTTGTTAGGTCGTTCATGTATTCTCTATAACATCCCCATCATTTGAGAGGTTTAATTATTTTGGAAAAAGGTTTAAATATTTTGGAAAAAAGTTTAATTGTATTGGGAAAAGGTTTAATTCAATTGGGAAAAGGTTTAATTCATCTGGGAAAAGGTTTAATTCAATTGGGAAAAGGTTTAATTCAACTGGAAAGTGCTATAATATATATATATTATATATAAGATATATTATATCCGTTTTGGTCAAATGCGAGGAATTCACGGAAAACCATCACAAGCTGAAAACTCGACCCCATGTAAAAAAAAACTTTGTTTAAATGTATTCTACATTTTGATATTAAAAATAAGGGAAAACAAGCACGAAGTTTTTTCAAAACGTCAATTAATGTAGGCGGAGCTTTAAAATTTCAAGATTTTTGGAATCAAACGTGGCGGTTAGTACTTCTTGAAACAAAACAAAGTGGATGTAGTACGTTTTGGAATGAAATCTTTTTCTACCGGCAATACCTATCAAAGGCCTAATCTCAGAACCTAATAAATTATGTCTTAACCTACATGACCAGCCAAAAATGAAAAAAAAGGTAGGTACTAGTAGAAATAGCAGCTTAAGCGCAAAATATGTTAGTGAAAAACAATTAAAATAAAAATTCTTTCTTCGCGAGCGCGTTTCAAGTCATTTAGTCGTGCACCCCCTTTCAACCGTTTGATCGTCGGGTATCAAAATTGACTTCGCAGCGTTTTCGGTTTTCCTGCTACCTACCTACTCCGAGAATGTTTGGAAATGCTTTCGTGTAAACTTGCACTCGCTTGGTCGGAGTCTGGACGAAGAATGATGTGGAAGACGCCGTACTCATTCTCTTTCTTGCATCGTCTGACACACGATATCTGTCTGAAAGTTGGACACAAATGTTTCGTTGAATGAACTTCCTTTGATCAATCGCCGTTGAAATGCTCAAAAACTGGTCACGGAAAGCAAAAATGTCAGTGTTAGTGAGTTTAATTAGGTAGCAGAAGCTCGTGGCTTATTGACGCGCTGGCATGGTTCAATAATTGAAACAATTATTGTTTCATCAACTGTTTTCATTTTCTTTTCATTCTTGGCCCAGTTTTCTTTAGAAATACCTATTTTCCGAGCCTTGCATCGCGGCTTTTCCTTAGGTGACTCTCACGAATCTCCAATGAGATCGTCGACATTGGTGGATATAGTATATAACCTTTTGAAACAAAATAGAATTTTCATCCTCGTTTCCAAGGAGATACAGTACATACTTTTAGATCCAATCTGATTGCATTTTTGTGTAGAACTCGGTCCCTAAACCCCCAGGAAGGTAATAACTCCATTAGGGCGAAAATGGTCTTTAGTACTAGTTGAGCTCTCGTTATCAGGTAAATTTCCTTATTGGCTTGAGATTTTATTATGGGCATGATATCCTCTTGAAACTGAGCTGTCCTCCCTCCTCCCTCCTCCCACCGCTCTTCTGCTCCCACTGCCCACCGCTCTACTTCCACCGCTCTCCTCCCACCGCCCTCCTCCCTACACCGCTACTTAGACATACGCGAGCGGATTTTTTCAGTGGATCAGACCCGCGTAATAGATCCTCTGTCACAGATCCCATCCGCCGATCTCAAGTTGGCCGATCTCACAGATCCCATCCGCCGATCTCAAGTTGCCGATCTCACAGATCCCATCCGCCGACCTCAAGTTTGTCGTAGCCCATACACGTCTGTCGGCGGATTTGATTCGTTCGTGTATGTGGTAAACCTGCGGACATCCCACGTGAGATCCGCAGATCCCGATCTGTCCAGCATGTCGGATGGGTCAGGAGATCAGACGGCGGAATTTCCACTCAGTGGCGTCTTAAAAAGTGCACAACGTTGGCTTTGTGTAGTTGGGATGTTTTGATTATTTCAAGTTTGAATTTCCTTCTTATTAGCGAATTTTTGAAGAAAAGGAAGCTATAATAGCTATAATAATAATTATTCTCAGTTCAAAATGTTAAAAATTCCAATTTCCGAAACGTTTAAGGTGTTTGTGTACTTTTTTCACATTTGCCTTCCGCCTATATTATCAGAGTAGGCAGAGCTAAATATATAATTGTCACAGTTTTATATAGTGGTTGATACTTGAGATGTTCTTCATGGACATCGTGTTTTTTGATGGAGACATTTTACATAAAACCAATTATTATTCGATAATTCGCTCTTATAGCCATGCTGCATGACTGTGGATTTTGTATTTATTGTTTTCCGAGCAGTTTATAGGTAATGTAATATCACGAATTGAAATATTTCTGGTGACAAGGCTGATAGTCTCGGCTTTGAAAAAAACCGATATATCATAGGAAAAATATCGATATCCGATGTATCGGGCTCGCTCAATATCGATAAAAAATTTTGAGGGAAAATATAGATAATATCGATATTAGATATATCGATACCCATCCCTAGTACCGAATAGTCCTGGAGCCGAGGCCGAAAATGGGTGTTCATTTTAGGAGAAGGTTTGATATAAAATTATGAAAATCTAGTCAATTCTGAGTAAGAAAATCCAAGTCTGCCATTTCAAAGCGGTTGCTTTCAAAAATGGCAGCCATTTAAAAAGTGACGAAAACGCACAAACATGACCTGTCTTTAGGATGGATGGAACTTTTATAGATGATAGATTATGTCCAAACATAGATGTTTTCACCAGTCTGCCACTTTCAACCGGTTGAAAATGCGTGGCAGACTCAATTTCAAAAATTGCATTTTTCGGGTGTAAAATTTACAGTATTTGGGACGCCTCAAATTTTCACACATGATTATATATGCCCAAATAAGGAGTTTGAGACTTGTCTGCCAATCTAAAGCAGTTGAAAAGTAATGGCAGACTTGAATTGAAATATTGCCAAATTTGGTGATAAATTTCATCAGTTTTAGGAAGATTCAAATTTCAATACGTTAAAGTACCTGTGGTATGAGAGCAATAGACCATGGTCTGCCTTGCCTAGCCAGTTGCTTTCTACCGACAGACTGAAATGCAAAAATTGCCAAATTACTGATCAAAATTTTGTGATTTTAGGATGCTTCAAATTTCGGCTCAACATTGTTCTCCTGCAATAAGACTGAAAAAGAGTAGTCTGCCTTCAGTAACCCGTTGTTTAAGTTAGGCAGACTGAAATTGAAAAATTGCAATTTTCAAGGTCAAAATGAATGTATTTTGGGAAAGTTGTAATTTTGGCATGTGATACTAGCATGTTAGTGTAAACTTTTTGACGCAGTCTGCCATCAATATTCCGCTGCCTTCTGGCGGCAGACTGAACTCAAACGTGGGAAAACAGAAATAATTTCAATTATTGACCATTTTTATGGTAAAAATGCATCTTCTTTAGGACGATTCAAATTTTGGCACATGATACTACATTGTAAGAAGAAACTTTGTGACATGGTCTGCCATCAATATCCAACTGATTTTTTCGGCAGACCAACAATATTAGGTATCTTACTTACATAATATGTTACAATTTGCCATCCCTCAACACCTTTACTAGCTGCAAGTAATTTTTTCTACATCCATTTTCCTTCATGTCCGACTGTAGAAAATATCTTTAATTTATAAATGAAACAAGGGAGAAGCAGAAAACAGAATGGGAAAACACTAAACTTCGCGTCGAAAACGGCCGTTAGGTGGGTCCCGGGTAGCCGCCCAGAATAAAACTGCCTTTTTTTCATCTTCCAGGTAAACTACAGTCTAGAAATTTTAACCGTCAGTCGGGGATAGACCACATTGCAATATTCACTCGGTTTCTCATCTGTAAAATTGTTTAAATAATACCTTTTTGTAATAATACAAATTAAATTTTGATGCTGAGCTATTGACTTGAAATTTTAAAAATAGGTCAGAACTGGATCACAATGCAATATTCACTCGGTTTTTTGTCTGTAAAATTGTTTAAATAATACCTATTTGTTTAAACAAATGAAATTTTGATGATGAGCTACATACTTGAAATTTTAAATATAGGTCAGAAATGGATGACATTTCAATATTCACTCGGTTTGTATGACATGGTATGAGTATGGTATGGTATATTATTGTATGTATGATTTGGTATAGTACAGTATGGTATGATAGGAAAGAAATTCGTATGGTATGGTATGAGTACGGTGAGAATATGGTATGGTGCCGATTTGCAACACAGTCTGGTATAGACAGAAGGGAGTTTATTTTTCTATGGCCATAGATTTAGGCAAGTTTAGTTATTTTCCATTGTACATTGGTAACATCAACCGAATCCAGAAATAACATTATTTTGTTTACTTTTCCAACAATTTTGATTATTTATTTATCGCCACATTGCATCCGACATTTGGACATTTCACCGCTGAACACGACGGCGAAGTCAGAATTGCAATCTCGCATTACGTCCTAAAATGGACGAAGCGATTAGGAAGAAGTTGAACGAAACGAAACCTATCCATATAAACTTCACGAATCTGAAGACATACGTAATCCCATTAAAATTTAATAAGTTAATATTAACTCACAAACAGTACCTTAAGCGGACGAGGCGAAATACATTGGCATGACTCTCGACTGCAAGCTGAGGTGGAAAGCCCATGTAAAGAAAAAGAAATAAAAAACATACCGTTCTATATGAATTTTTCGAGATATGAGATTTTCAAATTTTCAAAATTCGTTTTGAACCCCTTCCCCTTGACCTAGGGTTATGAAAAGTTTCGAGGACCATTGTGGGGTTGGTCGAAACCCATAAAAAAAATTTCGTAATTTTAACTCAACGCTAACTGGGCAAAGTGCCGCGGACGGCGTACGGCGGACGGACGGATTTTTTTTTATTCGATCTTGAAACGTAAACCAACAAATTTTGAGGGGGGGTTAAAATTTTTTTTTCTTTGGGCGATTCCAATGGTTCATTATCGAAGATAATAAACCAAAATGAAGTACGAGGTACGCGGTGTGGGTGTGACAGGGGGCGCAGAGACATAAAAGGTCTCGTCGTATGACGCACTAGTTGGCTCCTGCCAGCCGTATTACGTCATACGCTCGTGCGTCATAGGCTCTGACGTACTTGTTGGCCTCCTGCTAGCCGTCTTACGTCATACGCTCGTGCGTCATAGGCTATGACGCACTTGTTGGTCTCCTGCCAGCCGTCTTACGTCATACGCTCGTGCGTCATAGGCTCTGACGTGCTTGTTGGCCACCTGCCACCCGTCTTACGTCATACGCTTGTGCGTCATTGGCTCTGACGCACTAGTTATCCTGCCAGCCGTCTTACGTCATACGCTCGTGCGTCATAGGCTCTGACGTACTTGTTGGCCTCCTGCTAGCCGTCTTACGTCATACGCTCGTGCGTCATAGGCTATGACGCACTTGTTGGTCTCCTGCCAGCCGTCTTACGTCATACGCTCGTGCGTCATAGGCTCTGACGTACTTGTTGGCCACCTGCCAGCCGTCTTACGTCATACGCTTGTGCGTCATTGGCTCTGACGCACTAGTTATCCTGCCAGCCGGCTTACGTCATACACTCGTGCGTCATAGGCTCTGACGTACTAGTTGGCCTCCTGCCAGCCGTCTTACGTCATACGCTCGTGCGTCATAGGATCTGACGTAATTTCCCGCCGGTCGCTTGTGTTCTGACGTGATCTGAGGGAAAGGGTGAATCAAGGGAACAAATTTTTCCCGTTTCAGTTTATGTGCCAAAGCAAAGACATGAAAATGTCAAAAAAATGTGTAAATAGGTACCTAAGCCCAACTGTAATGTCAATTTTCTGACAATGAGTTTTCGACTATAGTTTTCATACCTTTTTACTTAAGTACTTATTGAAATTTGAGACTGATAATGAGCTGTTTGCAAATAAAAAGTCTGATAACTTCATTAGGTACATCTTATTAATCTATTTTCAAGTTCCGATTCACAGATGAATGTGTTTTATTTAGATGTCGTAAAATTCGAAAACGATGGAATGACGAAACCTGTCGACTACTGACTCAAGTGATACTGTCGACTTCTAACACATGTAGGTCGACTACTAGTGCAAAACCATGTCGACTACTGAAGAAAATGTTGGTCACTGGTATCGACTACTACCTAGAGCATTGGGATTTTTTACAAAACTTGTTTTTCCCTTTTCAAACCATGTTGAATAATATTTCCCGCTGCCAGGTCTTTTAGGGAAGGATCTTGGGTACACAATGAACAGGTTTGCAATGAGAAAAAAACCGAGTGAATATTGAAATGTCATCCATTTCTGACCTATATTTAAAATTTCAAGTATGTAGCTCATCATCAAAATGGATGTAGAAAAAATTACTTGCAGCTAGTAAAGGTGTTGAGGGATGGCAAATTGTAACATATTATGTAAGTAAGATACCTAATATTGTTGGTCTGCCGAAAAAATCAGTTGGATATTGATGGCAGACCATGTCACAAAGTTTCTTCTTACAATGTAGTATCATGTGCCAAAATTTGAATCGTCCTAAAGAAGATGCATTTTTACCATAAAAATGGTCAATAATTGAAATTATTTCTGTTTTCCCACGTTTGAGTTCAGTCTGCCGCCAGAAGGCAGCGGAATATTGATGGCAGACTGCGTCAAAAAGTTTACACTAACATGCTAGTATCACATGCCAAAATTACAACTTTCCCAAAATACATTCATTTTGACCTTGAAAATTGCAATTTTTCAATTTCAGTCTGCCTAACTTAAACAACGGGTTACTGAAGGCAGACTACTCTTTTTCAGTCTTATTGCAGGAGAACAATGTTGAGCCGAAATTTGAAGCATCCTAAAATCACAAAATTTTGATCAGTAATTTGGCAATTTTTGCATTTCAGTCTGTCGGTAGAAAGCAACTGGCTAGGCAAGGCAGACCATGGTCTATTGCTCTCATACCACAGGTACTTTAACGTATTGAAATTTGAATCTTCCTAAAACTGATGAAATTTATCACCAAATTTGGCAATATTTCAATTCAAGTCTGCCATTACTTTTCAACTGCTTTAGATTGGCAGACAAGTCTCAAACTCCTTATTTGGGCATATATAATCATGTGTGAAAATTTGAGGCGTCCCAAATACTGTAAATTTTACACCCGAAAAATGCAATTTTTGAAATTGAGTCTGCCACGCATTTTCAACCGGTTGAAAGTGGCAGACTGGTGAAAACATCTATGTTTGGACATAATCTATCATCTATAAAAGTTCCATCCATCCTAAAGACAGGTCATGTTTGTGCGTTTTCGTCACTTTTTAAATGGCTGCCATTTTTGAAAGCAACCGCTTTGAAATGGCAGACTTGGATTTTCTTACTCAGAATTGACTAGATTTTCATAATTTTATATCAAACCTTCTCCTAAAATGAACACCCATTTTCGGCCTCGGCTCCAGGACTAGAAGGAACTTGAACTTTCTTCACGATTCGGGTACAAAGGGAGGGTTTTAGTTGGATCTAAGGAAGCAGATGTGGTTGATACAGAGTAATTTCTACTACGACCACTGCTGATGGGATCTTCTTCGGTTCACGGCTCATCTCCTGACATTAGTGACACTGTGGACGGGGAGAGGGCTGAGGGCCGTACGTGAGAACTGGAAGGGATGAATCGAGACGAGATCTCATCCGAGCCCTGGCATAGTTAGCCGTCGTATTCTTATGCCCCCACAGAAACGGGCTTTGACATTGTTCGACGTCGGATCTTTTCAACTCCGCCTCCTCGAGAGTCTCCACAATAACTTTACCGCTACTTCCATCATTTCGTCTTAGAACGGGAAAACATGGTAGTGGTAGGGTAATGCCGGCCGCGTTCATCTCCTTCAGCCGGAGGCGTTCCAAACCGATGGACCGGAGAGGACGTCAGGTCCTCGCAGCTTAGTAGGGACGAGAGAAAGCCGAGACTTCGCTACGTTGAAAAATATGCACTCACGAGGCAGTGGCAACAACCAATTCGTAAAATCCCACGACATAAATTCATCGCTTAAGAAGCAACACAGCCATTGATTTACAAAACTGGGTGGTTGGTGAACTGTTGTAACGTGTTTTGTTGAGGAAAAACTGCAAATTAGCAGGACTATACTCCAAAAACTGATACTATTAACTGTGATACTAGTTTACCAAGTTTAGTCCAACTTTTACTATTGGATTTTGGCTCAACGAAACACTTACCTACCCTAAAGGACCCAGAAATTTTTTTTTCTTCTGATTTATTATTTTTTTTTTTGTAATCGTTTCAATAAGGCTCACTCGTGAAGAAAGAAATATCTGAAAAAAAATTCAAAAATTAGTCAGGTGTTCAAAAAGTACGTTTTTGTACATGGTGCATTAAGAGGTGTTTTAGTCCCTTATGGTAAAAGAAGGCCTAGGCGTCTGATATCACGTTTTTTATTTAAAAAATAACAAACAATCACTTGAATTGACAATAACAGCTAATAGGATATCCACAACCATGATTGCAATAATGACTTATAGGTTGAGATCAATGAATGGTACTTACAATGTTTCATATTCACTAAGTAATCACAATATTTCATACTCAATAAGTAGGTAATCACAATGTTTCATCATTTATTTACTAAGTAATAACTAAACTAGGAACAATGCTATACAAATATACAAACCCGATCACCTAGCCAGCCAGCCCTCTGACGTCATAGGCTCTTACGGCATAGGCTGTGACGTACTAGTTGGCCTCCTGCCAGCCGTCTGACGTCATACGCTCGTGCGTCATAGGCTCTGACGTACTAGTTGGCCTCCGGCAAGCCGTCTGACGTCATAGGCTCTTACGGCATATGCTTTGACGTACTAGTTGGCCTCCTGCCAGCCGTATGACGTCATACGCTCGTGCGTCATAGGCTCTGACGTAGTGGCCCGCCTGTCGCTTGTGTTCTGACGTGATCTGAGGGAAAGGGTGAATCAAGGAAACAAATTTTTCCCGTTTCAGTTTATGTGCCAAAGCAAAGACAAGAAAATGTCAAAAGAATGTCAACTCCATCCTGTTGTTGATACAGTCGAGAATTAAATGCTTGCATACGAGTCTGCAACACATTGGGACATTTTATGTCTTTAAAGAAGTGATTCAAGAACCTTCGAACAATGCTACATCACCTACCCCAGTAGCGTAGTTGTTATACTTAATTGTAGGGTTCATCATAAATTATGAAGCTTGCATTCGTATAGACAATATAAATCATTGAGAATGATCACCTGTGTGTAAACTATTATTTAAACAATCACGCTCATACCGCAGCTTGTCGGCCACGCACTCCACAGCGGTTAACGTAATATGGTTAGGTAAATCGAGAGCTATCCAACGAGTGGTGAACGATTTTTGTACGATGATAACTGGCGAAGATAAAGTTCCGTAGCACCGAATCGGTTGTAAGCAAAAATCATTAGAAATTTTCGTGACGTCACATAGCTTCACATAGCACGGTAATACACACGTGACGAGCATGGCGCTTATATTCGAGATCTAGGAGTAAGTAGGTAGTTTTTTCACGCTAGACAAAAATGTTGAAGTACAAAATGCAAGTATCAAACATACTGTCACAACAACTAATTTTCTAAGATACAGAACAAATGAACCATTGCAGTGCAAAATCAAACATCATCAAAAGAATCGTTGCAATAAATCATAACAGAAGGTAAATGGAAAATAATGTTCGTGGTTTTTGGAGTTCAGCGTGTTTTTGGATTCCTCAATGTGGGAATCGCTCATGATGACTCTCAAAACAATTTCTTGCAACAAACCGTTGTTGTGTGTTTATGGCAATGGCGGCATTTCCCTCAGTACTCAGAAATGATATCTAGGGCTGGTACAGGAACCACTGTGGTTCGACCACAGCATTACTCTTAGCAGGAGGGGTTGGTGAACATGAAGTCCTAATCTATGTTTGATGTTCCCAACTATCAGGTTAAGTAAACATTTTGAAACTGATTGTTCTTAATAACATTAATGTCGCGTTCATTCATGAGATGGTGTTCGATCATTGGAGCCATTTCGCAGTAGTTTCTAGATTAATGTTTCAAATTTGTACCTGCACAGGTAGGAAACTCTCAACATCATAATCATTTCACAATCATTAGACGAATAAAAAACTCCTGCAGAAACTCCGGTCCTACCATTTCTTAAAACAACATCACTGAACCCTCAGGATCTTAAATCATGGTAGGATACTTTTGGGGAGCCTACAGTAAGCTAGTAGTGATTTTAGTGTAAAATTACTGGTCGTTTTGGAATAAAGCCATATTTTGTCTCTCCTGAAATGTAGTGAAAAATGGGTTAGGCTGTGTTGCATCTTAAGCGACGAATTATTTATTGAAATTCACAAACTCAATATTTTACAGAAATCAATTTTGTAAAGTTTGGTTTAACTCACCAAAATTGATTTAAACTGCATGTATTTTTTTAATAAATAGAAAAAACTCACCAATATTTCTCTCCTTGGTTCTAACCCACCTCTGTTAAGAGCTCAATTCTCCACTGATTAAATTTGTGGCAACAAGTAAAATTTACATCATGGTGAGTAAGCCTCACCTCTCCCCTTTCATTATCTACGAGTATGTGTAAACTCGATGCCTGTTACATTTTTTTCCAGCAATGCTCTATTATACACAGCTTGGACGCTCCCATTTTCCAGTAATGAAAACCATCTAGAAGGAATGTCGTATAATACGACTCGTATTCCTTCCGTACAAGATGGACCAACATCATTTTTCCTAACTCCCGTATCTCAATTCACCTGGGATTTCTCAATTCCGCAATGCCGAATGCGGAGGCCACCTAAGAAGGCATTTTCAGAGTAAATGACTCAATCGTGGATCTGCCTTCTCTTTTTCCATTTGTTTCAAGGTGAAGGCCGCACCGGTTGGCAACGATGAGTGATGGAATCTACCGTCCAGTGGATGCACTGATTTTCTGATGAGCGGAAAGCGTCCTATCAAACAGACCAGTTCAACTGCTAGCTGATGTGTTTTCAAATTCTTAATTCAAATTGAGGCATCTTTCATGAACAACCGACAATTTCTAGTTATTATCGAGGGATCTGTGGAGAGACTTCAACACTCAACCACCACCTAATATTGTGCTTTTCCTGTTCCACCAAATTAACTTGCCTACTCTTACCCTTTGTTTTGTAAAAAATCGAATTGCTCCTTCGTCACCACTTGCTCCTGAAGTCCTACCATTTCAACCAGCAGAACTTAATCCAAATAAGATTTTTTTGCATTCCTCATTGCTACAAGTCCCTCTGAAGCAAGTATTTACAAGGATTAGTTAATGTTATAATTAAAATTTTTTGACAACTACACACATCGTCTGTGAAGCTTGTTTGTGGTAAGGATGGGTATCGGTTGAAAAAACATCGATGTTTTTTAAGGCAAACATCGATGTCTAATTAACATCGTATACAAAATATCGATGTTTTGAAACATCGTATAAAAACATAGACTTTTTCCGAAAATACCTTATCTATTGTAGGCCTACCTTAGTACAAGTAACTAACTAGCTGTCAATTAGTTTGGTAATTTTTGTTCCTATTTAAAAAACATGTACTAATTTGTGAAAATGTACTAATTTACCTTGAAGAAGTCAAAAAAATGGATTGAGCGACAACTAAACAAACTACTTACTTTAATCCGAATATTTGTGGTTGGCCTCATGCAAAAAAGCAGTTTGCATTCACATCTTCGGAGTGGCGATTGAGAAAAATGCCTCTCCTTGGGAACTGAGGAGGCGATTGCAGGTACACATTTAAATACTACATCATGAAGGTTATGTACCCATCATGCCAAAATCCAAAATGCCAAGACGTTTTGCTGAATTTTTTCGAGTGGGGAGTTCAAATAGAGATGAAGCTCATCAGGGATTGGCGCGTGCGAAATTCGTTTCTTCATCTGCCACTTTTCGGTATCGGCAAACGATAAATAACAACGTTAATCTAAAAGTTGCACGGTTACATTTGACGTGGTAGTGGTTTTGTTGCATTCCTACTAGGTGTCTTATCTTGAGTCAACCAAGAATGACATGAAAAATATACAACCCAAACATTGCAGCTGCTAGAACAATAAAATGTAAAAGGGCCACGTAAAATAAGAAATAATGTAGTACTTAGGTCCTAATAAGGCAAGGAATACTGCAATTACTGAAACGTAAAATAGGTTTGTAGGTACTGTGGCAACACACATGTTTTAGAACCAAGTTGTTGGTGATATTGAAAATTTGTTGTTGTCAGTCTTCTTACCAAATTATACCCGAAAAGTTTATTTTGTTGATTAAATCAACAAAATAAACTTTTCGGGTATAATTTTGCAAATTTTTACCAAATTTTGTTCATTAAGAATTTACAGTACCTATAGGTATTTTGGGAGAGAGGAAAAAATATCGATGTCTGAAAAAAAAAATCGGAAGAAAAAGATCGATGCTTACAGAAAAACTCTGCAAATTCTTGACAACGGTTTATAATCTTCTTTGTACAGGTCACCCTTCTGTCTAGATCACTAAATTATATAATTATTGACATTTTATGTCTTTACTCTGGCACATAACTCGAAAAACGTTACACAAAACCGTTACACGAAATCGTCACGAAAATTTCTGATGATTTTCGCTTACAACCGATTCGGTGCTACTTTATCTTCGCCAGTTATCATCGTACAAAAATCGTTCACCACTCGTTGGATAGCTCTCGATTTACCTAACCATATTACGTTAACCACTGCGGAGTGCGTGGCCGACAAGCTGCGGTATGAGCGTGATTGTTTAAATAATTGTTTACACACAGGTGATGATTCTCAATAATTTATATTGTCTATACGAATGCAAGCTTCATAATTTATGATGAACCCTACAATTAAGTATAACAACTACGCTACTGGGGTAGGTGATGTAGCATTGTTCGAAGGTTCTTGAATCACTTCTTTAAAGACATAAAATGTCCCAATGTGTTGCAGACTCGTATGCAAGCATTTAATTCTCGACTGTATCAACAACAGGATGGAGTTGACATTCTTTTGACATTTTCATGTCTTTGCTTTGGCACATAAACTGAAACGGGAAAAATTTGTTTCCTTGATTCACCCTTTCCCTCAGATCACGTCAGGACACAAGCGACAGGCGGGCCACTACGTCAGAGCCTATGACGCACGAGCGTATGACGTCAGACGGCTGGCCGGAGGCCAACTAGTACGTCAGAGCATATGACGCACGGGCGTATGACGTCAGACGGCTGGCCGGAGGCCAACTAGTACGTCAGAGCCTATGACGCACGAGCGTATGACGTCAGACGGCTGGCCGGAGGCCAACTAGTACGTCAAAGCCTATGCCGTAAGAGCCTATGACGTCAGACGGCTGGCCGGAGGCCAACTAGTACGTCAGAGCCTATGACGCACGAACGTATGACGTCAGACGGCTGGCAGAAGGCCAACTAGTACGTCAAAGCCTATGCCGTAAGAGCCTATGACGTCAGACGGCTGGTTGGCTAGGTGATCGGGTTTTAATAAGCCTCTGGAATTCCGCGCCTTCATTTTGCATTCATTTACATCTTCACGTTGAAAAATCCTTCATCTTGTCGCTTTTCCGTGTAATTATTATGAATTTGCACGTCGTCCAGTACAGGATGTCGATCTTTCGATCTTTCGATGATAACTGCACTCGACAGTGTAGCTTCAGTTCGAAGAAAATGGTGCAGGTGGTGAAATATTCGTGGTGCATAACGGATTTTCAAACTGAATGCGAAACTCTTCAGCTACCTACTTCGCTCAACGGAATACAAAACATCCAGGTCTTGGGCAGACGCGGCTAACTGTTCAGAGCTGGCACGTATCCACCGCATTCCTTTTCTGGTTTCAATCGTGTAACTACCTGACCTGATCGCTTTCGAAAAACACAGGCGTCACGTTTAGTTCGGCAGACAGATGAAAACAAAACAGTTGACGGGATAAATCATGACTCCAGTTTCAAATATGTGAGTTGCAATACTCTTCTGTACCTTCTCCTAACACTAGTAAGAAAGACGTCCGTAACCTACTTCGTCTGTGACCATAGAGTGATATAAGCTACATAAGCAGAGACGAGTAACCATAGGTCATTTAGTTTCATGATATAGGTCATTTTTGATAGGTCAATTAGGTCATTTGTTTTAATCTTAATAATCCTAATAATCTTAATCAGTCGTGGTACATTAAAAAATATACATAGAACTCCAGGAGAATCAAAAACAGTCCATATGTACAAATGCCAATTTAACTTTTTATTAAATACAATTTTAAAAATACATAATTTTTCTCTAATTTAATAGGTACTAATGCTCAGAACTTACCGAGTTTCCACAAGGTCTGCACAAAAGCTTCTCCCCCTCCACTGCGAAGTCTTTAAAACCCTCTATCCACTTCCGCATAAGAGCAGCTTTGCTCGTAATTTTTGATATGGTTGGTACTACCAACTTGGTAGCAGTACAAACTCGCGAATGAGAAAAGTACTATACCTGGTATACGTTCCCCAAAGTGGAAGTGGGAGGAATGGGACAAGTGTGACGATGACTGGAGTGTCCATGAATAGTTCATTGAACGAGATAACGAGATCTTGAATAACTTTTCCCATGGGATTATCGCAAGGCTCTATATTCGTCACCTAATTAACGGCCGAAGAACGCGAGCAGGTAGAAAAGTTCGTTGAAAAAGAGAGTTGTCATTTCACACCCTGAAAACATCTAAAATATGTCGTTTTCTATGTCGTTTCCACTTTTTTCGGTGATTTAGGTCATTTTTGAAAAAAAAAAAAAAAAAAAAAAAGGCTCATTTAGGTCATTTGCAGTGGTCATAGGTCATTTACTCGTCTCTGTATATAAGTGTTTAGGCCTATGAAAAAAGCCATTAAATTCTGATATTATGTGGTATTTATGATTTAATTCATTTTAAGAGCATGTTGGATTATTGATATTCAGAACTTTGAGGTTGGAGAAGAAACGGCTGAAGAATAAGGAGAAGATCCCTGTTCTTCGAAACCATCATTAGGTGAACAGGTACCTACCGAAGTATCGCTTCGAAACTCAAGTAGGTTTTCATAATATCGTAAAGTTATGTCTCAGGATAATAAATTGATCGCTGGCAGTACAAAAGCGTGATGCGTGCCGGTGTCTGTATCTGAACAACAGACAATGGAGCTACGCATGGCGACTTGGAATCAGGTGGACGAAGTTTAGTCAATACTTTACCGGAACAACGCAAACTTACTCGGCAAGACGATCCTAATAATAGACGTGACGGAAATCGGCTAATGTACGAATGACTTGGGTGATTCACACACCCACCACAAGCTAAGCATTCCGTATCTTCTACTTCCTTTTTGAAAAATCTGTCTTGTCTGGAAGTTCCTACACTTAGTCCCAGACCTAATGTTGTACGATTAAATAAAGTAATTGAAGTACAAAATAACGGAAGATAAACAATAATTTCCAACAGCAGTAGAATAATTCTACTGCTATGATCTTACCGGAGGGTTCTTGGGCTACGGGATTCTTATTTCTCATCTTTCTCGATGGTCTCATATTTCTTTGAATCGAAGAAAACAGCGAGACAGTTAGTTCCTTTTACATGTTACATGACAATACGGCGACGCAACAAAGCAGTCCTGAACACCCGTTATTTATTCTCCTACACCTTGCCGTACAAGTCTCGAACAGCACAACGTTCTGGTCATGTCACGGTTTTCTGATATCGAGCTAATTATTATTAATAATAATAAGTAATTATTAATCAAAATTATTAATAACTAACAATAGTCAATAATAATTTACAGTACTTGATAATAATTATCAATATAAGGACCAACAATAACACAACTTTTATTAATTAAACGTTTTAATATTAATGAATGTTAACTCTGTAAATAAACCAAAATCGAGGAAGATTAACATTTATTTCTATTTCCTGCAGATGGACACGGAGGTTCCCGAAGGGGACATGCCATTTTCAGAGTGGTCGGAAAAGCTGGAGGCGACCACTAACCATTGGCTCCCCGCCTACGGGTTCCAGCAGCCTTCACAGCTCCAAGAGGCCCTTATGAGTCAAGATTATCTCAATAATGGTATGTCGTTTAAAATATTCAATTAATTGACGAGGGAAAATGATTTGACTGTGTAGACAGCGATGGAGGCTCTTTAGAAAACAACAAAACATCAAAGATGCCATTAAATTATCAGTTGGCTAAATGATGTTACGTTCAAACTAAACCATCAATATTCGATATGAACCCATAAATAAGTAGTCGCATTATAATTTGTAATGTAAGTATTGCTTGCTGAGTTGTTCCTGTTCTCGGGGGGTTTGGCAATATGCCCACCCAGATGGATATCCGGTCTGCATTCCAGCTATCTACCTGGGTCTGCAGGTATCCGGTCTGCATACCTAGCTATCTCCAGAGTGGGCGAACAAAATACTCGTGAACCAAGGACACTCATCAAACCATCACAATTAATGACATAACAACGAGCCTTAGCCTAGCCTTGTTATTAACATTCAAGCTGTATAGCCTTGTCTTGTACTGGATTCACATAATACCTATTGACAGGGAGATGCTGCCTATGAAGTATAGTTTTAACTATATTAAAATCCAGTTATACGTATCCTAGTCGCTGGTCCATTAGCTTGCAACCAAATAACTTTCAGGGTGGGTTCACCGTTAACGTGCCCTACCACGCTAAAATACAGTATATTCACTTTCCGGCCAAAATGAGTTATATAGCTTATTGGGGTCGTTGACACGTTTTCTATCACCTCGCAAACCTAGAATGCAGTCCGACAACTCTAAATTAAGGTGTTAGAGTTTTGGTTCTGCAGTATATCCACTTCTTCGTCGATTTACATAGCTGGAATGCAGTACGTCTCTCTATGTCAGAATCTGCTTGGTGGCGTATACTGCAATTAAGCTTCGTGAGGAAGCGTAGATACTTGAATGTGGTAGAAGGAGACTACTCGTACATTCGTGATAACGATCATTCAAATAGTTGTGATGTGGGAAATGATACTCGGACCATTGTTTGGTACAACCACCAACAGATGCCCCAAACTACCCTTGCACATTCTCCAATGATCAGAAATCAGTTTCACCGATCAGTTTTGTGGAAGACCTCAGTCTTCTGTCAATCGATAGAAGAGAAAAATTTTCTCTTTAATGGTCTCGTCCAGAAAATATGTTGACTACAACAAGAAAGTCAATTTGTTGCTGGTTCGAATCGGATTTGTTACTGCTTTCACCGGTTGCCGGTTGGTTCCCTCTTGTCAAAATCGGGCAGAGAATAGACGTCTGCCGGTTCTTCAGTTCTCCTTTCGATTCAGAAGAACACAAACGATTTCCAGTCGTCCGTCCACAGCTCTTTTTTTCCATAGGCGTAAAATATAAAGGGTTGCCCTAGTTGAGGGCGGTAACAGCGGATTGTGGATGGTGGGTGTATGCGATCTGGTGGGAGCAGCATTAGGTAGTCGAGTGAGGTCAAGGGAACCCGGTAGAAAACTCGCCGAGGAAAGAATGCCGTCAGCTTGTCTTCGGATCTCGCATTCAAATCGTGGCCTCGATGAATTTTTATCGACTTTTGTCTATGATCGAGAGTTCGACAAAAAAGACTTTCGAAGCCATCCGAGCGTTGCTTGTGATTGTACAATGGATGCTTGTTTCATTCAAATCGAACCATCCACACATAATACTCGTATATTACTGAAATGTTAGTGTTCTCAAAACGACCCCTAGCACTCTCTTACGCAGTATGTCTGAGGATTATCTCAGTATCGTGTGACTGAGGCGTCGATGTATAACACAAATAAGTGTATACTCATGAAATGTAGAATTGTATAAATAAGGAAGGATTTCATGAAATGTTTTGGAGAGGGAGGGGGACCGTAAATCCTTAGCTATATTTGCCTATTCTGCATGCTCCAAGTTGTTATTTTCGAACATTCCCATCGAGCCATACATGACTTTTGGGTCAATAACATTCATACAAGAGACGAAGAACAGAGAAAAGTTGTAGCTGAAAACAGAAACCTTTATCCTGAAGCTTCAAAGGATACACTGGGCGCCCTTATCTCTTTTCGCCCTAATATTAAATAAGGATTCATTGTACATAACATGACGATTTATTGTGCATAACATGACATCATAGAAATAATCATAAGCTTTTGAAATAACAACAATACAGCTTGAATTTATGAAATCCGTTGAATTCAGCTATAATTTCCCCACCCCTCCTACCATCCCCTGCTCGCAACCAACCCCAACTTGTCTAGTTATGTATTTCAAGCCACAAATAATCATGTACAGAGTGAAGGACGATACTGGGAAACGCGAAAAGAACCATTCAATGGACCGTCCTGGCATTGTTTGGGGTATGCGTAAAAAGTCACACTTTCTTAAAAATATCACGACCTGACCCACAGAATTCTTAATAACCCTAATTCTGTTGGTTTTAGCGAAAATAATGACAAATAAAAGTTGTTTGCAATTAAATTATCTGCAGAATGAGACCAATTACAGGTTTCTAGCCCAGAGGGTACTCGAGTTGCTGAAGAAAAGCTGAACATTTATCCAAACATTTGCAGTTTCTTCAAACTTCAAATGCGATGAGACGCCATTTCTACTTGTCCGATCGACCTAAAACGTTGCCAAATTCAGTTTCTAGCCCAACTATATACCATATGGGGGGGGGGGGGGGTTGAGTGTGATCAAATTCGAACTTTGATTTTTTATTGCCACTTCAGTATACAATGTATACTAATATGTCATGTAATACGTCATCTTGAACTGACCTATGACGTTGTTTTCCGTCTCAGCTCTGAGCCCTTCGACGTTTTTGACGAGCGACCGCCCAATTTCGGTTTGGACGGCTCAAATTGATGAGCAGTCACTTCGTCTCGAGCTTCAGAAAAACCTCTGACGTACCATTACCATAACCCAATGAATAACTGAACGCTTCGGAAAAGATCAAGTGTCAACCGTCCGACGTTAATGAAATGCGCCGTCTGACGAACCCTTTTTTAAACGACGTTACCGCAATTGTGGAGACACGCGTTTCACAGAATAAATACATTATAAACAGTGAGAACCGAGCTAGTACTATCAGTTCGAGTCGTACAGCTACATACACCTTATGAACGGAATTTCGAAGATTGACCAATCAGAACTTTTGTCACTTGGAAATTTATATTCGACCAAACGATTATTATTATAATTATTATAAGAGTTTGTAATCGTTTGGTTAGATATTATATGAACTATATTATTAGATCTAGAGAAAATTGGGGTATGTTACCCATAAATGATAGTGTACCTATTTAATTATGTTTATGTGAACCGTTTACTTAATGATAGACATCGAAAGCAACTAATTGTACCTATATGTCCATATTGTGATTTAATAAAGCTTCACTGAAAATTGATATAAACAGGTCACCCTTCATCTAGAACTCGAAGTGATTACAAATATTTTGATCCGAAATAATGTTACATGTAAAGATGGAAAACTTTGAGGTTCGATTGAGAAATCAGAATTCATTTTCGGTCGACGTTTCGATGTTTTTGGACATCATCTTCAGGGATACAAGAAATAACCGGTATTATACTACTGAAAACACTATCACCTCGTAATTTCACTGAGAACATGTCCATCTCCAACTCGACTGCCCACCAAGAAGAACCACTGTTTCAATCGTTAAGTACACTAACCAAAATTGAAATTAAAATACATTCAGGTGAAATATAGAACCGATATTCTGAAACTTGCAAATCATGATAAAAATTATAATAATATTGTAATCGATTAATGTGAGATTAATACTTGTATTAGTTTCAGCTCGATTAGGTACGTATAATGCGGGTAGATACTGGTATATTTTCCAATGAATGTGCACCCACTATACAGTCTACATTCCAATTTCATTGGTTGTTAGTGTATTGTACAGGACATAGATCGAACATTAATCCAGCATTAATCGAATTTTTTTGTTGGCCATTGTAATCGAACAAATAGATCCGTTTTCGAGGTTCAATCGGCATAATATTGATGGCCCATCGATAATTTGGCCCATCAAAAATCATATGCCGATTTGGATTTGCCGAAAGGATTTGTTTGGTGCAGAGCAGATAAGGGATGGTGATGGGGTTATTCGGTGTGCTGAATCCAAATCTGAAACCCGTTTTTCGCCAACAGGTCTAGTTTTTGAGATAATATATTATAGCTCGTTTACCTCTTTCCTAGCTACGTTTGTCTGTTAACAATAATTGTACTATTTTTTTGAAGTACAATTATTGTTAATTTTTCACTTTCAATCAGACTTTCTATGGTTTTTGAGGTGCAGAATCCGAATTTGAAATCCCATTTTAGTTATCTTCTTCCATTCCACGGAAAACAGCGGTAAAGTTGACAAAGTTGACATCAAAGGAGGTCGTCAACATTGAAAGACGGGTTGATCTACACAAAGAAAATAATAAACCGTTGTGTCAAGAATTTTCACAGTTTTTCTTCATTGTCTTGAGTTGGTTAGATAGCTTATTCAAGTTTGTCTTATTATCGGTTGTACGGTACCTCTTCCAAATTCGCCAAGCACTTCTTTCTGCCCTCATTAGTTCCCTCACTTCAATGGGATAGTTTGTTTGTTCACGAATTTTCTCATTTAATGGCGTACAAGCCCAAGCAGCCTGTTGGACGCATTTGAGAAAAGTGACCATCAGATGGTCACTTTTCTCAAATGCGTCCAACAGGCTGCTTGGGCTTGTACGCCATTAAATGAGAAAATTCGTGAACAAACAAACTATCCCATTGAAGTGAGGGTACTAATGAGGGCAGAGGAGGAGATTCTCCTCCTCGATTTGCTCTGGGGTCCTTAGTGACAAGTCCAGGTTAGTTTTTTCTTTAAGTTTTTCTCTAAACAATCAACAGTTTGTGTGTTAGCTGCTTAGTTTCAGTCTTGTTCCTTTTTGTCTTCGTCCTTTCAGTAGCACCGTTTTCTAACATTATTACTGATGAACGATCTGACATCAGGTAATCACTGTCTCCGATTAGTATGTAGTTGCTAGAACTCCTACAAGTTACTACAAATCAAGTCTGATACTCCTGAGTGGTTCTTAGAAGATAGGTTTTGAAAATGGACATTTGGTACAATGAGAAATTAAATGTATAGGGATAGTCTACTCTCCGTGATTTGGATTCTGTAACAAAATTATGACGTACAAAAAATCTTCATAGATGAGAAGACACTGAAATTGATCGAGGTATTCTACTCGAATATCATTAGAAATCTTACTAACGTCGTGATTGAAAACTCTGTCTGATCCCCAGGAACGATACTTGTACATTTTGTAGGTATGTTAAACTGTCATATTATGATATCAAGATGAAACACTGAAAATAATAATTATTTTTATTGTGGTATTTTTAGCGTGTCCCTTCCCCCGAATAAATGCGACTTATAATCTTGATCTTTTCGCGCTCAAAATTGCAAGACGGGCAAACCGTGTGAGAGATCCCACCCTACATTTCACTTTTGCCGAGTCTGCAATACAACAAGTGTTGATGAAACGTTTTCTATTAGGATCGAATCGCATAACACAAGCAAAACTTTGGAAGTTATCCATTGTGTTGTTAATTGGATTCTTCTCGCTGTCGTATGTAAAACATTGTGGCTTTCTCTCTGTAGGTTCTACGTAAATGGGTGTGCTTGGTAATGAACATTTGCTCTCGTACTGTCGCAGATTCAGCCTGTAAAGAACTATTTCGTTCCCATCTACGTCTGTCTCTCAGAACTTGAATCAATCAATTAATCAATATAGTTTTATTAAATCAATTAGTCAATTAGTCAATATAGTTGTATGGGTAGCATCGACCCTTACAACAAAGGGGTTCGCAGACATGGTTGTGTACATAGTGAGCAACAATATTTTACCTCAAATATACAAACAGGTGAAATTAAACTACATACTTCAAGAATAAACCTAAACTTCCAATGTGGATTATTAATGCAGTAACCCTAACTCTTCCAAAAACGTCCTGCGGCTTAAATGGCTGATCGTAAAATTATACAATCTCAAGACAACGTCCTTTTTTAGACAGCACAATAAGCATTTTCGACATATCCCTCACTCAACCTGGCCGTACCAAAGAAACGAACTCATCATTCTCCAAATGAGGGCAGCTGCAAAAAAATGGGCTTGATATTTTCGAGCTCCTGAGTGTTACACAGAATACAAGCGGAATCTGAGTCGACTTTCCACACAACCCCTTTATGGTAAACGCGGAGGCTATTCTCCTTCCTCAGTCTGGGCAATCAGACGTTTCACGTCAAATGAGATGTCCCAGTTTAAACAACCCTGTAGGTACGAGTAGCCATCGATGGTGGAAAGGTAAGTCTGTAAGACTGTACGACGAACAGATTACCCTCTCGTAGTCTTCGTAAGCCACTATCGTTGCAAAGCTGTTGAGTACGGCTTGTTGTTTTTGGGCAACCTCCTCCGCATTCTGGCTTTCCCACAGAGAGGCATATCCAAGCTCCAGTAGTACTTTTTTCAACTGAGTGACTCAGTTAAATATCTCGTTGCTCCCAGCCATGTCCGAGGTAGACAGGAGTCGATTATAGCAGACGCGAGGTTATATTTCCGGACGCATACGCAGCAAAGCCGCGCCAACCGAGCACCCTCTCGACGACGAAAACGCCTAACTTCAGTCTTCCAGTCTTGGCTTGGACCATGTAATTAGGGGTAGACGCCAGGAGAGTCAAGAGATTCTTGGATTTGTTTGCACTAAATCCAGTTCGTCGAAATAGCGTAATGCCCAAATTTCGCTGGTGGACAGAACAACCGACGAGACCATAGCATCCACGTGCACGTGGATTCCCAACTACTACACAAGACCTGACGGACGCTACCCCACGCCCTCAATCCTTTGGCTTTGAATACCCCTTTAGCTTTGTCGAATACGCCAGAACTTAAATCTTTATCACCGCTTCTCAATACAGTGGCGTCGTGAAAATGTAAAAGTGATTTGAAAACTGCGCCAACTTTAACTTTATGTCGTGAATGTCTTCTCTGAGTTTTTTTTTTCAACTCCTTGATAAAGTTATAAGTTAGACTTGTGCAAGCTACTTGATGAGTTGCAAAAGAGTCCTTGGATGGTCCTTCATTGAATGTAAACCAACAACCGGCATTTATCCGACCAATTTCACTGTGGGTCATGCCGAACTATCGCTGAATTATTTGAATTTCCGTCGTGATTCCAACCTCGTGCAACATCCGAAACCCTGATAACGTCATTGTACTCGTAGTTGTTCATAACAGAACATCAAGATTCAGCTCACGTTTTGCCGGCTGCCCTCGCATCAAAAGATCGGCGGGACCGCGGAGCGCGAAGGTATATATTATTTCCCGCTGTGTTTGACACTGCCGAGGCTTCCTTACCCTGTAATTGGATCTCTGAATATTCACAAGTTCGACGGAGAACCTTCAAATATGAGGTATTCATGAGACGTGAAAAGAAACGGATCTGTTTATCGAGTTACTTTTGTTCCACGACTTCTTCGATATTTCTGCTTTTGCGATTTTCGATTCGATACTTATTGAATATTCTCCTTCTGCAATAATTCTAATTCAATATCGTTGATGTGTAGGGTAGAAGAAGGAATTCTGAAATCCGTGGTGTACCAAAATAACTACAATGAGGTATAATGCACAATGGTAGAGGACACGATACAGGATTGAAATATGACGAACAGGACGGAACATAATAACATTGTTCATGATCCAATTGCCGAGATGACATCTCACGACAAGTTTTCAGCTATTATCTTGATCTTGCTCATCAAAACGAGATGAAGACTAGAAACAATCCCTCGGAGAAAAATACCTTATATTTTGTTAATCTCATTGAAATACCATCGCAAATGGTTTAACCTTTCATCCACTGGTATTTTCTTTGGCATATCACGCTACACCTTGTTGGGACTCTCGCTTTCCCATGGTGGAAGGACAACTGAAAGTCTGCTGGTTCCCTCATGAAAGTGTTACTACTCTGGAGATCTTATTCTAATAATCATAAAAAAAGTCGACCTGTCTCTACTCATACACTCGATAGTGTAGAAACAACTAGTTTATCAGTAGTAATACTGATGCCACATACTGATAATAAAATCGTGTTGTTATAGGCATTTCTGCTCATTAATCAATGAACAGAATCATTTCTTGAAAAAACATTTCTTTTCATTTTGATACAGATCAAATACAATTGGCAGCATTACATTCATTTTTGGTGAGCATGACAAAGTGAAAGACATTGATTGATAGACATTGCTTCACACGACCCATCCATTCAGGAAGACAGTGACAGACTCCACAGTTGTGACTTTGGTAAAGTTTATTGTTGATAAAGTGTACATTTCAAGGAAAACCCGTGCGTTGCAATTGGCACACGATAGTGAAGAGTGACGATTAAAATAGTTCAGACTGCATACGAGACATAGTAAACAGCACTGATCCAATTACGTGGGTCATCCAGAAAGTAAGTTTACAAAGGCTCCTGTCGCTTGGGGGATTTGTTTTCTTAATTTGTGCACCTGGCTTGGTGCTGGCTTGTAGGCCACCTCTCGTCAGTGTTCTTTTGTTCGAATTTATGCTGAAACGGACGAATTTGATGCCGACGCATACTGCAATACCCTTGAAAAGCTCAAAAGAGCGATTTAGAACCGTAGAAGGGGAATCCTAACCAAGGGGGTCTGCATCCTCTGGGACAACGCCAGGCCCCATACTGCGCGACTCACCCAAGAACTTTTGACTTCATCTGGATGGGACATTATCAACCACTCTCCCTGTTCACCTGACTTAGCACCATCAGGTGAACAACAATCCTCAGACTACCAAGAGGTCCAGGAAGCTGTTCAGAAGTCGCTAAAAGAGGTGGCGGCGGACGTCTATGACACTGACAATAAAAAAACTACAGAAATTTTTCGAACTCAAGGGGGACTAAGTGGAAAAATAGTTTAGTATATTTTTGAAGTATTCTGTGAATTTTTCGATTTTTCAAAAATTTCGTAAACTCACTTTCTGGATGACCCTTGTAACGCACGTTCCTTGGAGTCTTTAATAGTGATTGACAATTCCGGATAGCTTGAATTCATTTCAATGTAGATCAGGATGTTTGGAGAGACAGAATACTTGTAGGTACAGAGAACCTATCAGGTCAGAAAGAACCTACTTTTTTCACTAAACATAAATGAAAGGCCTTCTCATAATGGAAGAAGGTGGGTGTTCCTTATCTTGCTCCACTTCTTGACCTATCTAGATAGGTCGACCGATAGGTATCTTTTGAACAATAACTTTTTTAAGATAAACTACTGTAGGTCGGTCACCTCGTGTTGGCCTTAGGGGCAGTTTTTTCATAACGCGTTTCTCGGTCCACTAACCCTCGCAGGTTCTACGGTCTTTCTGACTCACAATGGAGAGTCAGCTCCTATCGCCTATCTTGCATTACAATGCATTTGACTCTTGCATCACCTCCCACAGTCTAACTTTCTCTTAACCCCTCACCCGAGTGTTACTACTACTCCTGACCTTACTATGAACCCTTTTCTATTTGTCGCATTCAATCTTTGGCAAAAATTCCAAGTTTAACCACTAATATTAAATTCTTTGCAGGTTAAGGTAGAGTTGCATCGAACGTGGATGTTAGAAGTTGCAATAAGAAATGTGGACTCCTTTCAATATCATCTGATCGTCTTCAACAAATCAAGTAAAGGTTACTACGAAAGGCAACCGAATGAAGCTCCTTTGGAAAGGTCGCATCGATCATGACAAATGAAATACGAGTATCCGGAGTCACGATAGTCACCTACAGCTAGTTTTCCACTACATGTCCAGAATAGCTACTCCTCTAATAATTTTCTTGTATGTCATATGAAATTATACGTTTACTGATGGACATATCTTCAACTAATACTAAGAATGTTTTAGAACTACATTGTCCTGTTAATGAAAACCTCCTTTTTTACGTACTCCTCCTTAATTCAACTTCACCATTCTAATAGTCGAGTCGAAATTTCAAATTTCGACCAGGAAGGGGTTGAAATTAATAGGGGTGAAATCTCAAATAAGCTTTATATAGGCGTTTTCTCGCCTCAAATGCATTTTTGTTGAGTAGAAACACCTCAAAGCTCCGTTTGAAACACCTTAACTAGCATCCTTTAATGTTATTTGTTTAGGAAAAAAGCCTCAACTTCCTGAAAACTGAGTTGAGGCGTTTTGCCTTAACATCGTTAGCTTCACATGATGAGTTGAGGTGTTTCAAATGGCCTCTGGCAGAAGTTTTACGTAAATTAATAATAACAGCGTATTATTATCAAGTGATTTCAGTATGTTGGTGGCCAGTTGAGGTGTCTTTCATCAAAACCCTTCTAAATCCTATTTGTGAAGGTAAAACGCCACAACTCGATGTGAGGGGTTTTCGTTTAACAAACATTCGAAAAACCAGCCAGAAATAATCGATAATCGCCTCAAATGCCGTAAATCGATAGGAAAAACTTATTTGATGGATTCTTCACAGCCATCGATCTAATTGAACATCAATCGATGTCCTACCAAGAAAATGGGGTTGCGGGACTGTTTTGCAGCGAACAATAGGCGAGGTTTCACTGGTAAACTTTGAAGCTGATTTCTGAAAGCAAGTGAAAATTCAAAATAGAAAAGTTAAAATACTGTAAAATTTCAGGACACAGCCTCATATTGCACTTCGTGTATTTCATGTCCTTTGGCCCATTGAACATTTTCTGTGGTTACAGGGAAATGGCCGAACATGTCCGTTCGTATTCCCACGGGTACGAGTGGTTGTTGAGTTTGCTGCTGCTTACGTTCTTCTTCTTTTGATCGGGCTCCTCGTCTATCATGTTTTGGCTTTTCCTCTTGAGTGGAGCCCTATTTTAAAAATACAATAACGGTATTCTAGTTATTATTCCAACACATTATCAAATCATTATCAAATCATTATGTACCGTAATTTAAGGCTATCAAATTGAATAGGTTATTTCACTCTTTATTTAGAATATCAACGTGTCAGCTAAATTATACCAATTAGAAAGCTCAGTTCTGTCTGACAGAAACTGAAAAGGTTAAACAGATCGGAACCGACATTCGGAATGTTGCTCTCGCATTTGTCATTGTAGAACATGAATACTATTGTTCTGAATTAGAACGGTCTTGAAGGTGTGATTTCCCTCGAGACGAGTGTCGGGAGTGTCGGAGTTTGGAAAGGAAAGCTCACTGCTTCCGGAGGGAGTGAGAGTCTTTCGGAAATCGGTTAGGCCCCACCTGTTATTACCTAAAGGAAAAGCGGGCAAATGTGTTTTTTTTTCTCTTTCTCTCTCAAAAACAACTTCAGCTTCATAATAACGAGGACGTAATGGGTTTATCAATGTCGTGTAGAACCAGTTTCGAGGCGCGCTGGTAGACGAAATAATTATTGAAATCGGATGAAAGGCGAAGAAATTGGAAACTCACAGCAACGGTCTTATTGAAAATTGTCGGTGTTTAAGCCGTAAAAAATCCACAGTCTTGCTATATTGCAGTATGGCTATATGAAAAAAATTTCGAAGAAATAAATGGTTTTTTGTAAAATGTCTCCATTTTGGATTTGTGGTTCACTCTCCGACGTCTACAGGGCCTGAAAAACTAAGTACAATCCTGCAGGGGTGTTGGAAAGGCGTTAGGACTATCGATAGGTCGATAGCAGCCTCCTATCGATAGCCTGCATTAGTGTATTTTGTACTTGAGAATTTCTCGAACACTTTTTGAAAATCGAACTGATACCTACATGGTGTGTCGGTAGGTACCTACTTGTTCGGGTTTCAGAAAGTCTTCGAGAAATTCCGAAGTTGTTTGAAATTTTAATTTGTTGTTATTTTTTAAATAGAGGGGGATTCACAATCATTATATGACATATAATGATTGTGAATCCCCCTCATTGTGTATACACATTGTGTATATCGAGCAAACTGTTTCGAGAAACACAAAAGAGCAGATCACACAATTTGAAAAAACCTGTCTCAGTTTGACAAAAAATATTTAATATTGAAAATAGAAGGAAAATACCCAATTCAACGAAATTCAATCACAAGAATTTCACAATTCCACTACCTAGCCTTCTGGTTTCCTTGTTCTTAGAATGAGGGGTATGTTGTACCTCATTCTAAGAACTTCTTAGTAAGAACTAGAAAACCAGAAGGCTAGGTAGTGGAATTGTGAAATTCATTTGATTGAATTTTGATGAAAGACTTTGTCTTCTACTTACAATATTTGCCAAACTGAGACAGGGTTTTTCAAATTTTCTGATCTGCTCTTTTGTGTTTCTCGAAGCTGTTTGCTCAACAAACACATATAACTTCTATGAATCCCCCTCTATTTAAAAACGTAAAACAAATAGCTGCGGGGATTTTGTGATTCATGGGATTGAATTTCGTTGAACAAAGTAACGATAAATATTAAATAACTTCAATGCGTCATTAAGTAGGGTTTATTTCTAATTGCCTAGCATTGTTTTAAGAGAAATGAGGCGCAACCGAAGCTAGTTACTTGTACTAGAATCGGTATGATATTTTCGGAAAAACATCAATGTTGGTTTAGGTACGATGTTTCAAAACATCGACATTTTGTATACAATGTTTTTTAGCCATCGATGTTTGCCGTTAGAAAAAATCGATATTTTTCCAACCGAAAATACCCATACCTAGTGAATACACAAAACATCCGGTTCCTATTTGCAAATTTTTCACGAAGCCAAAAAGAACTCCGAAATCCTGTCCCTTTGATACCGACCATAGAGGAGTTATTATTGATTCGTGGCCCTTTTTCTTGGATCAAGGACGTGGGTCAGGTCATATCCTACCCAAAGAGTAATTTTGGGCTGAAATGGAACGAGATAGTGCGCAATCACTGACGCTTTATTACGATAGAGAGACATATATACATAGGTAGAGATAGGTACATTTCTATATAGATCAGTGTTCAGTATACGAAATAATAGGACTAATGAGGTAAAATATAAGTCCAAGAAAGTGGCGAGGTGATAAGGTCCTGTCTGAGGGGGTCTGAATTCTAAGGAGGTTCCATTCCCACCATCCCCAGAGTATAGTATAAATGGGAAAAGACCGTAATTACAAAATAATTACTATAATTATAGTAACGAATAAAATATTGCAAAGTTTCGCTCATAAGACATGTACTCACACACCTACATCAATGGGTACCGGGTAATTGTCGGTCTTCCTTATATGTGTGTGGTGACGCACATCGATATTTTATGTTCATAAAACTGAGTGCCGAAAGGAAAAACATGCGCGAGCACCTCCCATTTACTCTTTAAACTCTTTTAACTCGGAATTTCCTGGTTGCTGATCCCTTGTAAGGCAGAGGAGGTCTTGTACCTTGGGGGGGCCCCTCTGTTGTAAAAACCCGTTTTCGGACTTAACGTTTCATGTTTCCTGTACATGATTTTGGATTTCTCTTCGAGACCAAAAGTAGAAGATAGGAAGTTGTCCTAATATGGGAGATGCGGAACAAACGTACGAGTTTGAGATATTTGCATGCAATCAACTTCGGGTATTTTTGAACGATTTATGACCAACACGGATATTAATTTATAGTCTCACTTTGAGTACCGTGTAAACTGATACAATGTTAGAAACATATAAAAGATAAATTATTGTCGAAGTCAATGCGATGCAAATTTCAAAATAACACCCTGCCATATAGCAGATTCAGAAAATGTCACCATGTGAGTACAAGAAACAATTTGTCTCGCAGATTCTCAGGGTGCTCAGCGTCATTTCATTCCCCAGACCTGACTGAAGAGTCTCACGCTTAACCTGACAAAATGCGCAAAAAATAGGGTAAAGTTCCCTAATATGGTACACTTTTTTTAAATCGCTTTTTGAGCCATTCATTGGCCCAAATTTGTTTAACTAAACTTATCGGTCATACTCCACCAAAATGATACTCCACCAGAATCTTGGCTCAAAGTCCCAAAATTTCGGTCACGGTGATTAATGAGAGCATTTTGCAAAAAATATCACTATTCATTTTCTTAGAACA